>JACEFZ010022104.1:52500-126913 GCA_014155875.1 Cepaea nemoralis | reverse complement strand
TTTACTGAAGACACTTTGAACGTTGGATACATAATCGATGAACGTTTCGTTCGATTTTGGTTTCATTTGAGAATACTGGATCTGATATCCATGAGCATCGAGTAAAAAATGCTGCATAATCCTATCATGAATATATTGGTAGTTAGTTCTTAAATCTGCTGGAATAGATTCAATTACTTTCCAGGGCTCACCAGAGGGAGTGTTCATGTAGATCATCGCCCAATCTTCCAAAGGAACTTTTTGAAATTTAAGCTGTAACTCGATATTCTCGGTCCAGGTGGAGATGGAAGCTCCTTGGCAGTAGGGCTTCACAATCCCTTTATATTTAGTAAATTTGTTCTGCTCCTCCTGACTCTTTTGCTTAGTGGTAGCTATCTGAACATGCGAATCAACCTCCATTTCTTTCATTCTTAACTGTGTCTGTGAGTCTAATTCCATTTGTTTTTGTTTGGTGGCTTGTTCTAATTCTTTTTGTTTTTGTTTGGTGGCTTTCTCTAATTCTAACATTTCTTTTTGATGTTGTCTCTCCCGTGCTCGTTCATCTCTCTCCGCTGTAGCTTTTCTTTCTGTTTCTTCTTTATCAATCACAGTCTTCCTATCTATGTATTCTTTGTATTTCCGTTCTGCCCATTGTTCTAATTTATCCCCGCTATGGCCTAGTTCTTTCCCTGCCTAGATAAATTCCCCTAGTGTTGACATTGTATAAATTTACGTTCACACACCAATGGTACTACAAACAACTTTATATCACCAAATATCACACAATTGGTACGACTAATTAAATTTGCAATCAATATGTATGACAATTTACAGTATCGCACTGAAAAAAGAAGATGCGTTCATTAATTGAGATCATCAAAATATGTAAATATACTCATCTGATTTTCTGACAAAATTGGTCACTTGGGATGTCACAATTCTTTCTCGCGCACACGATGGATCGGCTCGCTACTACGATCGATGTTCCTGTTCCGTAGAGCAGCAACAATTAATACATTGAATGTGTTACAAAAATACAAGTTGGTAAATAATCTTAGTCTACCATTCTTTCAGATATGAAAAACACAAATGTGGTATGATTGATATGAATGTTATGAATGATATGATTGAATGAATGAATCGACAATGAATCGTAAAATGTCGGTCTATGTCGTCATGTCTTCGCTTTCTGATGTCTCTGACTGAGCTATAGTTTCTGATCGTAATCTGCACACTATTCTAATTTTCCCTGTACTAACCGTACTTTTGACATTGTAATCTTTCGTGGGTATGTTCACTGAATAATCGAAACAAAAACATATCTTCAAAAATAATCAACAAAATAATGAAAATAATCAAAATAAGAAAAATAATCCCAACAGAATTCTTGAAAAATCGAAGTTTACAAAATAATGATCGCCCTGCTCTTAAACAATTCTTTCAAAACATTTCAATGTGAGCGCGGTGCGTCATTTTCATAAGTAAGTTTCAAGACCCCAAAAATCGATAATATCACAATCGTAGTTTGGGTGAATCACAATGTTACAAGTTCACACCAAATCTAATTTTAATACTTATGTGGGTGATGTTTCACAAATAATTCTGACACTTAATCATGGATCAAATATAATCCTAATCTCAAATGCAATCTCAAATATACTATTTATGTGGGTTAATGGTTGAAACAAATAAGTGCTTGAACGTGGTTCAAGCCCCACCTTCTGACACCAAATATAATCCTGCCTGTCAGCAACCTAGCTTTGACAGGCACACATGGATTCTTCTTTTGCACCACACGAATGATAACTCGTACGTCGTACAAAAGGATATAAATTTATTCTGGACTAGTTACACAATAGATCTGAGAGCTGATAATCATACGGATCATATACATCATGAATATATTACGTTATGACGTTATCTATGGTAATATCTACTGTATTAATCTAAGCCTAAGTCACCACTATTTCTACTGTCTGATAAACAACACAGTATTCAGAGCGAATACTACGATCTGTCCTCTACGCTGTCATGTCCCCGTCTGCTTGACTTTCGTGGCGTGTCCAGCCACGAGCCGGTGACCCTTCGTAGCGTCAGCAGGTTTGCGTGCTCGGTATTCCAGCACGCGTTTAGTGACTTGTCAATAGCTTACTCTTCTAGAGTTACCACTATTAATGGATACTCCTCGTGGTAATGGTTTCCCCACTCTATTCTGGGTAACTCCTGATCATGTTCTGCCATGTCCCCTTTTAGGACACGTGTGTGTACAGTCGAAGAACTGCTCACAGTTCTCCCTGCTGCTTCTGTCCCTTCTAATCCCTATTTCCTAGATAGGGATGCTATCTCTATCCTGTCTTAGTCCTCTTCCTTAGATTTTACTCCTCTCTTCTCTATCTGCCTAAATGCAGCTCTTTGACAGTCATCTATTTCTTACCTCTCAATATCTTCATTTTTTAAGGATTGTCTTTCATGTAGCTTAGCGGACTGAGTTCTTCAATATTCCCCTTTGGTCATTGACATCTTGAAACATAATTTCCAGATCGGAAAGTGCATAAAATGTTCTTCTCGTAAACACAGACCAAATGTAGTGTTTCTTTGTGTCAATTTGAACATCTGTAATATTGCATGATTAGTACTTATAACTAACTAATAGTCGCTATAACAGTACGACATTTATAAGACGACATGACAGGGCTCAGGCAGGGAAATATGATAATCGAAAGTAGATAATTGAATTGGGTTTTCAATAGAAGAGGCTGGACAGAACACACCAAAGGGCACATTCATGACGTAAGGAAAGAGCTGAGTAGAACGTAGGTTGGTAACCACAATAAGCTTAGCCACAATTGCTGTTTGGATTCCAACCGGACAAGATGTTATGGTAACATCAGAAACAAATAAAAGTTTTCATCGGAGTAGAGAATTAATCAGGAAATGAGGGACATGCCCTTGGAAGTCAAATAAGAAACAAAAGAATGAAGACGGTCAGTTTGTGTAAGTCACAATGACTAGGGAGACATATTTATTTTAAATTGAAAACTTCTGGCAACCCAATCAACATAAAGTTTGGTAAAATTCTTTCGTACTAATCGAGCTCAACTGTAAATTTGTATTGTCAACTATCAATAAAAGAGGAAATCCCCGGAAGAACAGAATTTTAAAAAAAAAAACGAAAAATGAACAATTTGCCTTGAGGTCTGTATCAAAAGTTGCTGGATTTATGTCCTAGTTCATATTGAAGTTGTAAAATGTTGCGACACAAGCGAATATGAAGAAGATGTTATATCTCGCCATTATGCATCATTGGACCACCAGCGTGGTTTCCTTTTCACATCCTGTCACTATCAACTAGGAAATAATTGTTGGCGAGCTTGTGTCCTGTGACATCGCTGTAGCAGTCTGCATTTGATATAGCTTTTGCGACTTTCTAGGCATTTCGAAATCTTCTGTTTACGAGGATGTAATTAATTTGATCTTATTGTCAGGATCCTCCAAGTCCATAATCTCCTTGGATTTTATTGATAACATGTTTCCAATAATCTTTTGTCCACTGCATAAGTCTGCAACCTCTTTTATTACGTGCCCCTAGTCAAAACTTGAATACTGTGTATTCATCCTGTTGATTTTCAACTTTGCCATAACAGTCATCCATTATGAAATTCAGTTCCGAATAATTCCACTGTTTGAAGGCAATATACAAATCACTATAAAATAATTCAACAATGTTGTCATCACTGCTGCCTGTTGTTGGTGCGTCAACTTGTTAATGTTAGATCAAAATATCTGCCACTTAACTTTATCATTAATATTCTGTTTGATACAGTCCAATATCCATTGCTAGATGTGATCTCTCCAGACCATTGTAAGTGTTACACTTCGCTGTTGCTTCGCACCACCAAATGTATTGATTATGTTATATACATCTAGTGTTATCATGCCTATTCCTATCCTTCTGGACTCACATATGCCTAAAAGGATAAGATTCAGTTTTTTTTTTTTTTCTTTTTCTTTTTTTTCTTTAAATTTTTTTTCTTGCTTCTTATTATTCCATTTGCCACCCACATTCGTAGTTCGAACGCTTCATGTCTGCACCCACGTTCCCCATTTTTCAGATTCTCAATTTTCTGACAAAGTATGATCGTCTTGACATAAGGAAAGAAGATATTTTGCCATTCCTTTTCTTCTTAGCGATGACCATACTGGTCGATGACCGTAGCCATTGTCTCTAAAACGAGATTCTCTGCATACCGTCATGGAATTGGAGACCATAATCTACACTTATCTATCGGCTGCTCTTCAAGTTCATCCACCACCTGCACTCATGACTTCACTTAACCTTGATCAGTGAGAGAGGGTATAAACGTGTACTCGACTTTACCCTAAAGGTGTCCCGTAGGCTAGCAGAGAGATGGAGATACCTTACTTCTCCTTTGATATGAGATATCCCTATCCCGCCAAACATCCTGTAACATCAGGAATAGGAATTTTACGACAGTCCTGGCCTGTGACTTCTTCGCTGTTTTAACAAATCGTTAGAAAACAGTTCTGAATGATAGTTATATTGGGCTGCATGCACCATAAATGGAGAATGCAGTTAAGAAACGAAATGCGTTATTCACATGTTCTGTTTTACAACATAGTAGAGGTTTCGAATACAGCAATACATTTGACCACAAATTATTAATAGAAAACATCATCGCCATGTATCACTCAAACCGAAGTGCAGTAAGAACACAAGAAGGTATATCAGATATGTCACAGTCAATACGGGAGTGAGACAGGGATGTTTACTCTCTCCTTTGCTATTTAATATCTACATGGACAGAATATCCAAAGTAGCAAGTCTTGACAGAACAGATTCAGAAAATTTAGAACTATTTACTCCAGATGAAACAGCTGACCCACAGGAAATAAATGAACATCTATTTGCAGACGATCATTGTCTGATTTACAGCGATGAGGGCAGACTACAAAATCATATTACTACTCCGAGTTCAACCTGCAGCAGATACAATATCATTATTCCCACAGCCAAAACGGAAGAAATGCAAGTTAGCAGATCGCAGGACTCACTAAATATACAGATAAATAGCACAACTCTGAAACAAGTTAAAGAATTTAAATATCTTGGAAGTATGATCACAGAAGATGGCAGATTGGACAGAGAATCAAAATCAGATGTCAAAAAGCTAGTGCACTTACATATCAACTATCAACCTTACTGAAACATCCAAATATACCCATGTCAGCAAAACGACAGATAAAAAACAGCATATTCACACCAACCCTTTATCCAAATCAAACTCTCGCAAAATCAATACCTGCGAGATGAAATGCCTGAGGAGAGCTGCCAACTTAACAATCCGAGACCGAATAAGAAATGCTGTTATCAGACAGACAGTGTGATCAACATCTTGTGCCATATTTATTGACAGACAGAAGATCAAGTGGTTTGGCCATGTCGTTAGAGTGCAACACCATCAACTACCATCACTGGCCTTTCATCAAAGATCATCTGTGACGAGACCAAGAGGATATCCAAGAAGAAATTGGATTGACGACATCAGAGACATTAAAATCACACGGAATGACACTATCCAGTGCCGCCCACCAGGCCCTGGAGCGCAAATTATTCCTCCCCACGACGCTTGATGGCAGAAGTGGAAGATGATGATGATGATGATGATGATGATGATGATGATGATGATGATGATTTTGATGATGATGATGATGATGATGATGATGATGATGATGATGATGATGATGATGATGATGATGATGAATATTAATGTGAAAAAAAGGGGGGGGCGGTGGGAAGATACACTCGATTATATGACAACGTAGGTAAATATAATTGTATTGTAACTAAGCAGGAAACCACTTGTCACGCCTTCGGGAGTACACGTGTATAGTGCTAACGCTATAATGTTTACACAAGTCGGCACTCCATGGTTAGTGTGATCCTGACGTCGTACACTATTATTTCTGAGACTATTTTCAAGATACCTGTTGAAGGCTGGGTCGATCTGAAAGCTCAGGTTAATTAAAGAAATGTCCTGTTACAAAGGGGTTTCGAACACATGAACACCGAGCTGGCAGCAGATGCTACAGTGTTCCAAGAATTCTCTATCCGCTCTGCCAAGCAACATACATAGGTAGAACGGAAAGACAATTAGCAAATCAGGTAGCCGAACGTGTACCAATGTGGCTATATTCTTTCTCTCTGGATACAAAAGTTGCTCTACACAGGCCGCTGATGTTTGCTTGCTTGCTTGCTTGCTTTCAATGGCTGTGAACTCCAGCGTGAAGTCCTGAATGTCGGATGAAGACATCCTGTTGTCCAACATCAGTGTGATGTTATACCGGACAAAGGCTTGCGTCAGTCTCCGTTGTCCCATGTCTGGCTTATTGGTGTGCAGACTGGTGGTTCCTCGCCGTGCAGGCAGACGCTCTCCGACTTCGGAAGAATCGGCGATCCTGCTACGTTAGCCAGGACCCCGAAGGTACCTGTTGCCCAGGACGCATGACTAGGACGTGTTAGTAGGTCTTGGCCAGTATAGCACCTGAACCTGGTGCCTTGGAAACATCTCTGCGTCCCAGGCCACTGATAATACTTTCTAATTGTTTTGGTCTAGATCAGTGTTTCCCAACGTGGGGCCCACGTCCCACAGAGACTGAAGTTAAGTTGGAACCTGACATAAAATCTCTTTGCAGCAAGCATCAAGCGCAAGGATCTCACTAAATTTAAATAATTACTAATAATTAAAATAATATAGAAAAATCTTTCATTAAAATTATTTTGTACTTGAATTTCAGTTCTCCATTATATGTTTTGAAAATTTACTTACTGTGTTTGCTCAATAATTTCCTAGTGATTTCTTCCTAAAACCTACCGGTCCTTTGGCTAGGATCGGGTGCATTTGCTGCTCTCCCCCCCCCCCCCCTCCCAGTAGTGCGCCTGGTCTGGTCGGGGGCCGGGATGATCAAATAAAAACCCATCACATATCTTCACCTTAGATGTGGGCCTGGTGGACCACTGTGGGCAATAGCTCACAGTGAGACTAAGGGTTCACACAAAAAAGGGGGAGGCGGGGGAACCAGCTTGCTGGTTGGTAACTGCCAAACCAACAACAACAAAAAATTCACTCAACACAACCGACACACAGGGACGCGGGACCTGGTGGGGGGGGGGGGGGTGTGGGTGGGCCTCTGGCCCCTCTGGGAACCGTGAGCCCTTCTAAACAAAAAATCAAGTTTCTTTAGTGAACATTTCAATTTTTGAATATTAATAATGATGCATATGTTGGGGGGGGGGGGGGCATAAGAATTTTAGAAAGGCTAAGGTGGGGCATAGCACAAAAAAGGTTGGGAAACACTGGTCTAGACGCAGTAGCGGTCTTCACAAACCTCTAAAAACTCTTTCTCGCTGTACACAAGAATGACTCTACAGACGACATTGATAATATTTTTCTCTGGATACAGAAATGACTCTACACGTCTTCTAATAGCCCATGCTATGTGACGTTGTTGACCATGTCTGTTCACAACCCTCTATCTCGTGTGTTGAGAATTATTTCTGATACTGATGTTATTTTATGTCATTATGTCGAACTGTCTAGAATCTTCTCACGAAAACGGACTGACTCACTATAGCTCTTAAGAACTTTGCTTGGGCTATTCTACATTTAAATTATTGTTATGCACGTTCCTTCATGTTATTATTAAAGTATTCAAATAATTAAATACATTGACTGGTCTCAGAATAGTTCCTTGTGCTTTGATGTTGTATTTGGGTATGTTCCTGTTGGTGAAGCTGGCACTTATTAGCCTTGACATGACGATATTTTGTTACATTGTGCTTCACAAAAGACAACCCATGGCGGTAGCGAATTTCACTGATAAGACCAATTTGCGCGGTAAGTGTTTATCCACAATGAATGCACGTGAACATATGGTAATTTCCACCATCACGCACCATCTGGCGACTCCTATGATCGTTGTGTGACCTATATGCAGTCATTTCTCCTTTGTCTTTATTCCATTTATGATCTCTGCCCTCCGCGATTGCAGTGCGATCAGAGGCGACTTGCTCGCATGATGCAATATCAATGCCTATATCAATCACGTTCTGCTATACACATATTTGTCCCATAGTAGAGGCCGACCTCGTGATCTTTTACCCATCTGTAAATCAATTTTTAAAATGTCTGAGAAGACTGAGCATGGAACAAACCATCACACAAACTATACTTAAGTATTTTTGATTTTGTATTTCCACTTAATACCAAGTATTCTTCGCAGACAACGCATATGAAAGCTGTTTAAACGTTTCTTTTGGTGTGGGTAAGTTTACCAAGCTTTGCTGCCATAAAGGAGAGTTATAAGGACACAGGCTTGATAGATAAGGACTTTTGGTTTGTAAGCTTTCCTGTTCTCCAGACTCTTTTTGTTAACCGGGTCATTGTTAATGCTACCTTACCAATCCTGATTTCTTGATCTTGGGATAAGGTATTGTTTACCACTGATCCTAGATATGTAAAATGGTCTACAATCTCCAGCTATTAGTGGTCTATAAAGATTGACGGTATCCTACGTACACCGTGTGCCATAAACTGCGTCTTTTTTAATTTTATTTTTTTTTTTTTTTTTAATTGGTAATCACCTCATAACATTCATTGGAGAATGCAGATAGAAGACGTTGTAATTCCCCCTCATAGCGGGTCGTAATTCCAGCATCATCTGCAAAGAGCAACTCTCTGATCAGTACCCTCCTACATTTGGTCTTGGCCTTCAATCTCTGAGCATTGCAGAGGCCGTCACCTGAGCATACGTGAATATATATATACCACCATCATGACGATCATAATCATAAAATAAAATGCCAGTTGGCAAAAGTGTTCACGTCTATCCACATATTTCTATTATTGATATTCTGGATCAACTATACTGATTATATTCCTCCATGCCACCGTCTCAATCCATACATCATCATTTTTCTTCGCGTGCCACTGCCTATATTCTTCTTGAACTTTCAAATCATCACGATATTTTCCAATGTCTCTCTTCTCATTACATGACCAAAGAAAGCTGTTTCTTTTTTCTTTCTTATTGTTGTATATAATGTTTTAGTTTCAATAATCTCTTTCAGGCAATCATCGTTAGATCCTCTGGCAGTCCAAGAAATTCGCAACATTCATTTCGAACACCACATATCTCTGGCTTCTAATTTCTTCCTAATCTCTTCATTTACTTTCCAAGATTCACTGCCATACAGGACAACATGCCCTATATTTAAAAAAACAAAAAACCCACACACACACACGCACGCACGCACGCACGCACACACACACACACACACACACACACACACACACACACACACACACACACACACACACGATGGTCCCCTAGGTGAAGTTCTTCTGTGAATCTTGAGAAGTCTAAGTTCATTATCAAGAAGTTCTTCAGTGAAGCTTGATTAGTATAAATCAAAATTAGGATATTCAACTATTGTGAACCTATGTGAAGTTGATTAGTGAAGCTTGATGAGTTATAAAGCAAAATCAAGATGTTCATCTATTATGAACCTATGTGACGTGCTTCGGTGAAGCTTGATCTTCGAATCAGAACCATATATAGAAGATATTGACTGTATTCTTCCAAGTGGCTAGCTGAAGTGTCGTCATAGTTCGAGAGTGAAGCGAACTCCACACTTCCAGTATTGTCTGAACCCTGAAGGAGTTCCAGACGAAGTCTTTCAAGATATCAGGTCACATGTGTGTGTCTCGACCAGACGGGCAGATAACTGATTTCCTCGTCTGTGATGGAAGCTCAATCAAAGTTTTCTGAACTTCTTCCAGTTCAACTAATCATGTCTTCTGATAGTCATATTTTTATTGTATAAAGTGATCCGTTGTATGTGTTGTGTTAGTGGGTTTTTTTCCGCTTTTCCATCCTGTTTTCAGGATATTGCGGTCAAGACCAGCATCTTTCAGCTGTATGTTGATTCCTAGGCTATATTACGCTCATGAGCACGCCACGACTTTCTGAGCGACCGGCTCCATACTCTCATAAGTCACTGGCGCGATTCAAACCACTTCTAATTCTCGTCGCGCTCACGGGGTTAACGGAGAAAGCTGCTAACTCCTCGGCCAGGGAGCCGGCTGTGGTAGTGGGTTGAGTTAATTAAATTCTTAAAAACGAGTGACATGGTTCTTGTTGGTGAAACAGCACTGCATGAATGCCTGTTTTAATGTTGTAATTCTTGTGTCCAGGGGGTCAGCAGGAGAACCAGTGAAATAAGGCTAAGATAGATATACGATACCATTGTTTCAGTTCTACAGCCAACCCCACTAAAACTTTTGCAATAACTCTATCTGAAATACACCAGTAACCATTAATCGACTGGACTGTATAATTTTTAAAAACAAATAGTAGTCTTACTCCTTTTTTATGTGTATCCCCTCTAGAATCAATTATTGTGTTCTTTGTCGGTTATAATTTTACCCAATCCCTTCCAACTCATCTCACTTATGCTTAGGATATTCATTTTCATGCTTTCCATTTCTCTTATCACGTTGTTCAACTTTCCCAACTCATTTATTGTCCTAAAATGCCATGTTCCTATTTTAAATTTACTTCTTACCTTAAATTAATTACCTATTTTATATTTATTCATTATGATTTTGCCATAAGTAGCTGTATGACGGTCTGCTTTCCCTGTGGCTCATGACCGAACAAGGATGTCCTGAGGCAGTCAATAACGTCGTTCACTGCCTCTGATGTGTGGTTATTCATACAATCTTGGGAAGACAATGTGGTGGTTTTACTTTGCCTTCCACGTCTACATGAGGGTCATTTACCTCTGTTTTTGACAGCCATTTCCGACTGGCAGAACAAGTGATCGCCCTGATCTGCTCACTTCAAAAGAAGTGAAAAGTATATCCCAAAAGAGGTTAGGAGCAAGTACTCAACCTTGCTAAAGTCCACTCATGATTTCAAACTCTTCTGAAGATAACCATTACACTTCATTATATCCTTCAAATCTATGTGGAACGATTTCATGACAATTCTGATAAATATTTTCCCAACGATACATTGAAGTGAGATAGCACTAGTCGCTCCGATCCCCGTTGTTCTTTTACAGTGTTATACGCGTTGAATCTTTGAAATCCTGTTGAACCTGTCCTTCCAATCAGCATAGCTCTAGTAGATAGTGGATTTGTAGAGTGTGTCTTGCCCATTCCAGATAAATACCACTGGAATCCCTTCCTTACCTGTAACCTTGCCAGAAGCAAGTTGAATAATAGCACACTTAACTTCTATTATGGTAGGAAGTGTTTCCATGTGGTCAGGAGATGGTATCGCCTCCATGGCGTTGAGGTCCGCCAAGTTGGTATCACTTGAATAAAGCTCTAAACAGTACTATGACCATCTATCCATCTACTGTTTTTTTTTTCAGTGATAATTTCTCCAGTTTCGGTTTTCAATTATACATTTCTTTTAATTATTGGACCGCGGGTCTTTTTATCCCTTCCTACATACCTCTTTCCCATTTCACTAGTATTTAGAATGCACTCGCATAACTTGATCCAATACTCGTTTTCACACTGGCTGACTGCTTCTGTACATCTTTCCTAGCTTGGTTTTAACTCACTCAGTGTTTCGCGTTGTTGATTCCTTGTTTCTTAAGAGAGCTATATTTTTGTTTGTACCACCCACACACACATCCCCACTCATGCGGCAACCCACATCCACTCACGCACCAACAAATCCTCCACCCCCCACCCACCCATACACCCCGAACCACTCAGCCACCCACACTCTCCCAACCACACATTCCCCCACCCACACACACATTCCCTCCAGCCCACACATCCTGCACACTGTTTATGTCCGATATCTCGTTTTATTTTATTTCTTATTCTTCTCATTATAATTCTAGTTAGTATGTTATTTACGTCTCCGTGGTGAAAGTCGCGGTTCGTAATCCCCTAAACCCACGTTCGAAACACAGCTGCGCGCGATTTTCCAGCAGACCGCGTTGCGTTGGTTTCGCGTTGATATCGGTGCCGGTCGTTCAGAAAGCAATAGCAAACTGTTGAACGTAAACTTTCCAAGAGATCCATCCATCCATCATGTGCCATGCCTATAAGCGTGGGCGGTCATGTTTTGCCATCTCACTCGGTCACCAGAGTCGTGGATCAGCTCCGTGTTTCTGTCTCGACCATGCCATGTGTCCAAGCCATCCAGGTATTTACTTCATGGTCTTCCCTTTGGTCTCCTCCCTTTGAAATTGCCAGTTGTCACCAAGTTCTCCAATTCATTTCTTCTCATAAAATGCCCAAAACATTTTGACTGTGTACAACCAATGTCTCTAATCAGTTTACGATATTCATTTGTTTCTTGTAGGACTTGTTCATTGGTTTTTCTGTCTGTCCATGGTGTTCTTTGCATTTTCTTCAGAAACCACATTTCCACAGCCATCAGAGATCACAGCGATAGAAATTCTGGTGTTGACTGCGATGTCCTGTAAAAAGGATATGCAGAAACAATGTTATTTACACGACACAATAATCTAAGTGTGCGATGCTGTCCGCAAACCGTTGCACCAAATTTGGTTGGTAGTGCTATGACAATACATTTCCAGATATCACCAGGTGTATATATCAACTGTAATAGATCAAATATGTTAGTCGTTAGTCCGTGAGTGGTGGTTCCAACTTAATATAATGCTCCGTTCCTGTGCCAGTGAATATCACACATATTGTTCATCACTGTCCCGTGTAAAAATTGGAACAAACATCAGTATCGACAAACAATAGCAAGCACGGGCAAGTTCATGCATAAGGCCGCTGCCAGAATGCCAACACAACAGTCTGCCACGAAAAATACAGTTCATCATAGATGGAAGTTGATTGATTGATTGATTGATTGATTGATTGATTGATCTTTATTTTAAAAGCGTTACAAGTTGAGCACGCAGGCCCGTCTTAAATTCGGTCCTTTCGATCACTTATCTTTTATTCATCAATAGTGCATGATACATTCATAGAAGGAAAAAAACATTGTCAAATTAATGTTGTAAACATAAACAATGTATATTACCATGAGACACATCCCCCAACATGACACATCAACAACACACACACACATACACACATCCCCACACCCACAACCAACACACACACATCCCCCACCCACCCAAACACACCTCCAACCACCCACACATCCACAGGCACACATATATTCCCCCACCTACCCACTCATCCCCCACCCACACATTCTACACCTACACAAACCTCCCCACCCATACACACATCCCACCCATACGGCAACCCACATCCACTCACCCACCCACAAATCCTCCACACACCCAATAACCCACACATCCCGAACCATTCAGCCAAACACACTCACCCAACCCCACATCCCCCCACCCACACACAAATACCGCACCCACCCACATATACATCACTCACCCACCCACACATTCCACACCCAGCCCCCATCCCACACACACTGACCAACCTACCATTCCTCCACCATCCACCTACACACCCCCATTCACCCATTCCCCAATAACCCATCCCATAGACAGACAGACAGACAGACAGACAGACAGGCAGGCAGGCAGGCAGGCAGAGAGACAGACAGGCAGATAGAAACAGAGAGACAGAGAGACACAGAGACAGACAGACAGACAGACAGACAGACAGACAGACAGACAGACAGACATACAGACAGACAGACAGACAGACAGACAGACAGACAGACAGACAGACAGCCGGGCCCGGTCGTCAGAAAGACAGACAGTCGGGAACGGGAACTTATATGACTACTTATATGAATTAAGTGAGACGCACCCCATCAGGGGCTGGGCGAAGCCGGGCCTGGTCAGACACACAGACAGACAGACAGATAGATAGGCAGACAGACAGACAGACAGACAGATAGATAGATAGACAGACAGACAGACAGACAGACAGATAGTCGGGAACGGGAGCTTATATGACTACTTATATGAATTAAATGAGATGCTCCCCACCAGGGACTGGGTGAAGCCGGGCCGGGTCAGACAGACAGACAGACAGATAGACAGAAAGACAGATAGTCGGGAACGAGAGCTTATATGACTACTTATATGAATTAAATTAGATGCTCTCCACCAGGAGTTGGGTGAAGCCGGGCCGGGTCAGACAGACAGACAGACAGACAGACAGACAGACAGACAAAGCAGACAGACAGACAGACAGACAGGCAGGCAGGCAGACAGACAGACAGACAGACAGACAGACAGACAGACAGACAGACAGACAGACAGACAGACAGACAGACAGTTAGATAGATAGATAGATAGATAGATAGATAGATAGATAGATAGATAGATAGATAGATAGATAGATAGATAGATAGATAGATAGATAGATAGATAGATAGATAGATAGATAGATAGATAGATAGATAGATAGATAGATAGATAGATAGATAGATAGATAGATAGATAGATAGATAGATAGATGCAACGGATGTTATTTTCAAAGGGTAACAAAATTGGGCACGAAGGTCGGTCTTACACTCGGCCCTTCCAATCACTCATTTTTTATTCATCAATAGTGCATAATACATTCACATTTGAAAAAAAAAACATTGTCAAAAGTATGTTGCAAACATAAACAATGCATATTACCATGTTATGAGATACATCCGGCACTCACCCAACAACCCACCCACCCATTCCCCTTCCACCCACACAACCCCCACACACACATCCCCCACCCAACCACGCATACACACAACCCAGACACACATACATTCCCCCACCTATCCACCCAACCCCCACATCCCACTCCCACACAAACAACCTACTTACACACATCTCCCCACCCACACACACATCTCCCACTCACCACACATCCCCCACACACACATCCCTAGGCATACATACATGCACCCACACACCCATCACTTACCCACACATCACCCCACCTACACAGATATCCTCACCCACACACATCCTCAACCCACCAATACTCACCCACTCAATATCTTCCGCCACCCGCCCACACCCCCGAACCACCCAGCCACACACACACCCCCACCCACACATATACCCGCCAACCCACACATCCCGCACCTACCCACACACAAAACCCGCACCCACCCACATTTCTGACTTACATACATCCCCACCCACACAATCTCCCCCAACCAGGCACACATCTCTAACCCACACACACACACACACACACACACACACACACACACACACACACACACACACATCCTCCACCCACCCTCCAAGTTTATCACACTCACCCACCCACATATCCTCCACCCCCCACCCCGCAGTCACTTATCCCACAATCACACATCCTTTAACCACACATCACATCCCTTAACCAGATAACCCCCAACTACACACCCCACACACACACATCTCCCCACCTACACACTCATCTCCCCACCCATACACACATCCCCCACACTCATCACCACCCAATAACATATCCCCCATGAACTAGCACACACCTCCCTCCCACACACATCTTCAACACCCCCACACACCCATTTACCTACACATCTTCCACCCACCCACCCACATCCCCCACCTACAAACACCCTCACCATACAAACATACATCCTCCACGGACCCACACACATCTTCCACACCCCCACACACCCATTTACCTACACATCTCTCACCCACCCCTCACCCAGCCACATATACATTCCCCACTAACACAACTTCCAACCACCAACACCCACACACTTCCAACCATCCACACAAATATCCTCCACAAACCCACATATCCATCACTAACACACACACACACACACACACACACACACACACACACACACACACACACACACACATCCCTCACTGTCAGAATCTCCAATAAGTATTTAGAGAGTTAACCAAAGTTAAGACAAGTCTAGTAGGGAGACACCAGACAGGAGAGACACCAGCGCTATAAATAGCTTCACAAGGGGACACATTTGTGTCAACCAAGGGAGCACTAAGGACAGTTGAGCGAGGGCTTCCCCAAGCCATTGGGAAGCTTGGCCTTACGAGTAACCGTGGAGTACCCGGTTACTCAAGTTCACGAGCCAGCGTGCTGGGGACGCTATGCACGCAAGACTCGCTAGTGCACGGAGGATACAGCGTCCGTGCTTGACCACGCAATGTGTAGCGTGAGGACAGACCAGACTGGAGACGATTAGAGAGTAGACGTGTTCTTGACAAATGCTATAAGTTTCTAGACAATAGTTAATATTAGGCTTTAGATTTAGATTGTGATTACTAGTATCATTTCTCACCACTTCATTACATCCATGTTGTTTAATGTAAATGAAGCATACCGCTCGCAGAGCTTATGAATGACCAACTCTAAATAAATTGCATTCCTTTTGCAAATGACACGAGTTGTTATTTCGTGCGGTGCAAAAGTAGGGGAGTCCTGAAAGACCTGTCGCAAGCAAGTTGCTGACACTCACCCACCACACATTCCTTCACCCACCCACACATCCCCCACCCACCCATCCACACACATCTTCCACTCACAACCCTCCCTCACACACACACATCCCCCACACATAATCCCATACACACACACATCCCCCACATACACACCCACACGCATCCTTACATCTAGACACGTACATGATGCCTCACATAATCATTGAAACTAGTATGAACAAACTCCCACACTTTGCACACACATACACTGACGACTGTCGTGAGCATTCTCGCAAGCATTGAAAAAAAATGAGAAAAATTGTACATATACAGTAACAGGCTGGAACCGCACAATTGCTAGAGCATCGCGATATTTGAAACATCGTGCATTGATCGTCGCGAATATTTTCTGAAGCGAAGGTTGAAAAGGATCTCATAAACTACGGTCATAAAGTTTTAAAAAATAAAAGACAAAGCGTTGCTTATACTGTATTCGACGAACAATAAATGATTGCTCAAATATAGTGAGGCTCAAATATAGTGAGGCTCAAATATAGTGAGGTTCAAATATAGTGATGTTCAAATATAGTGAGGCTTAAATATAGTGAGGCTCAAATATAGTGAGGCTCAAATATAGTGAGGCTCAAATATAGTGAGGCTCAAATATAGTGAGGTTCAAATATCGTTATGGCTGAGCAGAAATCACGATGTACTGATCCTATCTACCTGAGAAATAATTAATGTATTTTTCACAACCCTGATACTTCCTAATAATAGGATATGAGGTGCCATGAGAAACAAATGCATACTTCACATGTTCAGTGGAAATATTAGGAGGTTAGAATATGCCTAGCTTTAACTTTACCATGCTACTGTTTCATAGTCAGGGTAATGACTCACGACCAGTCTCTTGAAACGATATTTCAATCTTTGAAGTTATTAACAGTTGCAAAAAGTTAGTTGCTGTTCCGAATTTGGTTTGACAATTAGCAAAAAGAAGACACAGATTATGTCACAAGGTGCACATCGGGTACCATAAATTTTTATTAGAGATGGTAGACCATTTTACATATCTAGGATCAGCGGTAAATAGCAAATTATCCGTAGATCAGGAAATCAACATCCGGATTGGTAAGGCGGCAACAACAATGAACAGGTTAAGAAAAAGAGTCTGGGAGAACAGGAAGCATACTGTCAAAACAAAAGTCCTTGTCTATAAAGCCTGTGTCATTAGTGCTCTTCTTTATGGCAGTGAAACCTGGACAACTTACTCACACCAAGAGATACGTTTAAACAGCTTTCATATGCGGTGTCTGCGAAGAATTCTTGGTATTAAGTGGCAAGACAAAATCACAAATACTGAAATATTGGAAAGATCAGGTTGTGTGACGGTTTATTCCATGCTCAGTCTTCGTAGACTTAGATGGATAGGACATCTTAGGAGGATGAATGATGGTAGAATACCAAAGGACACCTTTTTTGGTGAATTACAAATGGGTAAGAGATCTCAGGGTCGGCCTCTGCTACGATACAAAGATGTGTGTAAGCGGGACATGATTGATACAGGCATTGATAATGCACATTGGCAGCAAGTCGCCGCTGAACGTGTTGCATGGAGGGCAAACATCAGAAATGGAATAAAGACAAAGGAGAAAATTATTGCAGATAAGTCACACACCGAGCGTGTGAGACGTAAGATGGTGCATGACGGTCGAAATAACCACGTGTTCACATGCACCCAATGTCAACGAACATTTGAAGCGCGAATTGGCCTTACTAGTCACATTCGCTACCGCCATGGGTAAAAGTTATTATGCCTTTTTAAAGCACAAAGTATCGTCTGTCAAGATGGCAAGGTGCCAATGATGAGTAAAGCGTTAGCAATTAAACGGTTCCGGTCGGTTTTATGCACGCAAAAAGAGTTCGTGTTAATTTTGAAATCACAGCAGGGATGACAGACGCGCCACATTCAAACAATACCGGTTACTGTGTTGTTTTTATTTTTTTAAGCGTTTCAGCTAAATCCATCCATCTATCCATCATGTGCCATGCCGGTAAGCGTAGGCGGTCATGTTCTGCCATCTCACTCGATCACCAGAGTCGTGGATCAGCTCCGTGTTTCTGTCTCGACCATGCCACAAGGCCAAGCCATCCAGGTACTTGTTTCTAGGTCTTCCCCTTGGTTGTTCCCCTCGATCTTACCAGTTGTCACCAAGTTCTCCAATTCATTTCTTCTCATAATATGCCCACAAAATTGTGACTGTCTACGTCTAATGTCTCTAATCAGTTTACGATCTTCATATGTTTCTTGAAGGACTTGTTCATTGGTCTTTCTGGTTGTCCATGGTATTCTTTGCATTTTCCTCAGAAACCACATTTCTACAGCCATCAGATGTTTTTCAGCCTGACTGCTCATTGTCCAAGCTTCACATCCATATAAAAGTGTACAGGTTCTATGTAGCATCTCAACACTCTTTTTCTCGCTTTCAATTGACATCTTTTTATTGGTCAGTATGTTTTTCATCTTTTGCCATGGCGATTGTTGTTCTAATCTCTTCAAGGCATCTCCCATCAGATGTTATTACTGTTCCTAGATAATTGTACCTATTCACTTGTTGAAGAATATTCCCATTTACTTGTATATTACATTGTGGTATTTCGTTCTTCCTAGTGACGACCATAATCTGTGTCTTTTTACAATTTAATTCTAACCCTAGTTGTTCACTGTGTGTAACAACCACATCTACTAAATTTTGTAGGTCCTGTTCATTGTCTGCAATCAAGACTATCATCTGCATTGTCACAGGATACTGGGAGTTTAGTGATTCCCTAATAAAACTAGGATAGTAAGATTAATTGCAATGTATGAGGAGGGTTAACAATCGAGTACTTCAGTCTGAGATGAGGATAAATTGAAGATCATTGACCGAATGGTATAAAACTAGGATACATTGTGAGGAGTCAACGCGGAGACGTCGGGAACGGGGAAACACACGAAGACGGTGATCAAAGAGTTAGAACTCTTTGATGTACGACGCGGGGACCAGCGGAGGAACGGAAGGGAGCGGGCAACTAACGACTACGTGACTTCACAGACTTTTGATGTGGGGAATTACGGCAAATTTGATTGTGGATCAAAAACAACAGAGAATTGGACACTCGGTATAAATTGGTGGACACTTGTTTTTGTAGTTAGTGTGTGCTACCAAACTGGGCGGAAAACTGGATTTATGTATCCTGAAATAGTAAAGAAATCATCCCTTATTGTTTAAAGGCGATGGGATAGAAGTGCTTATGTGCTGATAGATTTCAATTCTTGGATTAACATAAATTATATATATAAGGTAAACTAACCTTGGCGTAATAGTTTAGCATAGGGAAATAGGTGTTTGTGCTTAGCGTTTACCATTTCTTTCTATTAGCGAATAGTTTAGACTTTAGTGAATTCTTCTGTTTTATGTCAGAGTATCTTTCGGAAGCTTTTCATTACGGCTGGAGAAAGGCACTCACATAAGAATTAGTATGAAGCAGACTCATATCACCTGATTAAATATATATCTCACAGGTTCCAATACACCTCCTGACATATCAGAGAAGATAGACAGTCTCGTCTCTTGTACAGAGAAAGCTTTGTTGATAAACCAGGGAAAGGACTTTCAATTTATAAAGGCACTTCACTTGTGCAGAGAAAGTTTAGAAAACCATGGAAAGAACTGTCATTGTAAAAAGGCAGGATGACCTAGAACTGAAAATATTGACACTGTAAATTAATATAAAGAAACAAATGAATAATTCACGAAGAGTTTCCATGCGTACAAAAGGTGTTCATAACCTAACGGAAGACCGTGTGTTGAACGTTTACAGTAACAATAGACAGTGCTGGACAGTAGCGATGTGTTTTCCATGAGGGATTTATTAACTAAATAATAATCAAAGAAAACTCGGTCTAGGCATAAGACTTACCGTGATCACATTAATTTACGGTGATCCAGCGGTGAACAGTTTGTCAATAACGGATTTACCTCCAGACTCAAGCAGAACGGAGCATCCAGGGTGAGAGCTGTCCAGTTATATGTGTGACGTCTTGTTGCATGGCCGTATGAAAACGGGAGAAAGTATACGGCACATACGAATTCCAGAGTCCTATCTTGCACTCACACTAGCAGACACTACCAACTACATATACACATTCAATACATACAGCTGACATAGTTTTCAACAATAAACATTTTATTAATTGTTGGAGGAAACTGTTGTCAGGGTATGTTATGAAGGATTAAGAGAGAGAGAGAGAGAGAGAGAGAGAGAGAGAGAGAGAGAGAGAGAGAGAGAGAGAGAGAGAGAGAGAGAGAGAGAGAGAGAGAGAGAGAATGGAAGACAGAAAGGAGGAGTGTAGACAAAAGTCATACAATAGTTCCAATAGTAGATGGATATTAAAGGTGTGCTTGTCGAGTCCACTTTCCTCCAGGGACGACAAGCGACATGCATATCTAATGTTATTGATGCATCGTCCCCCAATGTTGATTCTTTCCATATCTTCAATATTTCTGAAAATACTTTCACTGTACAGGGAAAACAGATCTGGAGACGTTACACATCCTGTCTCACACCTCTCTTAATTGGCTTACTTCATTATCAACTCTTATGGCAGCTTGTTGTTTCCAATATATGTTTTTTACAAGTCTAAGGTCTTTTCCATCAATCAGCTAAATATCATGTATTCACTTCATATGATATATAACTCTACAATATGCACACGTCGAGCTGCAGCAAAATATGCTCGGCAAAACATAGTGCAGTATATTATTTGTGGCTCCTGTGTTTGTGTCCTAATAATGGCGATTTGTAAACGGATTTTGATTTATTAGGGAGATGCAACGATATATAGTTCAGTTGATAATTATTCACAATGAACATATAATTAACATCCACGGGCATATTTTAATGTGGTAAACAGTCTGCACATATGTTATCAGACATGATGGAAGTAGAGTTAGACTGGACTAAATAAGATTTATTGTTTAGAGGCATCTTAAATTTCTCTACGTAATTAACCATGTTTGGTTACCGCCAAGTGTATATCACCATTGTCATGTACGAATTTGTAGTGAACACTATAGACATTGCAATTTCACAAACACTTGTTGATTACAGTTTAATGTGAGTAAAAAGAAAGTAAGCGTCATCATTTACGCGGCTTAATTCACCTTGGACATAAGTTGCTAGATCGTATTTGTATCGACCAGTCCGTTGCCATGGGTAATGTGGTCACAATTTAGGCTGGGTTGACGTGGAATCCCAAGTCAATATTTACAATTCGAATACGTCTCAATGCTGATCGAACCCTTGCCCACCTGGACGGCAGGCAAGTGTCCAACTACCGCTTCCCCCACGGTGTAATATTGGACAACTTAATTAAACATGCATGGCAAATGGCGACGGTAAAATGTACACTGTGCCTCACCTAGTTAAATGGAGAAAGCTGTTCAGCAATGGCTGGAAACTAAACATGACGAATATTAATCGTGGTGCTAAAATTGTCGATAGACCACGAGGAAACGCTCTCACTGTTTATTAATTGGACATGTTCTTTCGTTGTCATATTTACCTTATCGCCGTGTCCAAGACAGCTTGGTTTTAAATGCCGTATTATACGCGTAGTACACAAACGTATTAATTGAAGCGTTAAATATTTCAAAATACATGCGAAAATAATGCATGCAGAAATATAAATAGTTATATCGTTTTCCAAGCCCGAATTCTGGTTCAATTAAACCTGCTGTACTTGTTAGGATCTTTGGTGTGTTACACAATATAAAAACTAAAGAGATGAGAAAGACTTGTTTAACAACTCGAATGTTTTTCCCAGTTAATTTGTCTGTATTGTTATTAGAAGAATCAATTTTACCCTTCACGTAAGAAACATCTTTGACAAGTGTGTGTATCTGTGAAGCTTGCCTGAACCTTGAAGCCGCGCGGAGGCTATTGACCATTATTACTATGCACACAAGAACGATAAACTCTGTGCCAACAGGCAAGACCATTTGTATTAGCGCGAATACAATATTTTTGATAGACTCTCTGAACGGCGATACCGAAAACGTGGGTCTAGATATGTTTATCCTTGTGTCTAGTCTAACTACGATTCCCATGCTGGCGAGAATCGGTGTGTAGATGGCTACTGCGAAAACAGCAAAACCTATCATGAATACTGCCGTCCTTTTAATAGTAAAGGTATGTTTAAAGTGTAGAGGCCTGGCTACACACATACACCGGGCAACAGCTATAAAAGTTGTAGTTAACGTATTGGTTACATTAATAAGTATCATAACGCTGGCAAAATAAATATATACTCCATCCGGGTCAACTGGAAACAGTATGGAACATGCTTTCTCGATGTAACTAAAAGCTGATGAGAGTGCGAAACAAACTGAAGCTACAAGAAAAGCCAAGTCAAATACGGACAACGCAAGGAATGACACTGTGACGCTGTCATTAAGTCCCATAGCGATAAACGTTTGGATGTTGATGATATTTGATATAATTCCTAATAGAGAAAAGATAGTCCATGTAACACAGCAAAATAATAAAATAATGTTATATTGGTTTTCAGCCATCATCCCTGACAGGGTGATACTTGTAATGTTGAAATTTTCCATCATACAAATGTGTATTCTTCAGATATTTATTTTACGTAGGGTCGTGGTTTGAGCGGGCAAAAGAGCAAATTTATACGACCGTTCGACAAAGTCTCGATAAGCGCCCACTCTCTCTCGATTAGTAGTGGGCCTGCAGTCAGTAAGCTGGTATAGCTTTTCGGTCAGTCCTGCCGGCGTAGCTTGAAAGCTCGTCGGCAGGTGTCCAGTGGTTTTGCATGTATCACCTTGTACCGGGAGGGCGCGCTTTATATCTGGTTGATCCTGCCAGTGGTCATATGATTTGTGAACTGATGAGTCTCAGCCCTAAATCAGGAGATTTGTTCGCAATTTAGACGAGCAATATTTTCTGTGGGCAGAATCTCGTTGGCCGCATGTGTGTGTGGTCTGTTCTGGCGGTCAGTCTGTCTATACGATTGATATCTGGTTGATCCTATCAGTAGTCATACGCTCGTCGCTACGCTTGTCTTAAAACTGAAAATCAATGGAATTGACGGAAGGGCCGTTTGCACGAGACTCTAGGCTACCATTTGTTTGTGAGAGTCACTATATACAGGGATAACTGGCCTGTGGCAGCCTAAAGTCCACCGCATCTGTGTCCGTCTCCAGTCGTCTTGCCATGCTCGCCACTGGAACCAGATGGACGCAGACGAGAGAGTGAGGTCGATGGAGTTGTACAACCACTACCTCACTATAATCCAAACTAAAGCGCAAGTCATTCGTTCTTCATCAAATCAAAAAGATGCAATGAATGAATGCTCCTCATCATTCGTGATGGACAAACATCCTATCCTATCCTACTTTACGAAGGTTATTGTTCTTATTGTCCATGAGTAGGATTGTAATTTACCGAATATAAGTTTTTTTGAGCATATATTGTATCTTCAAGTAGGCTACTTAATTAGGAAAAGAGTTTAAACATATGTGGTTGTTTGTATTGAAATGCGTTTAAAGTATATCTTTAAAGATATCGGTATTAGTTCGCAAAAAGTACTAAAGATGGGATTTCCACACACACACACACACACACACACACACACACACACACACACACACACACACACACATACACACACACACACACACACACACACACACATTAAGGTAATATTTTCTGGTGTTGCATTTATCAATAATAGGCGGGCGTAATGTGAGCAGCTGTTACATATATTTTATCATGACAAAGACAGTTCTTTCACGCTCGTGGTTATTCCAGGACTTATAGATTTGCCCTTGCTTAATCAGCTGGAACAACAATTACTGCCGGAACGCTGTTATTTTTATGACATATAATGATCAGCAGTAAACAAAAACAGATATGTAACTTCAACACTCGTGAATTAATTTGTCGGCATCTAGCGTAGAATATAAGTACGCGAGTTTGTAATGTACTTGGAAAGCTTCAGGTGAAAGTTATCAATACTATCATAATAACATTTTATTATTTACAAATTATTCGAAGCAGCAAGTAAGAGGGTAATTTAAACTAAGCCCTTGTTTATTTCAACAACATTTGTACTTGCTATCAGGGGTCAATTATTTTTCTTGACTGCTTCAACTATTGATAATTTTAGCGTATTAGTGGTTATTATCAAGCAAACCGATAAGTCAATACAAGGGCTTTCTGTAATCAAAAATAGGGTTAAGGCATAGATTATGAGACAATTATGTTTATCAAACGATTTTACATCCGTGCCCGAAAAAGACATGTCTAAAACGTACAATTATTACATTAACAAGCACAAAACATAGGAAATAGATGTAACGTGGATCTTCAATATTAGTTCAGCTTGAGTAGACGTTATCTAGTTAGCTAGTTATGTAAGTTAGTTAGTTAGCTAGCTAGGTAGTTAGTTAGTTAGTTAGTTAGTTAGTTAGTTAGTTAGGTAGTTAGTTAGTTAGTTAGTTAGGTGGTTAAACAGCTGGTTAGTTAGTTAGTCAGTTAGTCAGTCAGTCAGTCAGTCAGTCAGTCAGTCAGTCAGTTAGTTAGGTTGTTAGTTAGTTAGTTAGTTAGTTAGTTAGTCATTTAGTTAGTTATTTAGGTGGTTAAACAGCTGGTTAGTTAGGTAGTTAGTTAGTCAGTCAGTCAGTTAGTCAGTCAGTCAGTCAGTTAGTTAGTTAGTTAGTTAGTTAGTTAGGTAATTAATTAGTTAGGTGGTTAAACAGCTAGTAAGTTAGTTAGTTAGTTAGTTAGTTAGTTAGCTGGCTTAATGGCTGGCTGGCTGGTTGGTTTGGTTGGTTGGTTTTTTGGGTTTGGTTGGTTTTTTGGTTTGATTTAGTTTGGTTTAGTTTGGTTTAGTTTGTTTAGTTTTAGTTTAGTTTGTTTAGTTTTAGTTTAGTTTAGTTTAGTTTAATTTAGTTTAGTTTAGTTTAGTTTAGTCGACGGATCAACATTACAGCACACGGGTGTAACCCATAGATGCTACGTTCTACTCCTAACCCAAGCCTGACTCTTGAGAATCTCATCTCAGCGCACGAACTCCGTAACACCGGCGAGGATCCTGAATTACTTTGTTTAGATTTTTAACGAGAAATTTTGTCCGGGCACCGCCGTTAGGCTACTCTTTTTCGATTTCCAACCGCCAAGGGATTTTTTTTTACGTGCGCAATTATACACACAGGCGTCCGATCTCACTACCCAGAGACCAGGGGAAATTTTGTTACTGGAAGTCTACGTGAAAAAAATCCAGGCCCTCATCGGGGTTTGAACCCGGGACCTCCAGCACTCGAGATGGACACCATACCTCGAGACCTCTCAGCCCCCTAATGTAAATAGCCAGTTAAAGTCTAGGCTTTACATATAACTAGCCAATCTGGTATTAGATTTGGCATGTAAGTAACCAAGCTTGTCCATTAGATGAACTAGCTTAATGCTGGGCACAGAAGAATCAGATTTTCACATGTCATGTGCTTTGACTGGTCGAGAATCAGTCTAGCTTATAGTTTCATTGTGGAAACAACTCAAATAGTGTTTCATCACATTTTAAATTTGATAGTTTTCTGTGCTTTCTTCCTTCCTACTTCGGTGGTGAGTTTACATTTACCCATCTCACCACTATCTCACCATTCTTGTAACATCCATACTTTTCTCTGTGTGTTGAAATGCTTTTCCACAACAGAATTAATCTACATATATTATTCTTAATTTTCAATGGCCGTGGGGAAGTCAATAAGTAAGTCACAAATGTCTGTAGAAAAATAACTAATTATGATAACAACTTGTAACCAGTTTATTTTTATACATACATTGTCCCTTTATTTCTCAACGTACTTCCACCAACATTGATGCACTTATCTAATCGTTTTATCAGTCCTCCCAAACGGGCTGCACAGAACTGCGTGCTTTGTTTTCTAAACCACGTTTTCACTTCACATTCAACTTCGGCGTCATTCGCGAAATGTCTCCCGCCAAGGTAGGTTTTCAGTGGACGAAAAAGGTAGAAATATCTATTGGCTAAGTCGGAGGCTGTAAGATGAATGTTTCAGAACTTCCCACCTTAGTTGGTTATTGTTCTCCTAAGTTACTCGAGCTGTATGTTGTCTGGCATTGTCATGAAGAAGCAGCACTCCTCTAGTCAGCAGTCCTTGACGTTTTCTTCGAATTGCATCAGGAAGCATCGATAGAACTTCAAAGTACGATTCAGAATTCACGTTGTCACCTTTCTTCTTGAAATTGGTTAAACGCAGCTCCTTGACAATTACAGAACACTATCAACATAACCTTCCCTGATGATGGCGTAACCTTGAATTTTTGGACACAAGGCGAAGAATGATGTTTCCATTGCATTGAAGCACGCTTTGATTCGAGCTGATAGTCAGCATAAGCAGGAAGCATTTCCTTATGAATGTGCTTTGCAGACAGTCCATTTGCCCACACAAAAAAACGCACAACAGCACGTTGCTCTTTGGTTGTACACTCCGTAAGTACAGTCGCCATTTTGTTTATGCGCTACTGCATGTGCAGGAGACACCTAGCGCCACCTGACGATCGGGAATATAAAGTTCGATGTTGGTGTCACCTAATGACACCCGTAGAAAACACCAACTACATTTACCTGCCATCCCACAGAACTGTGTGACTTACTTATCGACACGCCCTCGTTGTTAACATTTTGTTGTTGAGAGTTCTTTATAGTAAAATGTTTATATACTGTTTTTGATTGCCATGTTCAAATTAGTGCCTGTTTCTGTAAAATTATGATCGCTGATCAGTTTTCCGATATAATTTTCAAAATTCACAGATAACACCTGATATACATCCATCAGCTCAACTGCCACACAAGGTGACAAAGGCTTTGTTCTTCCCAATCCATGAATCCTGCACAGAATCCTTATGGAGTTGACTCCGGGACCAATTTGCATCTTATTCATCTCTAGGGAGATAATGTGGTTCTTCAGACATAAAGGCAAATGTTGCGGTAAGCCTTGCTTTTCCCAGCGAGCATTTCAATAAGAGCTGACACAGTAGGGGTCTTCGTTCAGGTCAGCCATCCCAACATTGTTCTATTGAAGTAGTTAGTTGTATAACAGAACGCCTGTTATAGCGATTGCACGGTTGATGGTCGGGGTTCAAAAACAGGTCTGGCCAGGTCTGGGAATGGGATATAGTAAATAATTCCTGTGCAATTTAACAATTAGCAAGCAGTGCACGGTCAAGCACCATCGCTTGATGATGCGATGGTCAATACGTACGTTGACAACAATCAACGTACGACACAGAAGCCATTTATTCACCAAGTGGGCAGGACGCTCTTGCCATAACGAGTAAGGATTTCATCTGGGCGATTGGAGTTGTACTTTATTTGGATGACTAATGACAAGAAGAAGAAGAAGAGAAAGGCTGCTCTAAGGTGAATTGCCAATTTAAAAGGGATTTTGTAAGATATTTCCATTATAACATCGGAGCCAAACATGTTTTTCATACGACCATTGAACTATGTAAAGTAACCATGAATTTTGTACCAATGGACATGTCAAACCCGAACCGCCCTTCTTTTTCAGAGGACAATAAAGAATGAAGAAACCTGAATTACGGAGGTTAGCTTGTATTAATTCCACGTTCCAGAGAATTTCTGCGTTGAAAGCATTTCGTTTGATATTTACAGCTGATGTTTCTAATATTTCTGATACCCGGTCATGAGGTTCTTTTGTCATGCTATTCGATCCGGCTGCCATAGACTCCTCTGCGGCGGTAGGCCATAATCTTTGGCCAAAGCTGCCAAAGAGGTTAGTCGATTTGGTGCCGTGAACAGGGTTTCGAACCTAGGCTGTTATTGTGGCGGAAGACGCCGAACCAGGCTTATCGTAGCTGTGAAGCCCCTTGCCTTTCTGCTGCAACTCTCAGAATTCTCGTTAGCGCCTGACCAAGGGCGCCCTGATGCAACTCTCAGAATTCTCGTTAGCGCCTGACCTGCATATACTATGTCAACGGAGCTGTAAGATGGGTGACAGCTCTTTTGCTCACCGACATCGTAATCCGATGGTAATTGCCTGAAGTAGCGAAAGTTACAGCCTAAGATTGACACAGTAACATTCTACACAATCTGAGCATTACAGTAACCTGACTCATACACAGCAGATTGATTCGAAAACTGAAATACTTTGGACATAGTACTTTCGTATGGACGTGATTAGCGTTCCTCAAAGTACCTGAGATGATGATTGATTGAGATTAGAACACACCTTCTGCGTAATATTAAGACATTTCTATAACGTAAAAGGGACGCGGAAGAGGGCTTTGTTCTTCGCCGTTTTATTCCACGACGAAGGTATTCCGGGTGTTTGTAAAGTCTCACTACACTTTGTATGTAGAAACAATTTCAAAACTGAAATACATGATGTCACCAAACAATGTGCTAAAATATTTATTAAATTAGTTACAATAGTCACTTCTGTGATCTTATGCTGTTTTTTAGAAGCTGGAAAGTACCAACGAAGTATTCATTATAACAGGTTTTGGAAATTTCCATGACATGACTGAACACATCTCTTTATATTGTTAAATACCTTCTGCAACGTGTCTGTTGTTATTTCTTGAATGGTAATTCTCATTGCTTCTTTCAGATCCTCAATTGTCAGTACATTATTTTTGTAAATATTTTCTTTCAGAAAAACTATTCAACAAATTCTAACCGTAATGCGATGAGGACGTTGTTCATCAGGAAATCTTGCTATAAATCTTTGAACAAGCATTCATGTGTATCGACTGCCATTTCGAAACACTTGTTCATCCAAAAAAGTATTTCTTCCATTGATAACACCATGCTGTTTGAATTGCAAATAATTATTCCAGCAGATGACAGATATTCGCTGCATATTGTTTCACGATGGACTGTGGAGCACATTTTTTTATGACATGGTGAAACTTTACAATTATCCGGTTTTATGGCTAAACACATCGTCGTTTTTTTTCCTACGACCACGATATATGAAGGCTTAATCTCTTCAATGTTTTATTCCATAACCTATGGCATATAAACCCCAAACATGTCACCGTTGTGTTCCATGGCCTGTGTTATATAAAGCCCTGCCGCCTCACTAGTGTTTTCTACAACATACAATATATGAAGGCTTAAAACTTCACCGTTTTATATGTTGACCTTTCAGATGAAAGCCTAACACTTTACTGTTTTGTTATATGACCTATGGTATATAAAAGCCTAACACCTCACTATTGTATGACCTATGCTATATGAAAGCATAACTCTTCACTGTTTTATTATATGACCTGACTGACTGACTGACTGACTGACTGGCTGGCTGGCTGGCTGGCTGACTGACTGACTGACTGACTGACTGACTGACTGGCTGACTGGCTGACTGACTGACTGACTGACTGGTACCTTGCCGTCTTGACCGACGATAGTTTGTAAAATGGAGTTATACCTCTCCATAACACAAAGTCTGGGCTAAAATATAGAGACCATGTGTTGCCCATGAACAGACTGACCAGAAAGACGAGCCCGCCAGACAGAGGACCACGACGACACTCTCTCAGTTGTGCGGCAGGGGGGGGGGGGGGTCGGGACAGACGAAGAATGGACAATCACAGCTGAGATATTGCGTGCGATGTTCAATAAATAACCTAACACCGCCCCAGGCCCAGACGGCATCCGATATGGTGACCTACTGGTGATATCAGATGATGACATGGAAGAACTGGCCAGAGAATTCAACACCAGTATCCAGAGGGGTCAGATCAAAGAAGAATGGCTACACAGTTACTTGCTGCCGCTGCCAAAACCGAACAAAGACAATTCCAAGATAAGCGGCTACAGAATCATTGCGATGCAGAACACTGCTGGCAAGTTACTGGAGAAAATTGTAGCACACAGACTTGCTTATCACTTGGAACAACTCAGCTGCTTCTCGTCCACACTTGGAGGATACAGACGTAACAAAGAGTCATGGCTGAATGCGGCAGTCTTTGCTCAAGATGTTTACGAAGGATTTCAGGTCAGAGAAGAGACATGTGCGGCCGCCATAGACTTAGAGGACGCATATAATAGATAGAGTATCTTTCGAGCACTTGATGCAAACCCTCCTCAGACTGAAAGTGCACCCTCACCTTGTACGATGGATATCTGCAGTTCTGCTCCAAAGGAAGGTGGTGCTAAGATGCGGGAGTTGGTCTTCTGAGCCGATAGCGATGTGTCCAGGATTGCCGCAGGGTTCACCATTGTCACCAGTACTATTCAACGTGTATACGGTGCCGATCACTGAACACGTGTATCGACAAGGTCGAGATAGACAGGCGGTTGCCAATGATATGCAGGGCGAACTAGATCGAATTTCCTCATGGTGTGCTGATGCCGGTGCCCTTGTCAACCCTGCAAAGGCATCGGTTGCATGGTTCTCCCTAAACAACCATATTGTGAACACAGACCTGCCGGCGGTAAGAATGGATGGGAGCATTTTTAGTAGAATCCAGTCAATGACATATCTTGGCGTGAGGCTTGATCGTAGCCTGTCCTTCAGAGATCATGTCGATTATGTCATAACGAAAGCTCGAAAAGGTTTGTCAGCAATGAGAGTCATGGCGACTGACTGCCAATATCGAGCAAAGACTGCTAATACTTCTGTTCCAAGGACTGGTGCTTTCACGCATCGAGTATGCCCTGGCTATCCTCACTGTCAGCCCTACACAGAATGGAAGACTTGAAAAAGTACAAAACGAAGCCATGCGCATCATTTTGGGCTGCACGAAAGACACCAGCTGTGTAGCAATGAGATACCTCCTTGACTTCCCGACAATGGAACACAGGATCAAGATCTGGAGAGCTCGTGCATACTTAAAAATAAGTGCAGATGAGAATCTCCCTCTGCATGACGCTATATTCAGAGAAAAGGGTGACAGGCTAAAGAGAGGCAAATCATGGATGGGTCGGGCGGAAGATGTCGTCAGACAGCTTTGCAGTCTTACCAGTATCAACCCCGGCAAGGAATGGGTGCCGGTGCCTCCAGCATTTAAGTGCACTTTCTCCTGCATTATCACACTCGACAGACGGTGCAGAAAGCAGAACCCTGTCGCTGTCAATGCAGAAGTCAATGCGCTCATCTATGAACACTCAGATAGCCCCGAAGTGCTCATCTATACAGATGGATCTGTTGTAAAGCAGCAGAGAAGTGCGTGGGCATTTACAGCCCGTTCATCGGGCCGAACCGTACAAGAATCCAGTGTTGCCCACTCTATGACCACGAGCAGCATGACGATGGAGAAAGGGCACGGGGAAGACAAAGAGAGGAATAGCGGTATGATTTGGTCGCCTATCATTATCGGAACAAGAACACTGACCTGATAAAAGACTGATGATTGTGTGAGATCACGAACCATGACCTTCCACGCTTATCGGCATTGCACCTGATGATGATGATGATCATGATGATGATGATGTTGATGATTATGATAATGATGATGATGAACCAACACTGCGAAAATGCGTTACTGGTTGGTTTTTATTATTATTATTATATATTAACCAACATTATGCTGTGTTTCGTATAGTAGCATTACCCAATGAGGCCCTGTTTTACACGTAATATTTATCATTCACTGCGGAACTATTTAGACCCGTCAATCGGAAGAGTGCCGAAGTATTTTATGTGATATTCACTGGCACAGAAACAGATCATAATGGGGACGACCGTTGCCGTGAAGTTTGAACCACGACTAACCGACTTTGGCAATGTCGCCAAAGATTATGGCCTACCGCCGAGAGGAGTCTATGGCGGCCGGATCGTATAGCATGACATTTCGCATGTAGGACAGATAGAATAGAACACTCCATCCTTCTTTCTGACTATACTCTGATAATATGTAGACCATATTCCATCCCTCTAAGTTACAGGTAAAACCTCGGCAAAGAAATTCTTGATCTCGAAGCGAGTGGAATAATTCAAAAGTCGCAGTCAGAATATTCATTTCCTATTGTCTTGGTGAGGAAAAAGGACTCAAAAATTCGCCTCTGTGTCGATTATAGAAAATTAAATAATGTCACCAAGGTAGACGCAGAACCAATTCCTTCCTGTGAAGATCTAATCTTAAATATGGCAACATCTACCATCTTTTTAAAACTTGACCTAACCAAGGGCTATTGGCAAGTGCCTATGCATAAAGATTATGTCCATTTTACTGCCTTTGCAACACCTTTAGGTCTATATGAGTGGCGATTTCTTCCTTTCGGCCTACGCAATGCGCCTGCTACTTTTGTCCGTCTTACTAGAGACCTTTTACATGGAGTAACAGATACTCAGACATATTTAGACGACATCTGTGTAAATACAACAGACTGGACAAAACACTTACAAAAACTGAGACAAGTCTTCGAAAGGATAAAGCTATTTGGACTTACAGTAAAGCCAATCAAAGTGGAGCTGGGCTTGGAGAAAATAGACTTCCTAGGTCATACTATATCTAAAGGCCAAATGCAAACTGATAATAAAATTGTCACCAAAATTTTGAACCCCACTATGCCAGTGACCAAAAAGCAAGTGAGGAGTTTACTGGGATTAGTAAACTATTATAATAAGTTCATTCCCAATTTAGCAGAAATTACCAGTGTTTTTTAAAACCTATTGAAGTCAAGCACCAAAGTTGATGTGAAAGATGCTATTTTAATGAATTCAATGTCAAAACTTAAGCATCTTTTTAGCATTGTCCCAATTCTTCGGTTGGCTAACCCGAACTTACAATATTTTCTTAGGACTGATGCCAGCAGAGTATCCCTCGCCGGCGTATTGGGTCAAAGATACGACGACATTCTACATCCTGTAATATATGTAAGTCGCAAGATTACCCCGACTGAAGCCAAGTATGGTATCTGTGAATTGGAAGCTTTAGCTATTGTGTACTGTGTCCGTAAACTGCATAGATTTTTGGCAAGGACACACGTTGTCATCGAAACTGACAACTCCCCGCTCACAGTCATGGAGACAGGAGTCAATAAGAACAACAGGATCTACATATGGTCCCTGATACTCCAAAATTATTCATTTTCGGTCAGGCACATTAGAGGCAAATATAATACACTAGCTGCCATGCTTAGTAGATCTTCTAACTTTGAAGTATCTGAAGTGCCAGAGAATAACGACGCAACACCATCATCGTCCCTGACATTAGTACCAGAGTTCGACCAGACAGATGTGTTGCTATGAAGAAAACTGTCAACACATATGAGTGACTAGCTACGTCGATAGCAATACGTTATATTCGACAGAATTAGATACAACATTGTGAATAAACACTCCAGGAACATCGCGTGGAATATCCGACAATGTGAATACAAACTATGATATTAAGTGAAGATATTCAAAAAGGAAAAGGCGCGACATCGTCACCTTACCTGGAACAGATTAGTTTAACTAGTGTAAGAATTGAAAATGTATGCATATGTGATATATAATATATATTTTTATTGCAGTTTCATATAATACTATAGTTTCTTATGTATAGTAATTTTATAAGAACATTTTAACGTTAGGTTTCGTAGATAAATAACACCTATTTCCCTATTCCCATTTACATATAGGGATAATTTGTCGTAAAAATAATTACCTTATGTTAATCACATCATATAAGTCTCCTAAGAGACTATCATTCCATAATTAGTTAAATAATAGTTAGGACAATCTAGTTAGTTAACACAGATTAGTTTAGAAGTATAACACTATCAATCAGTAAATATTTTTTATCATAAAGTATAGTTAGATTAAGGGAACCAACACATTTCACCCCATTTCATTTAATTACATAAATTATCTCCCCGTAGTTAGTAAAGCTCAGTACACAAAAGTAGAGCATATTTAATAGAGTAGTTAGCATACTTAGAATGAGGCCAAACAACCCAGTCAACTTGTAAATATTGTATAAAAATACACAGTGCGAATATATCGGACTATTATTCGGCTCAAAAACGTGTAGACTGAGCCAGAACTATTGTGCATTTAAAAAAAAAAAATTTCAGTAGTTATTTTTGTTTTCCATTATATTTTACAATAGTAGTTTAATGACATAACATGGGTTTTTTAAAAACATGTGAGAACTGAATGTGCGTGAGAAAGACGAGAGCAAGAATAGAGTGAATGTATTAAATATAAGACGAGCGAACAATGTGCGAAATTTTTTGCCGCACCCAAGAGTTTTTATAATTTGTCTGCGTCTTGTGTGTAACACATATGCTTGTACAGTTTACGTGTGTTGTTGCCATTATTACATTACAGGTATAGGAACATTTTTAAGCTTCCTAGGTCGGCAAGGCAGTCACAAATTAAGCAAACGCATTCATTCGTGACTGCATAAACCAACCTGCGACGTTCGAAAACATCGTTCAGTAAATTATAAACATACATGTCAGCACCTCAGCTTTGACAGGCATACAAGGATTCCTCTTTTGTACCACACGAAATGATAACTCGTACGTCGTACAAAAGGATACAAATATGATACAAATTTATTCTGAGCTAGTTGTACATTAGCTTTGCGAGCGGATCACCACATAGGTAATACATATCATGGTATATCGTGATGATGTTATGTGAAAGATGATATCGATGGTAATATCTATCGAAGTTAAGTCTAAGTCATAACTATTGCTACTGTCCTTTTAAGCAACAAAGTATTCACAGCGAATACATCAGTCCGTCTTCTACGCTGTCGGGTCCCGGTCTGACGATCTTCGTGGCGTGTCCAGCCACGAGCAGTTGACCCTTCGTGCGCCAGCTGGTTTGCGTGCTCGGAGTTCCAGCACGCGGTTAGTGATTTGTCAACCGGTTAGAGTTACCAGTGTTTAAGGGACACTTCTCGTGATGCGGGTTTCCCCACTCTATTCTGGGTAACTCCAGCTCACGTCATACAATGTCCCCTTTTTGGACACGAGTGTGTCCAGTCGGAGAACTATTCATAGTTCTCACTCGTGCTTCTGTCCCTTCTGTCCCTATTTCCCAGATAGCTATGTTCTCTTTATCCTGTCTAGGTCTATTTCCATAGTTCTACTTCTATCTTATCTATTAGCTTATTTGCAGCTCTTTGACAATACACCTATGTTTCTGATTTAAACATACATTAAATTTAACTAAACACGCAAATAACCAAATATACTTACAGATAAAAATGCAGACGGCAATAAAAAGGAAGGGGGAAAACTCATGAACAGGTGACATAACAAACTTACTAAACTCTGAGGACACATTGAAATATTTAGCCACAAACGGAAGTTAGAGAGGTGAACATCAGCACACACACAACATGTAATAGTGTTGGAGAAACATTACATGAGAGCATGAATTTATATTCATGTATTGTACCCGTAATAGGGACAATCAGTGCGGGATGTCGGTCAATCGACATTTTGAAAAACAGGTCTTGGTTCGTTACAGCTCTCATATATGTAATGTGAATGAGTATTTACTCTAGCCAACAGTACAGTTGTGCAGCACTGATTAATAAGCCAGTGGATAAGTACGACATTGTGACATCAGACGGTCATAAGTTTGTGATTATACCCAAGACATGAGTACTTAACCCTACCAGCACTTGACAAAATTAGACCTAACTAATTTTTAGATATTACAAAAGATTGCGTCACACCCATGAGCTAAATTTCGTGACGCAATACGGGGGGGGGGGGGGGGGGACGAGATCGTGTCAAGGAGCTGGATATGTTAAGAGAGAAGTAGGACAAAGACGGATGAAAGGAAAGGACAGAGACAGGACATAGATAAGGACCTTTACAAGAGAATAGATAGAGAAAGACAGTATAAGGAAATAGAACTCCAAACAGTTATATGACAGCACCTAGACAGGACACGCACGTGTCATAGCTAGGACATAACTAGGACATAACGGGATTAACTCCCGAGATAGTACAGGGTACGTTAACCACGGGGACTACCCGTAACCAGACTGAACAATAGTACAGCTGAAAGTTAACGAGGACTGGACCACTGGACTCCGTGACAAGTGACTCAGCACGCCGTGCGGCTGACCGCACGAGAACTGAGGACCATAGCTGAACCAGACATGTGAATTCAGGCAGACCAGACTTGACAGTTAGAGCGACAAGACCTGTGTGTTTACTCTCGCCATCTGTGTAGTTTAGAAAGGGCGCAGATATACGTAGCGAGTGTAAATAATGTATTTAAGTGTTGAATGCCTTTTATGTATGCTCGAGAAACGAGCTGTATATTATATAGAATAAATCCTGATTCATTATATACCATTCGTACGAAACGTGTTTGTGATCGTGAGGTATGAATGAAGTGACCAGCATGCCTGTGTAAATTCAGGTTGTTGACAAGAAACATGATCTTAGGTAGGGACGTTTTAGTCAAAAATGGTATAAGAGTTTATTTTGATTTGCTACAAATTTCGGGATGTATGATTTAGACGATGATATGCATGTATCGGCCACAATTAGAGTAAAAGAGACGATGACGCTAAAACCACAAACTATCAATTTAGTGCAGGCAAGAATGAAAGACAGTCCATATTTCGCTGAAGGACAAACAGTTAGCGTAACAGAATTGGAAATGGATGTAATAGGTGAACCCAGCTTAGAATTCTCAGACGGAATAATAACGTTAGGAAATCGGTGTAACTTCCCTGTTATGGTCTTAAACAATACGGGAAACCGATTAAGTTGAGTAGAGAATGCGTGCCAGGGTGTCAACCGATACCACTATCCCGATACCCGGAAGAGAAGGAACTTCACGAGACCTGAAGATGGAAGAGGGCAGAGTTGTCCAGAGCCCCCCCCCCCCCTGCCCCCACCCCGAAAAGGAAGGAAGTATCTCGAGAAACGTCAGCGGAATTAGAAATGGGCCGAACACTCTAAATCAGAAGTATAGCCGTACGTTAAGGGAACCACCAATTCTTCTTCTCTTTCTGTCGTTGTTTTTGTATCGCTCCACGAATGTTATAAGGTATTTTAACATATATTAATTATGATGGATGTATTAAGCGCCGAACGTTGGGCGGCACTTACCAAACCCCACACCCCGCATTGTGCCAACGGCTTCGGTCGGAAGAGCGCAGTTGGGAGGTTACAAGCCTTACCCTGGTGAGAGGAAATGCAATCTAAAGACAAAATGTCATGGCAGGGCAGACAGGCGGACAGTTAGAATATTGCTTTGCTGATCAGGCAGCTGCTGCAGCTTGTCTTGTTCCAGATGTAGGGGTGTTACCTTTCCTCTGGAGTGAACTAGGCAGGCCGAGAGATGGATCATGCTGCATGGGCAACACATGATCTCTATATTTTAGCCCAGGCTTTGTGCTATGGAGAGGCAACAACTTCATCCCTGGTCTTGACTGGTCTCAGAAACTTGCATCTGGCAAGTCTCCAGGTAAGGAAGGGATTCCAATAGAGGTTATCAGAAGTGGGCAAGACACACTCACTCTACAGATCCACCAGCTAATAGAGCTATGCTGGCGAAAAGGACAAGTCCCACAGGATTTCAAAGATTCAAGCATCATAACACTGTACAAGAACAAGGGCGATCGGAGCGACTGCAACAACTATAGGGGTCTCTCACTTCTGTGTATTGTTGGGAAAGTATTTGCCAGAATTGTTCTGCGCAGACTTCAAGTCCTAGCAGATCAAGTCTACCCCGAATCACAGTGTGGCTTTCGAAAGAACCGGTCTACCATTGATATGATATTCTCATAGCGACAAATGCAAGAAAAATGCCGTGAAGAGAATCAACCACTGTTTATTGCCTTCGTTGACCTCACAAAAGGCATTTGATTTGGTCAGTCGTGATGGTCTGTTCAAGGAACTAAAGAAGATTGGCTGCCCACCAACTCTTCTGTCCATTGTGGAATCGTTCCGCACAGGCATGAAGGGTATAATCAAGTTTGATGGTGCAACTTCTGAAGAGTTTGAAATGAAGACTTGAGTTAAGCAAGATTGTGTACTAGCTCCCACCCTCTTTGGAATATACTTTTCACTTCTACTGAAATATGCCTTTCGTGATCAGGATGGTGGTATATACATTCACTCACGCTCAGATGGTGGCCTCTACAATGCTCAGAGATTGAAGGCCAAGGCCATAATTAGGAAGATACTGATCAGAGAGTTGCTTTTTGCAGATGATGCTGCTGTTACGACCCACTCTGGGGAAGAATTGAAATGTCTACTTTCTGCATTCTCCAATGCTTGTTCTGAATTTGGTTTAACAGTTAGCAAATAGAAGACACAGATTATGTCACAAGGTGCACATGGGGTACCATCAATCTTTATTGACGACACCGAACTAGAGATGGTAGACCATTTTACATATCTAGGATCAGTGGTAAATAGCAAATTATCCCTAAATCAGGAAATCAACATCCGGATTGGTAAGGCAGAAACAACAATGAACAGGTTAAGAAAAAGAGTCTGGGAGAACAGGAAGCTTACTGCCAAAACAAAAGTCCTTGTCTATCAAGGTTGTGTCCTTAGTACTCTTCTTTATGGCAGTGAAACCTGGACAACTTACTCACACCAAGAGAAACATTTAAACAGCTTTCATATGCGGTGTCTACGAAGAATTCTTGATATTAAGTGGCAAGACAAAATCACAAATACTGAACTATTGGAAAGATCAGGTTGTGTGACGGTTTATTCCATGCTCAGTCTTCGTAGACTTAGATGGATAGGACATCTTAGGAGGATGGATGATGGTAGAATACCAAAGGACATCTTTATTTGGTGAATTACAGATGGGTAAGAGATCTCAGGGTCGGCCTCTACTACGATACAAAGATGTTCGTAAGCGGGACATGATTGATACAGGCATTGATAATGCACATTGGGAGCAAGTCGCCGCTGAACGTGTTGCATGGAGGGCAAAACATCAGAAATGGAATAAAGACGAAGAAGAAAATTATTGCAGATAAGTCACTCAAGGAGCGTCTGAGACGTAAGATGGTAAATGGTGGTGGAAATGACCACGTGTTCACATGCACCCACTGTGAACGGACATTTCAGTCACATTAGCTACCGCCATAGGTAAAAGTTATTATGCCTTTTTAAAGCACAAACTATCGTCTGTCAAGACGGCAAGGTGCCAAGGTGCCAATATGGATGTATTAATGTGTAGTAATTGTGTATTGCTGTGATCAAAAGCGGATCGCTAATGAATGACTATAGGATATATAGAAGACGAAGTAGAGAAGTATTAATGTTTAGTAATTGTGTATCCGATAGCAGGATGAAGTATAAATCTTTAACTCGAGAAATAAGAAAGAACACAAGAAAGGACAAAAATCAATATATACAAGATTGCTGTACCAGAATAGAGCAATATCATAAGGCTGGAAGAGATTATGAAATGTTCAAGGAAATGAAGTTATTGACAAGAAATGTTCAACCTCAATTGAATGTTATCTGTGACAAGATGGGAAATACCTTAACAGAATCTAGCCAAATTCTAGAAAGATGGCAGGAGTACTGCAGTGGAATGTATGATATGAGTGACAGTGAGGATATGAATGAAATACATGAGCCAGTGACAGCAGAGACAGAACCTGAACCCTCATTAGATGAAATTGCTTGGGCTATAAGGAACCTGAAGAATGGTAAATCACCTGGATGTGATGAGATACCAGCTGAACTAATTAAAGCAGGAGGAGAAGAAAGCATACACATATATCATGCATTATGTACAAAGATTTGGAAATATTGTATATGGCCAAAAGATTGGAAGAGAACTATCTTCATTCCAATACCAAAAAAGGGCAACCTGAAATTATGCACCAACTATAGAACTGTTGCCCTGATAAGTCATGCAAGTAAAATTCTACTAAAAGTCATAATGCGAAGACTTAGTAAGAAAATGGAAGAAGAGATTAACGAAGTTCAAGCTGGATTTAGACAAGGAAGAGGAACAAGAGATCACATATTCAACATGCGTTTAATAATAGAGAAGTGCAGAGAATTTAATGTAAACCTATTCTCATGTTTTGTGGATTATTCAAAGGCATTTGACTGTGTACAGCATCAGAAACTTTGGGAAATCATGAGGAATATGGGCTTCCCTTCACATGTAGTACATCTCATAAAAATGCTATATCTAGACCAACAAGCAGCAGTTAGAATAGATGGCGAGACATCAGATTGGTTTGACATCAAGCAAGGAGTCCGTCAGGGCTGCGTGCTGTCACCCTATTTGTTTAACCTGTATAGCCGAAAATATAATGAGAAATGTAAGAGATGATATAAACAGGGAGCCATATGATGCCCTAAATATCGGCGGTCATGACATACCAGAGATTCGATATGCTGATGATACAGTATTACTATCCACAACACAGAATGGCATAGAAAACCTAATAGCCTCAACACAATTGAATAGTGAAAATCACAACTTATATCTTAACATAGCAAAAACTAAGATAATGCATACAGATAAAACTACTATGGAGAAAGAAATATACATTAATGGGAGAAAATTGGAGGTGGTGGAAAATTTTGAATATCTTGGGTCATTGATTACGAATAATGGTGACACAATGAAAGAAATTAAACGGCGACTATCCATTGCTCTTCAAAGACTAAAACAGATGAATAAATTATGGTGTGGGACAGACAGAACTACAAAAATTAGATTTTTAAGAGCATGCATCTTTCCCATTGCAACATACGCCTGTGAGACATGGACACTTACTAAACAAGCTGAACAGCGCATACATGCCTTTGAATATAAATGTTATAGACGAGTTCTAAGAATATATTGGGTAAAGAAAAGAACAAATGCATCCATACTTCAAGAGTTGAATATTGAGGAGGGATGGCTATTAAAGACGATAAAACAAAGAAAATTGAAGTATTTTGGTCACTTGAAACGTCACGACAGTTTGGAGAGAACAATAATGGAAGGGTATATGCCTGGGAAGAGAGGAAGAGGAAGGCCAAAGAGAAGATGGGTGCAGGATGTGGCGGATGATCTCCAGATGGGTGTATCAGACGCGGGACATCTTGCTTGTGATCGAGCAGTTTTCCGGAAGGTTGTTATGGGAGCGAGGTTCTGCAAAGGACATGCTACTGAATGAATGAATGGATTGTGTATTGCTGTGGTCAAAAGAGGCTGAACGTGGCAAATTCAGAATCCATTGATTGATTTAAGTATGGGGATTTTTCTTATGTGGTGTTATGACAATTTGAATGATATATCCTTGGGTCTTGTATTGAATAGATAGTTAGATTATTAGAGAGTTGCCTATGGGTACGTTGTTGTAATAAGCGAAGGTTACAAAGTTGGGAAGAATTTTTTTTATTGATTAGTTTCTTGTTAGTAGTTAGAAATTATTTCAGGTTTGAGTGTGTAGTGAGTTAGAGTTTAGAGAAAATATAGGTTTTGTTCTAAGACTTTTCTAGGAAAAGTCTCAAACATGAGGAGGGTAGGAATCTATAACAGAACGCCTTTTATAGCGATTGCACGGTTGACGGTCGGGGTTCAAAAACAAAGCATGGCCAGGTCAGGGAGTTGGATATAGTAAATAATTGCTGTGCAATTTAACAATTAGCAAGCAGTGCGCGGTCAAGCACCATCGCTTGATGATGCGATAGCCAATACGTACGTTGACAACAATCAACGTACGACACAGAAGCCATTTATTCACCAAGTGGGCAGGACGCTCTTGCCATAATGAGTAAGGATTTCATCTGGGCGATTGGAGTTGTACTTTATTTGGATGACTAATGTAAAGAAGAAGAGGAGAAAGGCTGCTCTAAGGTGAATTGCCTATTTAAAAGGGATTTTGTAAGATATTTCCATTATAACATTGGAGCCAAAAATGCTTTTTATACGACCATTGAACTATGTAAAGTAACCATGATTTTTGTACCTGTGGACATGTCAATCCCGAACCGCCTTTCTTGCTCAGAGGACAATAAGGAATGAAGAAACCTGAACTACGGAGGTCGACTTGTATTCATTCCACGTTCCAGAGAATGTCTGCGTTGCAGCATTTCGTTTGATAGTTACAGCTGATGTTTCTAATATTTCTGATACCCGGTCATGAGGTTTTTTTGTCATGCTATTCGATCCGGCCGCCATAGACTCCTCTGAGGCGGTAGGCCATAATCTTTGGTGAAACTGCCAAAGAGGTTAGTCGATTTGCTGCCGTGACCAGGATTTCGAACCTGGGCTGTTATTATGGCGGGAGACGCCGAACCAGGGTTTTCGTAGCTGTGAAGCCCCTTGCCGTCCTGCTGCAACTCTCAGAATTCTCGTTAGCGCCTGACCAAGGTCGTCCTACTGCAACTCTCAGAATTCTCGTATCCGCAACACGCCTTCTCCGCCTTAAGACAATCCAGACAGGAGAACGGAGAAAGTGTACAATTGTACAGCGATAGGTTAGTAAATTTAGCGGAAGAGGCATTCTTAGGACAAAACGTGCAAGGTGAAGAAGTAGAAAGAATGTTGGTAGGGATATTTGTAGATGGAATGCGCTCAGATGGACTAAAATTTAAGTTAATGAGGGAGAACCTGGTGAGGCTGTCGCAAGCAGTGGACATAGCTATACAGGAAGAAAGCTTGAGAAGAAGATTTAGATTACGAGTCGGAAGAGAAATAGGATGTAATATTGAACAAAGAATAGAAGAACCTATGGATGTGGGGCATGCGAGGAGTAGATGGAGGAGGCACGGAGTGGCTGAGTCCAGAGCAGAAATACAGGGAGTAGCAAGGAATAATGAAGGTGTTTCTGATAGGGGGAGATATTTGTCAAATATGAGGACTAACGCAAGGGAGACAGTATTGCCACATAGTATCCTCCCTTCAATGGCAATAGTTTGGCTCTGTTCATCTAGGTTTAATTATCCAAATAACTCAATGTAAATCAACAAGAGAACTGTAAGGACGCTGACATAATTCCTCAATTTCATGTCTATTTATTTCAGGTAGTATCCCATGAATTGTATGACATGCAGGTCATCAACGTGATGTAACCCTCTCGCATTCCGTCATACCTGCTCACGCTACCCTACTTAAATATGGCTATCATTAAGGTCAAACATGTCACTTGCCCTCTCTCATATTCACAGAATTATTGTCACTTACATTACTCACACCAGAAACGTGGGGTGTTGTCTATTGTGTAACCTTTTGGTGACTCTTCCACTTAGATGTCGCCCATCGGATGTTGCATCGTTTCCTCAGCTCGCTTCTCAAAGATCGTATCATCCAGATAACTCCCTGCCGTCGTTCCTTTCTTGAACATCTTCTTCGTCCGTGTTTTTCCGTGACGTTTTTTTTCTATCACCAAGTCAAGTCTGGTGCGTTCAGTATGCTGTCTTCTTGTTTTTCCGATTATTGCATTCTGCGACACATGGCACATATGCCCCCTCGTCAAATTAAAATGTTGTAGACATTTTACCTATAAACTCAGTCTTCCAGTCTGTGACATGAGTCGCAGTAGTCGAACATACCTGTCATATTGGTCCATGGTCGCACATCTCCGTCTACATTGTCTACTAAAGGTCGCACATATCCGTCTACAATGTTCACTAAAGGTCGCACATAACCGTCCGTATCTCTGCAATAAAGCGTATCCCTTTTCCTTAAAACCTATTCCATTGCGGATAGTTGAATTGCTATGAACATCATCACCAAAAAAAATTTTTTTTTTTTTTATAAATCGGACACATCTTACATCTATCCCCGTAGACAATGTGTGGCTCCCAAACTCCTTTTTATCTCAGAGAATTGAAGTCCAGCATCACTAAGTCCCAATGTCTCCCCGGACATCCTTAGTAGCTCCTTAAATGTGTGTGTTCATTACATCCAGCCTCCACTGACATCATTGTTATAAGTGAATCGCTCTTGCCTTCCCTGTGCATAATCATAGTCGACCTTCTCATACTCCACTATGTGTATGACCTGACTACATTTGACGTAACTTCTGTGCTTCGACTTCGACTGTTTCGTGTAACGCTTCATGTGGGGTTTGGTTTTCATATGTGCATATTTTTTTCCGGTACTTTCTAATGTTGTTACTGTATATTCTTCGTTGACCTTTGTGGCTCATGAGTATGGCTGCCTAATATTTACCTGCAATATTTAATCCTAGTCTATCACATAATAATAGCAATATTAAATTAATTACTTAGATAGCCAATATTTCTTTCATTCCCATTCATCCTATTCATGAAAATAAATGCATCTTACAGTTATGCATAATAACCCATGCAATAATACAATTGAAATAAAATCACCGAATAATCAAAATTAATCTAATTTCTTCATAAATTAAATCAGTAGTAACCTTTGCATCATGTGTCCTACCTATTTGGTTTACTACACCTGTGGAATTTCTGTGAAATTGTGCATAATATATGTAATTTCATGACAAAATAACAATAATACAGCATGTGATAACTGAATCATGCATTTAACAAAATAATGACAAATCTTGTTCTTTTCTTCTTTTTCTTCTTCTTTTTTTTTCAATTGTTTATTCTTTTCATTCATGACTTTATTTTTTTTCATTGTCCTGAATTTATTTTTTTTTTCAGGAATTCATCTTTTTTCATTTTTTTCTGAATTCATCTTTTTTCATTTTTTTCTGAATTCATTTTTTTTTTTTTCATGAATTTCATTTACAACAGTAATAAAATATCATTAATATATCTTAATAATTAATCCAACTTATCTGGACTATGACGATTTCGCTCGTAGATAACTTGCAATGTTGGATTACATTTCGTCTGCTCGACATACTTCAGATCTTATTTTGATGACAATATACGTAGTTACAACCGTTCTCTCCATACAGATACTGCTGTATTCTAATTATCTGTAACAATAATAACTTAAATATGTATGTATCTGGACAAATCAATAATGACATAGTTATAACATAGTCATTAACAATTACTATCAGCTGTTTTTCGATGTTCTGAAATGTCCTGACCGTTTGTTCAGCGTATCAATTTTGTTCAAACACCCTTTATGAGTTGCTATATTGTGGATGTTGTGTACAAGCTGCTCAACCATGTGAATTGTTGTGTTGTATGTATATATTATTGACGTACTGTGATGTATGTGGTTGACTGATATGTTACATGTGTTTGACGTATTACGTGATTGTAAAGAATTGTACTTCCTAAATTGTATATGTAACTATCTGTATATGTATTGTGTCGTTTAATTAGAATATAAGTGAATTTATAGACAGAAGAATTTCGACAGATTTATAAAGACAGAATTCAGTGTTCAGAAATACAATGCTCATCTGTCGCTGTGTGTACTGCATGTGAATCTAATGGATGTATCTGTCTTGACTTGTTTTAATCTATTTAATTTATGTCTCTTTAATGTGTAGAACTGGGCAGTGATTCTCATCTTCCTGTGTGACATATGTTGTTACTGATTTATAATCATCTATTTTACGTGTTCTTTCCTTCCGTTCTTCATCGGACAAACCTAGATATTTCCAATACCGATTCCAATTCCTTATTTTCACATCCCGTATTCTTCTGTCAATTTGAGTTTCTGGAACACTTTGTTGTTTCCATTCTGTTAGTAAAGTGTTTGTGTTGGTATAATGGGTTTGTGACATCTTTGGCGGAGTTTCTTCATGCCAGTTTGATTTTGTATAATCTGCCATATCTGTTTGTCGTGGTTTGGCTATCTTTTTCAACCGACGTTGTTGCTTGTTAGTCTTTCTATATGACTCCTCATCATCTGAGCTCGACTCATATCCTCTAACTGCACATCCGTGTATGTGATCTACGTTACTCTGATCTAAGTATGGCGCAAAGAATTGTTTAATCATTGCTGTGCTGTCACTAAATGAAGGACTAATACGTCTAAAATTTTCAATACCAACTTCAACTTTCTTACGTTCTGCTTGAGTTAAATTCGATCTTATTGGTAATGAATCCCAAGTAATTTCTGACTGTGTTAACTCTTGTCTATTGTTATGGGATGTCTTTTGTGTACTGTCTTTACTACTATATGTCAATTTAGTGTCCAATGCTTGACTGGTTTGCTTTTGGTTTCCCGTGTAGTTTTCTTTTATTTCATACATGTTGGGTTCTGAATCATCGCTTGCGACAGGTATCTTTTTGTCTTCTGTCGGGAAAATTAATTCTGTGTAATTTCCTTCATGTATTTTCATATTATCCTTTTCCCATTGTTCAACCTCTTGGGCGGTACACTCTTTTACTCCAGGAATGTTTCCCACAATTAGTTCCGTCGTTGGTTGTGGTAGTACTGCCGCTGTTACGCGTCCTTGATAGTATGGGCAATTGATGTCTGTCCATGCCACATCAAATTGTTCTAGCGATCCACCAAATGTTCTACATATCACTTTCTCATTGGTGTAATCCTCCTCTTTGACTAGTTTTCTGTCCAGTCCAATAATCGAGGTCCCCGTGTCCCTCACCATTCTGACTGCTAATCCATTGACAATTGCACGTTCAACGTTAAGTTTTCCACCGTTTATATAAGCGGAGTTTGCTTCTTGTACATATGCTCTGTTTGGATTATTCTCCTGTCGTACATACTTGCCAGACGCGCTCTCGTATTGCTGTTCATCGTCGTCGCTACTAGAAATAACATAGGCTAGACATGCATTTTTAGTCATCTGTCGCAATCTACATGACTTGACCCCGTGACCAAAACTATTGCACGCAAAGCATTTTAAGTTGTTTTTGTAGTCTGCATATTTATGGTTACGTTTCGTAGCTAGCTCTTTTATATACGCTTCATAATCCGGGTTGGAATCACACATTTCTGATGTTCCGTGCATGCGTCGACAAAACCTACACTGGACTGTCAAATCCTTTTTTGTGTTAGACCATTGTTTGTTCCGTCTGTATTTGTCCTGACGTTGAAATTTGTTATGCGTATTGTCATATCTGTGACTAGAAACTCTGGCGGATGCTCCTATGATCAGTTCTGGCTGAGTAGTCTCTGCGAAAATGTCCTTGTGGGCGTTGAAAAATGACTCCCCCCTGGCTTCCAGTTCTGCTACTGAATCACACTTCTGTTCTATAAGAAATGTTGACATTGTTTGTGGTACTGCGGAGATAAGTTTATCCCTGAGCATCAGGTCTCTAATTTTGTCAAAATCCCTACCTACCTCAGCCGATTTCAGCCACCTGTCAAACAGTAATGTCGTTTCAGAAACGAAATCTAGAAACGTTTGATTTGATTTAGGTCCAAGTGTCTTGTATGCTGTACGTAAACCTGCAGTGTCCAATGAGAAATGTGCCAACAGTCTTTGTTTCATATATTTGTAATCCGTACGTCGTTGTTCAGGTATGAGCTCGATTACCTTTAAAGGCTCCCCTGACAAGTGCCTATGAAGTAATACTCCCCACTGGTCAGACGGTACCTCGTAATGAGTCAAGAGGACTTCACAATTAGTCAGCCATGCAGAAATCGAATCTCCTTGGGAAAAATTTCTAATAATCCCTTGATATCTTTTGGCGGGATCCAGCGCTTTGCATGCCAACTTATTCTTGGATATTTCTGCTTCTTTCTCCATCTCCAACATCTTTACCTTAATATTTCCTTCAACCTCTTTGTCTTTTAATATTTGTTCGGCCGCTAACTTGTCCCGCTCAAACTCAAGTGTTTTCTCCTGGAGAGCTAATTTTTGTTTTTCCAGTTCTATTTCTCTCTCCATCTTTTGTTTCTGTAATTCCATTTCTTTTTCTCTCTGTTTTTCTAGAGTCAACATTCTTTCTTTTTCTAATTCTCTGGCTTCTTTAGCTTCCTTGGCTGCTGCTTCTTGTGCAATTCTGGCCTCTTTAGCTGCTGCTTCTTGTGCTTCTCTGGCCTCCCTAGCTGCTGCTCTCTCCTCCCTCCTTTGTATTTGAAAATCGGACAACTTGGCCTCAGCCCAAGCTATTAGTTCGGGTCCAGTTAAGCTGCACTTTTCTCCTAAAGCAATAAAGTCACCTAATGTGGACATAATTAATGTGCACTAAATTAAATCGCTGTGTTATAAGTTATAACAATATTATCATCAATATCTATACAATAATATAACAAATATGCGTGATACAGATCAAGTTACACCGACAATCGAAAAAGATTAGCACCTTATGTATCTGCTCCTGTCCTTGTTCGTAGTGATCTGCAGATGTGTTAGTACTTGCTCCTTTCAGCTACTGTCCTCTGTCACCTTGATGTCGTTCTTCAGACAGGATGAAAAGCCTCCTCAGGTACCGGCTGCTGTCAGGTTCACTCGTCTGTAGGTCAGCTGGTAGATCCCGAAACTGCTGATCACCGCTGTAATCTGCTTTCTGGAATGCAAAATGTCTGACACCCTATAAAAAGTGTTCGTTATAGCGTTACAATGGTCGCCGTAAATTGACGTTGTGTATTGGCGACTGTAGGCTACATCCACGTATTAATGCCTGCCTATCAAATGTCTCGTGTCCTCAGAATTAAAAATGACTTCTGTGTGTGTCTACTATTAACATAAGGTACACCTTAAAATGTTGTATAAATTGTTCATCCAAAAATGTGGCCATGAGGTCCATACAATTTTTCCAAAAATGTGAAATATTTTATTCAGCGTAATGTACAAAGTATATTTCCTGCCGATCTGAGCAAGCTTTCTTCTAGAATATTTTCAAACACCGTCACAGGCTTCCTATTTATGTTCTGGGCCTAGTCCCAGTGGAATGGCATTCCTCTTTTTCTCTGGTTCACATATCTGCCGGAAAGAGCTCCCATAGTTGCCACATAGTATCCTCCCTTCAATGGCAATAGTTTGGCTCTGTTCATCTAGGTTTAATTATCCAAATAACTCAATGTAAATCAACAAGAGAACTGTAAGGACGCTGACATAATTCCTCAATTTCATGTCTATTTATTTCAGGTAGTATCCCATGAATTGTATGACATGCAGGTCATCAACGTGATGTAACCCTCTCGCATTCCGTCATACCTGCTCACGCTACCCTACTTAAATATGGCTATCATTAAGGTCAAACATGTCACTTGCCCTCTCTCATATTCACAGAATTATTGTCACTTACATTACTCACACCAGAAACGTGGGGTGTTGTCTATTGTGTAACCTTTTGGTGACACTTCCACTTAGATGTCGCCCATCGGATGTTGCATCGTTTCCTCAGCTCGCTTCTCAAAGATCGTATCATCCAGATAACTCCCTGCCGTCGTTCCTTTCTTGAACATCTTCTTCGTCCGTGTTTTTCCGTGACGTTTTTTTCTATCACCAAGTCAAGTCTGGTGCGTTCAGTATGCTGTCTTCTTGTTTTTCCGATTATTGCATTCTGCGACACATGGCAAGTATATCGTCCAGCTGTAGTTTGTTGGAATTATGGGCAGAGCGGGCATATTTTTAGGTTCTGCAACAACAGGCCCGGTAAGTTAAGTCACATTTCCTCGCACTAGAATAAGGCTTGTACCATCCCAATTACCCAAGATATATGAAAACCTAACACTTTACTGTTTTATTCTGTGACCAATGATATAAAAAGACATAACACTTCACAGTTGTTTTTCCATGACCTATGATATATAAAGATCTAACACAACTCCGCTTTATTAAATGATCTATCATATACTCACAAATTCCTGTAGCAGGACTATGGCTATAGTTTGTGAAGTGTTAGGATCCTCAAACTTCGCAGGTCTAGATGCACCCAGGGATAAGTAGTAGTCTTTTCCTCCAGTAGCAGACGACGAGGACTGACATCGAATCCCTTATTCCTTATCAGCGTGACATCCTAACCATTTCACCAAAGCGCCAGGAGATCTTTCATACAAGAAGGCTTTTAAAACAACATTGGCAGTCTGCCTGGCGCAGAGCTAAGTTTTTCATTCTGTTGCAGGATACCCCTTTTCACGTGTATTAAATTATCACCACAAGGGAAGTTACATGAAACATTGCTGTCCAAGTGAGACAATCTACACGTGTATGGAAACAAGATCGACATGATACCCAAAGAGCTAAAGAAATCAAGTGTTGTGTGATGCAGAGTACTTAGTGTGTAGCACCATTTTAGATAACTGTGACAGTACTGCGTCAACAATTTACTCCAAGGGCGGAGTAGATGAATCGAACTCTAGTTTTAATTGCGAGTCTCCACACTTTACATACATTCACCACCACCATTCAACTCAGGTGGACTTTTTATGACGACGTCTCCAACAAGACTGATTTTTTCATGTTTGTCGTAGATTCTTTTGCGTGAAAATTCACGTGTGTGCTCAATCGTTGTACAGAAACCTTTAATAATATCTTTCAGAATTACTGTTTTAAAAATTAAATTGTATTCGTATTCTTTATGAGGATATTGTAAATTCCTTGGGTGAGTGCTGATCTTGTCTTACACATTGTTTTCATAAACAACCTCATAATCCCTGAAATGTGTTAGTCATCAGTTTGAAATGTTCTGCACTCCTCAAGACAATGACTAAGTTTATATTCACATTGTGGAGACATATGCGGTGTGTTATGTATCAATCTCTTTATGGTGTAGGAGGAATAAGTGTTCAGATAGGTGATTTCTGTCTTAAAAGTGAATTTCGAATTCAGGCTAATCTGTAAGACATTTATCCGGGAGATTTAGCACCATCAGGGAACCACATCTTGTATTGGCACATACAACAACTCACTAATTTCTCAGAACATTTGATAGAGCTTAGACATGCTCTCGTTGTCGTTCACAGTCTTACGTGACTCAATAATGGTTTTACTGTTTGCAAAACTTACCTTGACGATCTCTGGCTTTCATCAAACTACTGTGTTAGCTCGTAACTCGAGCCGGCTCTCGCATCGCCCATCCTGACAATGTCATCATGACAATAATAGCAATGAGTAACGTCGTCCGATGTTAAATTATAGTTGTAGAATAGGTTGACTGGTGAAACTTCATAGTCATTGTCTTTTTGTATAGCGTACTCTTCTGGAGTGAATGAAGTGGAAATGACTTTGGCACTGATAGGTGCTTCTAACTGGGGTTGTACCTATGTTGGAGTGAGAATCTATTATCACCCAGCTTGGCTAGTTAAATATTGTCCAAGACTTAGTTAACGAAACTCTGCATTACTTATTGTTTATTGCTAGTGTCTATTCACTTACTACATATAATTCATCAATGCCAAGTCACATTAGAAACTGTCGGATTACTGCTGGGTATTCACATTTAGGTCAACTGCCAGCTCCCAATCTTACAGGCCATTGAGGATGGACGGAAAGTCTTCAACACATTCTTTCTTGCTTCCCGGTATTTGCCTAGCTTTAACGAAGTATATCCTTATCGGCCTTGTAATGGCTGCTCTGTTCTCCCGCATCCTTGTTTCATCCACTCAGTGAGAACATTATTGTGGTCCCATGGGTGTTAGCTTTGCTCAAGGGCCAGGTTGCATGAAGACAATACGTGTTGCAATGTCTGTTTATCCTTCTTATAGAGGACTCACACCAAAAACAGTTCAGCTCTATCATGATTTTCGAAAACCTGTCTAATGGACTGAGTGTGTCCGGTAACTTCCTCCAGTTTTAGTGATGTCTGGGTAGATTCGACTGCGCTCTCGACTGTCCACTTCTTACCTATTCTGGGCGCATTTTGTGAGCCGCTGACTGTTTCAACTGGGGACTCGTGCAGCGAAATAATAGCACTGCAATCTATTTAACCGTTGTTTTTAATGGACAAATGATTTTACATTAATTACTAAACTGTACATATTATGTTTGATTTGAGGCCCTCAGCAGAGGGATATGGCTGAAAGCCTTTAAGTCAAAACACACGGATGTGAGGGTCTTGCCACCACTCACCTCCTGCTCTTGGTGGTGAGACTCACCTCCTGCTCTTGGAAATTTGATGCTGAGCCGCAAGCGTCTGCAGACCTTGTATCCAGACGTACTGTTTATCCTTTTCTTTGGAGTAAACAAGGCAAGGCCGAGAGAGGAAACATGCTGCATGGGCAATACATGTTCTCTGAATCCCTGTGCAGGCATTGTGCTATCGAATTCTGGTCTCATTCCAATCAACATACTTTCATTTGTCAAAACGGCAAGGTGTCACTCACTCATATTATGTTTACTATCTAAGATAAAGCATTATTTTTTATTTTTGCATATTCCTTACAGGACGTTGCAGTCAACATTAGCATTTTTCAGCTGCTGTAGATGTACAAGGCAAGATTACGCTTCAGTAGTGTGCCATTAATTTCTGAGCGACCGGCTTACATACCGATGTAAGTTACCAAGGCGGCGAGAATCGCTACCGATTCTCGCGCAGGTTTCGTTTCTCACGGAATTACGGAGAAAGACTGTTAACGCCCGAGTCCAGGAAGACCGAGATAAAGCATGTGCATCGCATATTAGTTAGTAATGATTCTCTCTCTCTCTCTCTCTCTCTCTCTCTCTCTCTCTCTCTCTCTCTCTCTCTCTCTCTCTCTCTCTCTCTCTCTCTCTCTCTCTCTCTCTCTCTCTCTCTCTCTCATGTATATCTCTGACTGCCGAATCCTGCATACATTATATCCCAAAGTCCAGTGAAATTATAAAATATAGTTCTTAGGCGATGTTTATACAAGGGATACTATGAAGAGTAAATTGTGATTGAAATCAGTAATTCACATATTGTCTCCCTTGACGCGGTGTAATATTGTAGGGGTGTGTAGGATGAGGTGAATGGGAAGCTGAATGTGAAGATAGAAAGAAGTGCACTACAATATCTCATGGGTGCAGACAGCAATAATAATACGGTTGATAGCGGTCTGACATACTAGCATTGTTGACTCGGTTTAGTATCCAAATGAGTATTACTAATTTGGTTAAACCGTATACATCCTTGTATTAAAAGAAATGTTGCATTTCCTTTGCAGGACGTTGCGATCAAATGTTACCTTTGGTAGTTTGCAATTGCTTTCTGAAACTATAAACTTACACTCCTGACCCTCCATTAGCACACTGGAAGCTTCAGAACGAACGATCTTACCCTTTTGACCACGTGAAAATACACCAACACTGGAACCTCTCGTTCACGCCTAAAATGTTTTAACAAGGACTTGACAACTTGTTCTTGTCTGAACTGACAAGGGCAGATATTTTTCTTTGTCATAATTTGCAGTTATCTCTTCAATTGTGTATTCTGTTAATTGAGAACCCTGCCGTCTGAGGTTGTTATTCTTTTAAAGACTGAATAAATCTATCTGTTTGAATATACATTATGTGTGTATTTCAGTGTGCCTGAAGAACAGGAGAGGAGTGGCTCGACGCATAGCTTACATCATTGTAAACAGATGTTTCGTTTCTCTCAAGGACATACGTGAAAGACTGCAAATATTTGCAACATTGCTCAAGATGCTATCAAAGAAAGAGCCTCATCATTGCTTCTATGCTCTTCCTAGTTTGTTGCAGTATCATGGTCATGTGCCATGCCGATAAACATGGGCGGTCACGTTTCACCGTCTCAAATGATCACATGAGATGTGAATCAGCTCAATGCTCTTGTCTCGGCCATACCACGCGGCTAAGCCTTCCAGGTATTTACTTCTATGCCTCCTCCTTGTTCTTTTGCCCTCACTTTTGCCAGTTGTCACCAAGTTCTCTAGTTTATTTCTTCTCATAACATGCCCAAGAAATGTTGACTGTCTACATCTAATTTCTCTAATAAATAATCTACTGTTTTCATTTGCTTCTTGTAAGGCTTAGCTCATTGGTTTCTCTGTCTGTCAATGACATTCTTTGCATTTCCCTCTGAAACAGCATTTCCATTGTCATTAGATTTTTTCAGCTTGGTCTGTTCGTTGCCTACGCTTCACATCCATACAAAACTACAGGTTCTATGTAGAACTTCAACACTAATGTTTCGCTGCATTTGACATCTTGTTATTGGTCAGTATGTATTCCATCTTGTAAAAGTTTGTTTTTTCCATAGTGACTAACTTGTTTAAGAATATTCCCATTTAGCCTCGTATTACATTGCGTTATTTCTTTCTTCTTAGTGACGACCATAATCTCTGTCGTCTTACCATTTAATTATAGCCCTTGCAGTTCACAGTGTACAATAACCGCGCGCACGCACACACACACACACGCACACACAGATATATCCTGTTCGTTGTCTGCAATAAATACTGCATCATCTGCATTCCGCATATCTAATGGTATTATGTCACTCAATTGTGATTCCTGGCATATCTTCTAAAATTATTAAAATATATCCACTGTATAAGGGGGAAAAAAAAGACTTCGAGACATTTCACATCCCTGTCGCACACCTTTCTTAATAGGCTGATATTTACCTACTTCATTATCAATCTTTATGGCAGCTTGTTTTTTCCAATATGTTTTTTGTTTAGAAGCCTGGCGTCTTTTTCATCAATTTGTAGATCTGTTGACATCTTCATCATGTTTACAGTCTTACTTTATCGAAGCCTCTGTGTAGTCGATGAAGTCAACATTTAGGTCTTTGTTTACTTCTTTCGAACGCTCGATTAATGCTCTCAGCAAATACACAGGTTTTGCTGTGCCCTTGCCTTCTACGAAACCACATTTTTCTTTCACTATTTCAGGTTAAATTTTTTTTTGTAAGATGATTCTTAGCAAAATCTTCATGATGTGACTCATTATGCTGATTGTTTGATGTTGATCACATTGCAAGGTTCCTGATTTATTCTGGATTGCAATAAATATTGATTTACATAATCAGGCGGTGTATCTCCAGTATCATATATTGCGATCAGTTGTCTGATGACCTGGTCTATTATGTATTCTTCTATAGTACTGATCGTTTCTATTGTGATGTTGTCACAACCTGGGGTATTGTCATTTTTCAGATGATTAAGAGCATTTTGAACTTTCATCGTCAGACTTTCCTTTATTCAGAATATCATACTGTTCCTCCCTTGAATCGTTATAAAGGTATTTCACATTATCTGAACACGAATTTACAATATGATCGTTTTCTATTATGATTTTACTATTTTTCGTTTTTAGGAAAATTCCTTATCCTTTTCTTAGTGATATTATGCCACTTGGTATGCATTAATTTGTTTCTCCAGGTGTTGTGTAGGTTTTCAATTCCTTGCAATTTTCCTAAATCCATGCTTCTGTTGCCTCTTTCCACAATTTCATAATTTTCATGTATATTTTTTTCATATTTTTCACGGTTATTTTGGTTGTTTCTTCTTATTACCCAGATTGTAAGAATTCTTCCGTCATTGTCAGCAACCTAGCTTTGACAGGCACACATGGATTCTTCTTTTGCACCACACGAATGATAACTCGTACGTCGTACAAAAGGATATAAATTTATTCTGGACTAGTTACACAATAGATCTGAGAGCTGATAATCATATGGATCATATACATCATGAATATATTACGTTATGACGTTATCTATGGTAATATCTACTGTATTAATCTAAGCCTAAGTCACCACTATTTCTACTGTCTGATAAACAACACAGTATTCAGAGCGAATACTACGATCTGTCCTCTACGCTGTCATGTCCCCGTCTGCTTGACTTTCGTGGCGTGTCCAGCCACGAGCCGGTGACCCTTCGTGCGTCAGCAGGTTTGCGTGCTCGGTATTCCAGCACGCGTTTAGTGACTTGTCAATAGCTTACTCTTCTAGAGTTACCACTATTAATGGATACTCCTCGTGGTAATGGTTTCCCCACTCTATTCTGGGTAACTCCTGATCATGTCCTGCCATGTCCCCTTTTAGGACACGTGTGTGTCCAGTCGGAGAACTGCTCACAGTTCTCCCTGCTGCTTCTGTCCCTTCTAATCCCTATTTCCTAGATAGGGATGTTATCTCTATCCTGTCTTAGTCCTCTTCCTTAGTTTTACTCCTCTCTTCTCTATCTGCCTAAATGCAGCTCTTTGACAGGCTCTCCCTCCGTCTGTGTTGCGTTACAAGCTTTTAGCTTATGGGTGTAACGCAAATGGTTATCTAAAAGAAAATTAGGTTTGTCTAATTCTGTCAAAGGCTGCATGAGCTTGCTAACTCTGTTCTGGGTATAGCACAAGACCTCTACTTTCCAATGTCACACTGTTGTATCACTTCACTTGGCTATTGATTATCACACCACACTAGTACAGTTGGCTAGAGCCCTTGCTCATTCTAACATTATACTTCTTGGGAGTTGTGTGACCCGGAGCCGTTGCCTTTATAGACCTACTCCTCCAATTGTCAATATAACTGACAACCCAAACAAATTGTCCCTATTATGGGTACAATACATGAATTATATTCATGCTCCCATATAATATTTACTCCAACTTGTATACATGCTTTGTGCGCTAATGTTCACCTATCTAGCTTCCGCTCGTGAAGAAATCTTTCAGTGTTAAACTAGGGTTTCGAAAGTTTGTAGTGTCCCCTGTTTAGAGTTATTATGCCCCTTTGCAAGTAATGATGTATGCATCTTTATCTGTTAGTTTTCCTGTTTGGTTGCGTGTTTGTATTTAACTAATGTGTGCTTAAATTACCAACATGTGCGTATGTCTATAATTTACATGTATGTTATCTTTCAAGCGCCGTAAAACGGTTTATTGTAGTCACAAACGAGTGTGTAAGGCTGATTTATGACTACTTGGCCGGTTTAGGAAGCTTAAAATATGTTTCCTATCACTCTAATGAAAGTATGGCAACAACACGGATAAAAAACGAACAATACATTGTGTTACACAAATTGACACGGACGAAGTACAAAAACTCATGTCGTGCGGCGAACAATCCACAAAATGTCTCACTCCTCTGTATTTATTTCATTCACTCATTCACTTTCATACTTCTTTTATTCACGCTTTCATTCCACACTGGTTTTAAAAGGAGTTATGTCATTAAAATACTGTTGTAGAAAAGAAAATGAATGAAAAATATATTTACAATAAATGGTTGGCTCAGTTTACAAAAGTTTTAAGCCAAATGACTGTGCCGTATTTTTGCACCGGTCATTTCTGTACAAACATTTACATGATTGTAAGGATCGTTTACTACCAATCCTGAGGGTAATGATTACTATACTTAATCTAATCTACGTTGGTGTGCTGAGCTATGCTAACTAAGGGAAATAATCTAACTAAAGGAATAAAATGGGGTGAAATGTGTTAGTTACCTTAATGTGTGTTTCTAAATATGATGTTATAAATTCTAAATGAAGGTGTAAATTTAAATCATGTTTCATTTAACTAAACTATATGAAAATGTGTTTAAATGATGATGAATTCAAGCTGTGTTTACTAAGTTCAAGAGTACGATCTAATGAATTGACATATATGAATTTCTACCTTAGTGTAGATGAAGTTTAACTCTTAAATGTTACTAGTTTGTTATTAAACAAAAATATTATAGGGATGGTTTTGAACATTCCCTTACAACTACGAAAGTTATGATATTAAATGCAACTGTCATAAAAACATGTTAATATACATATCACATACATTTCTAACTATACATTAATTACATTAACTACTTCCAGGTGTGTTGTTGGAGTTGCGTTCTCTGTTGAATCTCGTTGAAATAGAGTAATATAGACAACGTCTGATATACACGCGCTCGTCCTGGGTAAAGTTAGAATACAGTCCTACTCACTGGTTACATATAGAATATGATGATGGCGTAGACATCTCCTCACGTGTCTGTCCTTTCTCACTAGTAATGACACAGTTCATGCTAGTCAATTTAAGGCGATTCACAATTCTAAGAGCACAAAAGTGTCTATAATTACACATTCTGGACACAGATTACTTAAAGTGTCGATGAATGAGGTGCTGTAGAATCACTCTTCTCAGGTACATCAGGTATCTCTATCTGAGAAGGTCTGCTTAGCGTGTCTGCCAGTAAGTTCATCTTTCCTTTTATATGTTTAATCGTGAACGAGTAGTTCTGGAGAATCAAAGACCACCTATAGATTAGGTTATTTTTGTGGACTCCAGACTCCATAACTGTAAGAGGGGAATTATCAGTTTCGATGACAAAATGAGTACCAGCTAAGAATCGGTGAAGTTTACGGACACAATAGATGACGCTTAAAGCTTCTAATTCAGAGACTCCATACCTCGACTCAGCAGGTGTAATTTTCCGGCTTACATAAATGATTGGGTGGAAGATTTCATCATGGAACTGGCCTAGTACGCCAGCGATGGATATAGCACTTGCGTCTGTACGGAGAAAATACGTAAGGCTTGGATTAGGTAAGCGCAATATTGGAACAACGCTAAACATTTGTTTTAATTTTGATAATGCATCAATTAAATCTGCATCTTTTACATTCAATTTTACAGATGATTTCAATACATTAGAAAAAACGCTGGTAATCTCAGCTAAATTAGGTATGAACTTATTGTAGTAATTTACTAGACCAAGTAAGCTTCTAACTTGCTTCTTGGTCGTTGGCATTGTTAGATTTAAAATTTTAGTTACGATCTTATCATCTGTTTTAAGTTGGCCTCTCGTGATGGTATGGCCAAGGAAGTCAATTTCTTCCAGACCCAACTCAACTTTTGTTGGTTTCACAGTAAGACCGAAAAGTCTCAATCTATCGAAGACGTGTCGCAGTTTCTGTAGATGTGTTGTCCAGTCTGCCGTATGAACACATATATCGTCAATGTACGTCTCCGTATTCGTTACTCCGTGAAGAAGATCCCTAGTGAGTCTAACAAAAGTGGCTGGAGCATTACGAAGGCCAAAAGGAAGGAATCGCCACTCATAAAGACCTAAAGGTGTTGAGAATGCAGTCAGATGAATAGAAAGACTGTGCATTGGGACTTGCCAATATCCCATCGTTAGGTCGAGTTTAGAAAAGATTCTAGAAGTTGACATGTTGAGAATCAGATCTTCGCAAGATGGAATTGGCTCTGCGTCTACCTTGGTGACATTATTTAATTTTCTATAATCGACACAGAGGCGAATTTTTGAGTCCTTTTTCCTCACCAAGACAATAGGAAAAGAATATTCTGACTGCGACTTTTGGATTATTCCACTCGACTCAAGACTAAGGATTTCCTTGTCGAGTTTTTACCTGTAACTTAGAGGGATGGAATAAGGTCGGCATTTGATAGGGGTGTAATCAGACAGAATAATGGAGTGTTCGATCCTGTCAGTCCTACCTGGAATGTCGGAAAAAATGTCTCTGTATTCTGTTACTAATTCTATCATTTGTCGTCTTTGCTCGTCTGTGAGTCTTGGTTCTATCCGTATACTATCAATAGTCGTAGTCATGTCTACTGTTGGAACTGGTAGTTCCATGTCGTCGTCCTCTATCTGATTCAGTACTGTGGTGGTACTAAGTGCGTGTTCTGTTTGCTGACTGTGTATTTGCGATGTCGTCGTCTTCTGTCACACTAACTAGTGTAGTTGCTTTATGTACGTCTGTCGTCTGGTTGCTTGGTGTAGATGCATTCTGTTCGTCTGTCATCTGTTCTTCTTGTCGTGAAAAGTAAGGCTTCAGCATGTTGATATGAAATATCTTTAATTTTTGGTTTATCGATATTTCATAATCGACATCTGATATCTTTCGTACCACTTTGAATGGCCCTTGCCATGAAGTTAACAATAAGTTACGTTTATCTGGTAATAGAAGTAGCACCTCCTGTTCAGGTTCGAGGTGTATCTGTGTCTCTGACCTGGTTACTGCATTAGCCATGTTACTTTCTTTCCAGGCTGATATTTCATCAGCAGTGCAGTGTTTTAACCCTGGTAGGCAGCCAAGAATTAGGTCAGTACACGGGTTGTGTAAAATAGCGCACGTAAATGTGCCGGAAAGGAACGGGGTGTTTATACGGGCTTTTGCCAATGGGTACTTCTCAATATCACCCGAAAAAGTACGGCATTTCATAAAATCGCCTGTATAATCCTCTGGATTAACTAGTTCTTTCCTTAACCCGATTAAAGTACTCCCACTATCCAGTAAACATTGGCATGGAAAGTCATTGACCAGTGCATCGTGGAACATTAGATTGCCTCTGGAGGCTATAGCTGCGTTCGCATTCTCAGTAGAGACTGGTACAATGTGCCCACATTTGAGTTTTCCGTCCGTATGGAATCGGTGACAAGTTTCACATCTTTCAAAGTTTAAAATATCTGTCACAGCAGCCACATTCTCACAGTCATTGAAAGGTAATACATTCTAATTCTCACACTCAGTTTCACTGCCACTATCGGACGATGTGTCAATCAGTACAGCATTGCTGGCTTTCATTCTTTGACGGCCCAAACATTTACTGCTATAATGTCCGTACGAGGAACAAAAAAAAACATTTAACTGCACGTTTGTATGCACTCCTTTTGCTCTCCTGCTTTTTAATCATCATTTCAAGATGTGCAGGGTATGACGGGTTCTTGTCACACATAGAATATTGTTGGTGATTTAAATGACAGTACATACATACAGGTGGCTTTTGGTCTTGCCTATCTTTCTTCTGGTAAGGTTTCTGATTGAAAGATTTTCTAGGCTGGTTTTGGCAAAAGCCGCAATTTCAGATTCATTTATGGATGATTTAAAAATATCTCTGTTCGACGAGAAATAAGCCGAACCTCGTTTTTCCAATTGTTCCAGTGACTCAATGTCTGCTTGTTGCAGGAACTTAGCGAAGGGAGATGGAACCGTAGATATAACTTTATCCATGACCATTAAGTCTTGTAACTTATCAAAACTTTTCCCTATTTTCGCTGCCTTAAGCCATTTACTGAAGACACTTTGAACGTTGGATACATAATCGATGAACGTTTCGTTCGATTTTGGTTTCATTTGAGAATACTGGATCTGATATCCAGGAGCATCGAGTAAAAAATGCTGCATAATCCTATCATGAATATATTGGTAGTTAGTTCTTAAATCTGCTGGAATAGATTCAATTACTTTCAAGGGCTCACCAGAGAGATTCTTCATGTAGATCATCGCCCAATCTTCCAAAGGTAACTTTTTGAAATTTAAGCTGGAACTCGATATTCTCGGTCCAGGCGGAGATGGAATCTCCTTGGCAGTAGGGCTTCACAATCCCTTTATACTTAGTAAATTTGTTCTGCTCTTCCTGACTCGTTTGCTTAGTGGTAGCTATCTGAACATGCGAATCAACCTCCATTTCTTTCATTCTTAACTGTGTCTGTGAGTCTAATTCCATTTGTTTTTGTTTGGTGGCTTGCTCTAATTCTATTTGTTTTTGTTTGGTGGCTTGCTCTAATTCTAACATTTCTTTTTGATGTTGTCTCTCCCGTTGTGACGAAACGTCTGTAGATCTGCTTGTCTCTGAGTTATATCCCTTTGAAGGGATGGCGAAGGGTTAGTCTCCCTGGAAGTAATAATAATAAATAAGGGGGTTTCCCAACGAAAGTAGTGCCTGACGTCACTAGTCTGGTTATTTCTAGAGAAATCTAGAAGCTTCCCCAGTAAGTGCGTACGTGGTCAAGATCACGCTTGTCTCACAATTGCCTCATGGAACACGAGAAGGTCGAACAATCCGTGATGCAAGACTTCTCCGTGGATCATGAAATTCACTCGGGCAGTGAAGGGATTGTGACGACGCATTTAGCTGGGTGTGATCAGTCACCAGTCGGACCTCATCGTAGAAGGATCACAGAATTGAGCTGCTGAAAGTTGATGTCAGTGTGCGCGGCCAGAGCAGGGCATCAGCAGTCAAGATTGTGATTGAATATCACAGGTTAGTTGAATACTTTGTCTATTATGTAACTATTTTCCATCTACAGCGCCTACTGTCCCAAGAAAATTTATTGCCGACCACGATTGTCGTAGCGAAGCGGAGACATTTGCCGACGGCGGCCTGCATATTTAATTAGCTCTTATCGATCGGCGAAGTGATGTGTTGACAGACGGGCTCAACAGCTGAGCGTGTGTATCCAAAATGTGCCGGAACGTGTGTTCCTTCTAGTACTCGCGTATAACCATTGTTTGTAGATTGATAGAATTATAAATGGTTAGTTTACAAATGATGTGCATGGTTAGTGATATTTATAGATCATCACTGCTTTGTGCCAGAGAGATTCCGGTACTTTACCAAGTGTGTAGCAGTTACTTGTTTGGTTTAATAATTACTCACGCAAGGCAGATTGTTTGTCAGTCATTACACAGAAATGTTAGATGCTGTTAATAATGATAAGGTAGGGCTTGTTATTATTAGAGATGTATAGTTTGCTTCGTTAGATTATGATGTAACTCCAAGGTGTTAGATCAGTGGTGGTGATTTTTCTTGGAACCAAGGTGTGATTCATGGGACAGGTCGACAGGTAAGTATTTGCGATGTAATATTACCAGTGTTATTCCTCATAGGAAGAATGGTGTTACATTTAGTGGATAACAGTTGATAGGAAGTATTTATAAGACCTATTGTCACTGCTTGTTACATGTCCGTCCGCTAGAGTGACCGTGCGTGTTCAATCTTGCGAATGTCTAGTTAACCGACTGGGAAGGAGGCCGGTCCACCCGACTAGTTAGGTTGCAGGTCCGACCCAAAGCAATCGTGCTTATCCGATGGTTGAACATACCCGACCGAGCGATGCGCTCTGTAATTCGAGGGCGTTAAGTCTAGGTAGGTCCAAGATAGGAACCGAACCGAGTCTGTCTCTATTATTCTACTCTTCCAGAAACATGACTCTGTTCATGGAGTACTTGAGGTACTGCCGTGAAGTAGCAGTAGTATGTAAGGGGAATGATCCCCCCAAAATATGGAGCTGAGGTGTGGTAGAGGTGAGGCTGGAGGCCTTGCTACATTGGATGACGTGACCTAATTCGTCACGGGACAAGATGCACGGGACCCACAGTAGCTGTGGGAAAGTGTATTGGTGGATGGCCACAAAAGCTGTGCTCGACCGGCACAGAGATGACCGACCTGAAATGGAAGGCCAGTGAATCAAAGGCAACTCATGTTCTGGGACAGGGATCCCAGGACGGAGCGATGGCTGTGATATGAGTTGGTTATTTAAGTTTAACAATTCATGTATTATCCTTAGTTAATACTATAGTAATGAATTATAAGGAGTATAATTTATTATGGTCATATAGTTATTAATGTGTGTAGTTGATCAATCCATGGGTGAAAGGATTGGTTAATTGGTGAGTATGTGTGGAAGGAGGACTTGTCCGGCTGTGCACCTCCTAGATAAAGTAATCCCTACACTGAACTGGAAGTAGGTGTATTTGTTGATTGATGATGGAAGATGAAACAGGAGTGGACTAGCACCAGGCGCAGGATGCTTTGACAGAGTCATACAGTCGACACTGGTGCTAGAGGGCTAGTGGTAGCCCAGACGAGCGACTTGACTATGTACAGGTGTACTATGGCTTGCTCTTACATCATCATGCCTCTACATTATAGTTAAGAGCAGATCTATGATGTGATGATCTCATACATATATCGTGATTGCATTATGTATGACTGAGAGGCAGGTGTAATGGTGGAGTTGCAGTTAGTTCTTGTTGTAGTTGAGTACTCACACCACCCCCTCCGTGTTTCAGGATTTGTTATTGGTATACTACCGGAGATTCCAGAGTTTCACTCCAGTGCCTATCAAAACGAGTAAGGTATTACTGGGAGCGGTCATCGGAATCTGCCGAGATCAACGATTGAAAAGGCTGAGTACAGAATGTGTCGGTAGGTCTATGCTGTGACCACCGGAGAGAGTCCGACGAGTGTCAACAGATCCCGAGAGGATCCAAAACAACGTCTGTTGATTCTAGCCAGTGAAGCACTGGTGGAATTCGAACTCAGTGAGAACCTTGAGGATTGCAAGGTAGTAACTTTCAAAGTTGACGGAAGTAATCTCTGTTAACAGTCACCATGGCCTGTCTGTTATGCTTCCGGCCCGGCTGGGTCGTTATGGGACACCTTGTATATTATCATGCTTGTGTGGTGTGTGCCTACAATGGTTTACCTTTGTGAAGCCGAAACTTGGTCCAGTGACCTAAGACATTGATTAACTGAGTGGTGTGAACACCGGAGTGACATGCTTGCGAGGGTAGGGATCTACCCCATTCCAAGGTGTTGAACATTGACAGTGATGGTTAGGATGTGATTGAGGCCCTTCGATCAGGGTAGTTACTTGTGAATTTGTAAAGATCTATTATTCCAAGAGACATGGGAATAGGTGAAGTGTGGTAGTCACCTGATAGACTTTGCAAGTGACATTGGGTTTATGTGAAATAGGTGAAGGGTGATATTCACCTATTAGACTTTGCAAGTGACATTGTGTTTATGTGGAGTGAACGCTCATGTTATGGGTGACGGATCAGCGTGTCAGTCACTTATGAGACAGAAGAGCATCCCGGCTCTTGAACTTTAGGGTACCGTGCTACACGTACTTGTCTGCAGTTGGGAGACAGCTAGCAGTCTAGTGGCTGCCCAGACTTTTTCCGTAGAGTGTGACGGTGATATAGTACTATATCAAGGGAGGACCCTTGATCATAGGTGCAGTGTCGGTCATGCAGTTTTACTACGCTTGATCATCCCGGGAGTTGGAACACTGAAGGAAGAGGGAACTTTGGAGAGGCATCCAACCTTGGAGTTCCTGTCCACTGGAGGTTCCTGGGTGAGTCGTGACCACGACAGGACGACCGCAAGAACTATAGTCACAGTCTCGATGATGCAGAAGAATCATCTGTAGATTTGCTCATGTACATATTGTCTTATAGTCCGGCTTTCAGCCATCCTTCTCTGTGTTGCTTTTGACGTAGTAATGAATTAAATTTTGTTATGTTATCTATGACTTTGTGCTGTGGTATACTGGTGTTTTGTCCGAGCCCCCTTGGGGTAGGAAACCCTAGGTAGGGGAGGGGAAGTTCAGCTGTCCCGGCTTGTGTGGGGCCTGACAGATGTGAAGTGCTAGTGAGGTGGTTGGAGCAAAGACTGGGATATTATCTATAGTAGCAAACCAGTCCAAGCCCCGGCGGTATTGTTACACCCGTGCTCGTTCATCTCTCTCCGCTGTAGCTTTTCTTTCTGTTTCTTCTTTATCAATCACAGTCTTCCTATCTATGTATTCTTTGTATTTCCGTTCTGTCCATTGTTCTAATTTATCCCCGCTATGGCCTAGTTCTTTCCCTGCCTGGATAAATTCCCCTAGTGTTGACATTGTATAAATTTACGTTCACACACCAATGGTACTACAAACAACTTTATATCACCAAATATCACACAATTGGTACGACTAACTAAATTTGCAATCAATATGTATGACAATTTACAGTATCGCACTGGAAAAAAAAAGAAAGAAGATGCGTTCATTAATTGAGATCATCAAAATATGTAAATATACTCATCTGATTTTCTGACAAAATTGGTCACTTGGGATGTCACAATTCTTTCTCGCACACACGATGGATCGGCTCGCTACTACGATCGATGTTCCTGTTCCGTAGAGCAGCAACAATTAATACATTGCATGTGTTACAAAAATACAAGATGGTAAATAATTTTAGTCTACCATTTTTTCAGATATGAAAAACACAAATGTGGTATGATTGATATGAATGTTATGAATGATATGATTGAATGAATGAATCGTCAATGAATCGTCAAATGTCGGTCTATGTCGTCTTGTCTTCGCTTTCTGATGTCTCTGACTGAGCTACAGTTTCTGATCGTAATCTGCACACTAGTCTAATTTTCCCTGTACTAACTGTACTTTTAACATTGTAATCTTTCGTGGGTAAGTTCACTGAATAATCGAAACAAAAACATATCTTCAAAAATAATCAATAAAATCATGAAAATAATCAAAATAAGAAAAATAATCCCAACATAATTCTTGTGGGCACTCTTATCGAGTCAATAATGAATAATGAAATCGAAGTATACAAAATAATGATCGCCCTGCTCTTAAACAATTCTTTCAAAACATTTCAATGTGAGCGCGGTGCGTCATTTTCATAGGTCAGTTTCAAGACCCCAAAAATCTATAATATCACAATCGTAGTTTGGGTGAATCACAATGTTACAAGTTCACACCAAATCTAATTTTAATACTTATGTGGGTGATGTTTCACAAATAATTCTGACACTTAATTATGGATCAAATATAATTCTAATCTCAAATGCAATCTCAAATATACTATTTATGTGGGTTAATGGTTGAAAAATATAAGTGCTTGAACGTGGTTCAAGCCCCACCTTCTGACACCAAATATAATCCTGCCTGTCAGCAACCTAGCTTTGACAGGCACACATGGATTCTTCTTTTGCACCACACGAATGATAACTCGTACGTCGTACAAAAGGATATAAATTTATTCTGGACTAGTTACACAATAGATCTGCTATGTTATGAAGTGATACTTCTTCTTTGTTTCTGAGTCTACAAGGTTTCATTAAAAAAACACAGTTCATAAGGATATTTCAATTCATATATACAATTGTCACTCAAAAAAATCGTAGGTATATACTTTGCGTTATGTAACTTCTCATTCTTTCTCAACATCAACAACACAACACAGGATAGACAGAAAAGATGGGGTGCGCACCCAGTTATGAAGATATAAAGAAGTAGTCAAAAACAATCACATTTACCTCCCTTGCAAACGTAAAAACTTTTACAAATAAAAGTTTTTCAAAACCACATCTTATAATCTATGAATCTATATCTCTGTTTGTTATAAATTAAGTTGATCCAAAATTTCTTCCATATACTCAATATTTGTGCTGCCATCCACACCCATGACCATATTTCACCTGTCTTATGTCCCATCATGAAACCATTAACCATGTTAATTTTTCATGAACATCTTGTAAATTAATTAACGCTGTTTATCACAGCTCCTATTTTTACCCCCTCACATCCCATGACAAGTATCCCTGTTCATATACGTATCCAACCCTGTACCAACCCATATGCACTGCTATTCACAGCCCCCTTAATATCCATTCTTTATTAACCAGCTTTTTATAGTTTCTAACTATCACAGCCTCTTTCTTAATATAATATGGCATCCAATCCATATACCTTCAATCAATGCTGACTTAATGCAGCTCTTATTTCAACCTCCCAGAACCATATATTTCTACCAGCTTTATACCCCCATCATCTAAGCATGGCATGTGTTTCTAACTTACATGTAATTAACCCCCCATATTCCAACCATTAATGCTGACTGGTGCAGCAGCCTTCTTACTATCATAAGGCCGAAGTTTATAATACTCATGTTTACTAAAACTTATTACTCTCCTCTAGTCCACATTTGTTTGTTTGCTATTTTCTGAACGAAAGGTTTTAATTAAGGCCCTGTCTTATTACTTTTTATTCTAAACAAAACAATAATTGCTTGTGAACAAAATTTTGTAACAATTTTCAACTTATTTGTAAACAAGAGTAATTACTATTCAATACACAAGACAATTCAACTAAAATCACGAGTCAACCAAAACGAAGTCAAAACAGGATATCATACCCCCCCCCCCCCCCCCACGTTTTGAAGATACATTTTCTTTCCCCTCATATCAAATAAAGGTAATCAACTAATTCAAATAAAGACATTATTCACTCTTAAATGGGCCCTATCACTCAAGACAACATTATAAACAATACCTAACATAACCAAATCTCTCCTATACCTTACTCAAAATTCCTTATTAATCTCGCCGAAAACTTCAGCAATCCACTAATGTCCATTTATTATGGGCATATCTCCTAAACCCTCTACTTGTCAATTTATGCCGTTATCAACAGCAATAAAATACCGCCACTGAACTCATGTCTGTGACCTTCTAACCCATCACTGCTTGCCATCAACGTTATTCTTTCTCAGTTCCTATATCACGGACCCCCAAAACCTCATGTTATTTAATCTATGTTCGCTGTGACCACAGCACTCCACACTGACAATGTTCGTTTCTCACGAACACACTTACCTCCCTTTACTATTGTATCCACAGTATATATATATAAAAAAACATGGCATTCAATTCATATTTTACTATGTGTCTTCACGCTGTCTGGCGCAGCACGTTACCCACTTCTACTTCTTCTACAAGCCAGCAATCTCGTGTCGCTTATTAAATTTCCATTACATCATGGCACTAAATCCATGTTTTAAACTTGTCCCACATCTTCTGAACGTAAATATGTATCCAGAACTCCTAATGACTCTATTAACTAGTTTCTGTTTTAACACTTCACCCAATTAAATGTCAAAAGAAAAACAATTTTACTGAAAAGTAATTATTTTTACGAATGGTCAACGGCAACTCAATTATAATAAACGGAATCATTATAACTGATAAAAAAAAAAATTTGAAATTACCTGATCAAGTAACATGCCAATGTTCAAACAAGGCAAACTTAAATAACGGCATAAGTCATGAATAATCGAAGATACAATCAGAACAGAACTATATCCCCCTAGATATTCAAATATGTTTTCATATATGCCCACATTCAAAATAAAACAAGCATCAATTGAAAATATCTAGTGTTATCTAACACTACTGGTCTCTATTACGGACCAGTAGTTTGTACGCAAAAGACTGAAAACACAACAATCCTATTTTAAAATTAAATGGCAATAATCATTTTACAGGACCAAATCAATCAAAAATAATAAAACATACCATACATTTTCAATTAACATCAACTGCTTATAGTACCCAAACAACATTGGTCTCTTATACTAACCAATGAAATACATATCTATTCTCACAAGTCATGCCTATTCAGCTACTCTTATAACAGCAAAAAAAAAAACAATTCAATGCTAGGGCAATTATTAACCTGCATTAATCCCAACAATATATATATATATATATATATATATATATATATATATATATATATATATATATATATATATATATATATATATATATATATATATATATATATATATATATATATATATGTAGTGTAGTGATATAGTGTGTGTGTAGTGTGTGTTACCTACAGACTATATTCTCATCATAGCGCGGAACAATATTTGTTCCCCTCAACCAAAATCATTAATCAACAAATGACCGTACTTTTTCTGGAAGTCAAGCATTGATTATTTCCCTTTACAACATTCCATCTTTTACAAAACTAACTCATAACACCTCATAATATTTGAAATATAAACGCTAAACAACCGCTGTAAACTACAGCTCAAATCACTTCATCTACTAGTGTGGCGGCTATCCCAATGTACTACCAGTCATCTATCTAGTAAGAGAAACCGTGATTCGGCACACTAGTTGTTTCCCCTGGATTTGTACCAAGAATTATTATAACTTACTAAACATTACCGTTTACTACGGTATCTCCACAATGCTACAAGCACCAACGAATGTCTATTTATTATAGGCTTCACCACACATCTAGCTACTAGATTTGTCAATAACTAATTCTACTTTTAAGTCTTCTCGTCTACCCGACGCAACTAACATTTCATTCTCCTGTATCAATACTTCCTAACATCTCACCACAACAACTCTAAACTATCCTCAACTTTCTCCCCACTTCGTTCTCACACCGCGATGGTAGTCAAGCCAGTCACATTTATCGGAATACGTTCTATAGTGCTCTATGTATGCTAATCACATTCTTTCCTTCTCTTACTTACATCACTCCTCTTTCAGTACTACTCAAGATTACTCCTATTCATCGGAACTCTTTCAGAAACAGTAAACAACCCCGCATATGTCTCTGCCAACAATTTTTACAATCTAACTACTTTCTTATTTCAACTTTTCTCAATCATTCACTCCCTTTCCACAACTCAAAGCTTACCTTGCTCAAACAACACATTAGCTCTAACAACCAATTCTTCGTCCACCCTCATCATCCAACGATCTAAACGCTAAAAACGCTAAGAATCACTTTCACACAGCTAACTTTTCTGTGTTTTCTCGTTCTTCCACACACTCACCTCCACCAAGGACATGATACTTGCTTACTATAAATAAACATAACGTTAACCCTCTATCTGTCATCCTGTCATAAAAGTTTCATTAATTATGTCCAAGACCACTCATTCCAAACAAAAGACATCACACCTTTTCAATCACCTTCTTTATACTTTCGCATACTCACTTACTCTATCCTCCACGTTTTATCAGCGTCACTCATCAGCCACTCTTCGCATATTTACACGGCATTCGTATTTCTACTTCTCATATGCATTGACCATTGTGTACAAACAAACTCGTTCTCATCTCACCATTATTCTCGTATCACAACAACCTGACGTGCCTATACTATTACTTCTACAAGAAACAACTTAGACACCAATTAAACATTCTAACAATTACTCACCACAGCCTAAGCGTGTCTATCACTTCCACACACAGTGACACAAGATATGCCAAACGCCTCGTACATGCATGCGCAACTACTACCAATCGCCTGACATCATTCTATCCATGTACTCCACTTAGACGGCGTCTCAAAACCTCACTCCTGCTTCACTCAGCGCGACGAACACCTGTTTGTCTACACTTATACACACGCACGGACAACCCATAACTAGACGAATTACTTCAATACTCAACATGACTCTCACAATTCGACTGCTTTCTTACTTCATTCTCAATCATCATAATCCCACTACTCTCCGTCCTACTTAATTCTCCACGTCAAACCACTCCGACAGTCAACTACTCACTCACTTTATCTTAACCTCCTCTCCTATTCCATCTGAACCTTGTTTGTCCGATCTCCATGGGCTCTTCAATCCTATCTTCCCGACTAGTTCCTATTTCTCGTCCTACTCTCAATCTAAATCTTCGTCTCAAATTCTCTTCTTGTACAGCTATATCCACAGCTTGTGATAATCTCTCAGGGTTTTCTCTCATTAATTTAAATTTCAGTCCATCTGACTTGATAGCATCTACAAAAATCCCGACCAACATTCGTTCCACTTCCTCCCCTCGTACGTTCTGTCCCAGGAATGCTTCTTCAGCTAGGTTAATCAACCCATCACTAAATAATTGTACAGTTTCTCCAGTGTTTTGTTTGGATTGTCTTAACACTGAAAACGCATACTGAGGATCTGTGATTTCAGCATACTTGCGGGCCAGGTCATCCTTGAACTGCTCCCATGTCTCATCAGTCCTTGCCTCTAATTTTCTTCGAATGTGATCTGAAACTGGTTCTATAGTGGCCTGATAAGCAATTTTCATCCTTTCCTCATCCGTTGCTGCCACTAAGAATGCATGTTTTTCTATCGAAGTTATCCACTTCTTAAAGTCTTTCGCCTGTCCACTAAATTTTTCAATCTCTGTTCCTATTCCTTGTTGTTTTATTGCTGTGTTGAGTCTGCCTATTGCCGTGCCTACTCCAGTCAACACTTGTGTTAAGAAAACTTGTTCTTCTGCCATATTGAAATATGCTGAAATAGTTTAATTCCTTAATAATTTAGTTAATAAATATCACTAAATATATGAGCGTATTTAAATTAAACAAGAGACATAATCAACTGTTATCTTGTGTTGCCATGATATCGTCCTTGCCGAAATCCAATAAGGTCGATCTAATCAATGAACAAAAATTATTACACAATTATAACAATTGTCCTAAAATCAATAATCCATATCGTTCGTTTTATGTAATCATATAAGGATACTTGTAGCTGTAATTTCTTAGGTTTCTCCAAACGACGACCTTATCTTCTAGTTGTCCTGTCGGTTTTTGGACCCCTGGAAAGCAGTCTCTGGTGGTTACATCAATCCTCAGACATCTCCGGCTTCTCTAGCGCGAGGAGTACTTCCACTTTCACCCATGGTCGGGCACCCCAGACTTGTGGCTTCTGGGCACTTCTGGACGACTTGAAACGGCTTAAGAGAAATGAAGCGATTACAATAGGTTCTCTTCTTCAGCAGGTCGGCAACCCATTATGCCCAGCCGCGTCCAAAGAGACCAAAGCAAGTAAATCGCATTCTTCATGACATCTCGATAATCTGTAGTTTTCAAGTTGGTTGCGGCTGTTTTAATTTTGAGAGTTGAAAAATTTCTTCAATTTTGAGAGTTGAAAAATTTCTTCAATCCTGGACAGTTCTAGTAAGTAAGTGATCTTCAGACAAGCAAGGTCAATTAACGGCTGCGATAACGGCAGGTCAAAACTCACAGGATATTGACGACAGTCAGATCACTCCAGGTCATGATGACAAACAGCTTACGATTCTGACAAACAGCTTACGATGGTAAGATCTACCAATTCATTCGAATTTGTATTGCGGCTCCAATCGACTAGCCGAAAAAATTCTTTGTGGTGGTTCTATCATAAGTTACAAGCTTTCATAAGGTGGTCTGGTCTGGATCTTTTGAGTACTGCTTCTAATAAGATTCCAAATTCACTCAGTAATATCATACATTTTTGTCGCAGCAAGCCGAGAAAAGGTGTTCAATAAAAGTTCTCCGTTGTGCTGCATCTTTTGTTAGTACTTCTGCAATTGTGTCCGCGACATCTAAGTCCAAGATCCTGGTTAAGCGGCAACAATTTTACTCTATCACAGAGTAAACAGTTAGAATGATGTATTTAAGCAGAATCCCGATTGTAGTTTCAAAAGGTTTTATTTAACGAAATAAGTCCAAATATATAAAACAGGTTACATGATGATTTCAGAATACAATCGATGTTGACATGTTCAGATCCAGGCTGTAACTAACTTCCCTAAGCACTGCGTCACGGCTTGAGCGTCCTTCCCTACGTCTTCCTAGGATGCTCAACCGTGCCCAGTCCTTGCACATCAACTCCTCCTAAATTACTAACAGAGACGGTGCTCTGTTACACCTCCACCCCCACCCACCCACACACCCCGAACCACTCAGCCAACCACACTCCCCCAACCACACATTCCCCCACCCACACACACATTCCCTCCAACCCACACATCCTGCACACTGTTCATGTCCGATATCTCGTGTTATTTTATTTCTTATTCTTCTCATTATAATTCTAGTTAGTACGTTATTTACGTCTCCGTGGTGAAAGTCGCGGTTCGTAATCCCCTAAACTCACGTTCGAAACACAGCTGCGCGCGATTTTCCAGCAGACCGCGTTGCGTTGGTTTCGCGTTGGTATCGGTGCCGGTCGTTCAGAAAGCAATAGCAAACTGTTGAACGTAAACTTTCCAAGAGATCCATTCATCCATCATGTGCCATGCCTATAAGCGTGGGCGGTCATGTTTTGCCATCTCACTCGATCACCAGAGTCGTGGATCAGCTCCGTGTTTCTGTCTCGACCATGCCATGTGTCCAAGCCATTCAGGTATTTAATTCTTGGTCTTTCCTTTGGTCTCCTCCCTTCGATCTTGCCAGTTGTCACCAAGTTCTCCAATTCATTTCTTCTCATAAAATGTCCAAAACATTTTGACTGTGTACAACCAATGTCTCTAATCAGTTTACGATATTCATTTGTTTCTTGTAGGACTTGTTCATTGGTTTTTCTGTCTGTCCATGGTATTCTTTGCATTTTCTTCAGAAACCACATTTCCACAGCCATCAGAGATCACAGCGACAGAAATGCTGGTGTTGACTGCGATGTCCTGTAAAAATGATATACAGAAACAATGTTATTTACACGACACAATAATCTAAGTGTGCGATGCTGTCCACAGACCGTTGAACTAAATTTGGTTGGTAGTGCTATGACAATACATTTCCAGATATCACCAGGTGTATATATCAACTGTAATAGATCAAATATGTTAGTCGTTAGTCCGTGAGTGGTGGTTCCAACTTAATATAATGCTATGCTCCGTTCCTGTGCCAGTGAATATCACACATATTGTTCATCACTGCCCCGTGTAAAAAGTGGAACAAACATCAGTATCGACAAACAATAGCACGCACAGGCAAGTTCATGCATAATGCCGCTGCCAGAATGCCAACACAACAAGTCGCCATGAAAAATACAGTTCATCATCGATTGATTGATTGATTGATTGATTGATTGATCGATCTTTATTTTAAAAGCGTTA
>JACEFZ010022104.1:0-50000 GCA_014155875.1 Cepaea nemoralis | reverse complement strand
ACTAGCACACACCTCCCTCCCACAAACATCTTCCACGCCCTCACACATCCCATTTATCTACACATCTCCCACCCACCCACCCACATCCCCACCTACAAACACCCTCACCACACACACATACATCCTCCACGGACCCACACACATCTTCCACACCCCTACACACCCATTTACCTACACATCTCTCACCCACCCACCCACCCAGCCACATATACATTCCCCACTAACACAACTCCCACCCACCAACACCCACACACTTCCAACCATCCACACAAATATCCTCCACAAACCCACATATCCATCACTAACACACACACACACACACACACACATCCCTCACCCACCACACATTCCTTCACCCACCCACACATCCCCCACCCACCCATTCACACACATCCCCCACTCACAACCCTCCCTCACGCACACGCACACACACACACACATCCCCCACGCATAATCCCACACACACACACATCCCCCACATACACACCCACACGCATCCTCACATCTAGACACTTACATGATGCCTCACATAATCATTGAAACTAGTATGAACAAACTACCACACTTTGCACACACATACACTGACGACTGTCGTGAGCATTCTCGCGAGCATTGAAAAAAAAAATTAGAAAAATTGTACATATACAGTAACAGGCTGGAACCGCACAATTGCTAGTGCATCGCGATATTTGAAACATCGTGTATTGATCGTCGCGAATATTTTCTGAAGCGAAGGTTGAAAAGGATCGCATAAACTACGGTCATAAAGTTGTTGTTTTTTTTAAAGACAAGGCGTTGCTTATACTGTATTCGACGAACAATAAATGATTGCTCAAATATAGTGAGGCTCAAATATAGTGAGGCTCAAATATAGTGAGGCTAAATTATAGTGAGGCTCAAGTATAGTGAGGTTCAAATATAGTGAGGTTCAAATATAGTGAGGTTCAAATATAGTGAGGCTCAAATATAGTGAGGCTCAATATAGTGAGGCTCAAATATAGTGAGGCTCAAATATAGTGAGGCTCAAATATAGTGAGGTTCAAATATCGTTATGGCTGAGCAGAATCACGATGTACTGGTCCTATCTACCTGCGAAATCATTAATGTATTTTTCACAGCAATGTTAGGACTTGTATCACAAACCTGATACTTCCTAATAATTGGATATGAGGCGCTATGAGAAACAAATGTATACTTCACATGTTCAGTGGAAATATTAGGAGGTTAGAATATGCCTAGCTTTAACTTTACCATGCTACTGTTTCATAGTCTGGGTAATGTCTCACGACCAGCCTCTTGAAACGAAATTTCAATCTTTGAAGTTAATAACAGTTGCAAAAAGTTAGTTGCTTGTTCCGAATTTGGTTTGACAATTAGCAAAAAGAAGACACATATTATGTCACAAGGTGCACATCGGGTACCATCAATCTTTATTGACGACGCTGAACTAGAGATGGTAGACCATTTTACATATCTAGGATCAGCGGTAAATAGCAAATTATCCCTAGATCAGGAAATCAACATCTGGATTGGTAAGGCGGCAACAACAATGAACAGGTTAAGAAAAAGAGTCTGGGAGAACAGGAAGCTTACTGTCAAAACAAAAGTCCTTGTCTATCAAGCCTGTGTCCTTCTTTATGGCAGTGAAACCTGGACAACTTACTCACACCAAGAGAAACGTTTAAACAGCTTTCATATGCGGTGTCTGAGAATAATTCTTGGTATGAAGTTTTTTTTTTTTTTTTTTTTGCATATCCTTTACAGGACATCGCTGTCAACGCCAGCATCTTTCAGCTGTATGTTGATTTCTTGGCAAGATTACGCTCAGTAGTTTGCCATTGCTTTCTGAGCGGCCGGCTCTCATACTCCGTAAGTTACCGATGCGATTCGAACCACTGCTGATTCTAACCGTCATCACGTTACCGACGAGAGTATACGAGATTACGGAGAAAAGTCATAACCTCTAAGCCACGAAGCCGGTTGGTATTAAGTGGCAAGACAAAATCACAAATACTGAAGTATTGGAAAGATCAGGTTGTGTGACGGTTTATTCCATGCTTAGTCTTCGTAGACTTAGATGGATAGGACATCTTAGGAGGATGGATGATGGTAGAATACCAAAGGACATTTTTTTGGTGAATTACAAATGGGTAAGAGATCTCAGGGTCGGCCTCTGCTACGATACAAAGATGTGTGTAAGCGGGACATGATTGATACAGGCATTGATAATGCACATTGGGATCAAGTCGCTGCTGAACTTGTTGCATGGAGGGCAAACATCAGAAATGGAATAAAGACAAAGGAGAAAATTATTGCAGATAAGTCACACACCGAGCGTGTGAGACGTAAGATGGTGCATGATGGTCGAAATAACCACATGTTCACTTGCACCCATTGTGAACGAACATTTAAAGCGCAAATTGGCCTTACTAGTCAGATTCGCTACCGCCATGGGTAAAAGTTATTATGCCGTTTTGAAGCACAAAGTATTGTCGGTCAAGACGGCAAGGTGCCAATGATGAGTAAAACGTTAGCAATTAAACGGTTCCGGTCGGTTTTATGCACGCAAAAAGAGTTCGTGTTAATTTTGAAATCACAGTAGCGATGACAGACGCGCCACATTCAAACAATACCGGTTACTGTGTTGTTTTTATTTTTGTAAGCGTTTCAGCTAAATCCATCTATCCATCATGTGCCATGCCGGTAAGCGTGGGTGGCCATGTTCTGCCATCTCACTCGATCACCAGAATCGTGGATCAGCTCTGTGTTTCTGTCTCGACCATGCCATCCAGGTACTTGTTTCTAGGTCTTCCCCTTGGTCTGTTCCCCTCGATCTTACCAGTTGTCACCAAGTTCTCCAATTAATTTCTTCTCATAATATGCCCACAAAATTGTGACTGTCTACGCCTAATGTCTCTAATCAGTTTACGATCTTCATTTGTTTCTTGAAGAACTTGTTCATTGGTCTTTCTGGTTGTCCATGGTATTCTTTGCATTTTCCTCAAAAACCACATTTCTACAGCCATCAGATGTTTTTGAGCCTTACTGCTCATTGTCCAAGCTTCACATCCATATAAAAGTGCAGGTTCTATGTAGCATCTCAACACTCTTTTTCTCGTTTAAATTGACATCTTTTTATTGGTCAGTATGTTTTTCATCTTGTTCTAATCTCTTCAAGGCATCTCCCATGAGATGTTATTACTGTTCCTAGATAATTGTACCTATTCACTTGTTGAAGAATATTCCCATTTACTTGTATATCACATTGTGGTATTTCGTTCTTCCTAGTGACGACCATAATCTGTGTCTTTTTACAATTTAATTATAACCCTAGTTGTTCACTGTGTGTAACAACCACATCTACTAAATTTTGCAGGTCCTGTTCATTGTCTGCAATCAAGACTGTATCATCTGCATATCTAATGTTATTGATGCATCGTCCCCCAATGTTGATTCTTCCATATCTTCAATATTTCTGAAAATACTTTCACTGTACAGGGAAAACAGATCTGGAGACATTACACATCCCTGTCTCACACCTCTCTTAATTGGCTTACTTCATTATCAACTCTTATGGCAGCTTGTTGTTTCCAATATATGTTTTTTACAAGTCTAAGGTCTTTTCCATCAATCAGCTAAATAGTAATCATGTATTCACTTCATATGATATATAACTCTACAGTATGCACACGTCGAGCTGCAGCAAAGTATGCTCGGCAAATCATAGTGCAGTATATTATTTGTGGCTCCTGTGTTTGTGTCCTAATAATGGCGATTTGTAAACGGATTTTGATTTATTAGGGAGATGCAACGATATATAGTTCAGTTGATAATTATTCACAGTGAACATATAATTAACATCCACGGACATATTTTAATGTGGTAAACAGTCTGCACATATGTTATCAGACATGTTGGAAGTAGAGTTAGACTGGACTAAATAAGATTTATTGTTTAGAGACATCTTCAATTTCTCTACGTAATTAACCATGTTTACTGCCATGTATGTATCACTATTGTCATGTACGAGTTTGTAGTGAACATTATAGACATTGCAATTTCACAAACACTTGTTGATTACAGTTTAATGTAAGTATAAAGAAAGTAAACATCTCCATTTACACGCCTTAATTCACCTTTGACATAAGTTGCTAGATCGTATTTGTATCGACCAGTCCGTTGTCATGGGTAATGTAGTCACATTTCAGGCTGGGCCGACGTGGAATCCCAAGTCAATATTTACAATTCGAATACGTCTCAATGCGGATCGAACAAGTGTCCAGCTACCGCTTCCCCCACGGTTTAATATTGGACAACTCAATTAAACATGCATGGCAAATGGCGACGGTAAAATGTACACTGTGCCTCACCTAGTTAAATGGAGAAAGCTGTTCAGCACTGGCTGGAAACTAAACATGACGAATATTAATCGTGCTGCTAAAATTGTCCATATACCACTGGGAAACGCTCTCACTGTTGATTAATTGGACATGTTATTTCGTGGTCATATTTACCTTATCGCCGTGTCCAAGACAGCTTGGTTTTAAATGTCTTATTATACGCGTAGTACACAAACGTATTAATTGAAGCGTTAAATATTTCAAAATACATGCGAAAATAATGCATGCATAAATATAAATAGTTATATCGTTTCCCAAGCCTGAATTCTGGTTCAATTAAACCTGCTGTACTTGTTAGGATCTTTGGTGTGTTACACAATATAAAAACTAAAGAAATGAGAAAGACTTGTTTAACAACTCGAATGTTTTTCCCTGTTAATTTGTCTGTATTGTTATTAGAAGAATCAATTTTTCCCTTCCCGTAAGAAACATCTTTGACAAGTGTGTGTATCTGTGAAGCTTGCCTGAATCTTGAAGCCGCGCGGAGGCTGTTGACCATAATTACTATACACACAAGAACGATAAACTCTGTGCCAACAGGCAAGACCATTTGTATTAGCGCCAATACAATATTTTTGATAGACTCTCTGAACGGCGATACCGAAAACGTGGGTCTAGATATGTTTAGTCTTAGTGTCTAGTCTAACCACGATTCCCATGCTGGCGAGAATCGGTGTGTAGATGGCTACTGCGAAAACAGCAAAACCTATCATGAAATACTGCCGTCCTTTTAATAGTAAAGGTATGTTTAAAGTGTAGAGGCCTGGCTACACACATACACCGGGCAACGGCTATAAAAGTTGTAGTTAACGTATTAGTTACATTAATAAGTATCATAACGCTTGCAAAATATACATATACTCCATACGGATCAACTGGAAACAGTTTGGAATATGCTTTCTCGATGTAACTAAAAGCTGAAGAGATTGCGAAACAAATTGAGACTACAAGAAAAGCCAAGTCAAATACTGACAACGCAAGGAATGACACTGTGACGCTGTCATTAAGTCCCATAGCGATAAACGTTTGGATGTTGATGACATTTGATATAATTCCTAATAGAGAAAAGATAGTCCATGTAACACAGCAAAATAATAAAATAATGCTATATTGGTTTTCAGCCAAAATTCCTGACAGGGTGATACTTGTAATGGAGAAATTTTCCATCATACAAATGTGTATTCTTCAGATATTTATTTTACGTAGGGTCGTGGTTTGAGCGGGCAAAAGAGCAAATTTGTACGACCGTTCGACAAAGTCTCGATAAGCGCCCACTCTCTCTCGATTAGTAGTGGGCCTGCAGTCAGTAAGCTGGTATAGCTTTTCGGTCAGTTCTGCCGGCGTAGCTTGAAAGCTCGTCGGCAGGTGTCCAGTGGTTTTGCATGTATCACCTTGTACCGGGAGGGCGCGCTTTAGCGATGCTTATCTTGGCTAGCGTGTGCGTGAATAGTCCGTCTGTGCGATAGATATCTGGTTGATCCTGCCAGTAGTCATATGATTTGTGAACTGATGAGTCTCAGCCGTAAATCAGGAGATTTGTTCGCAATTTAGACGAGCAATATTTTCTGTGGGCAGAATCTCGTTGGCCGCATGTGTGTGTGGTCTGTTCTGGCGGTCAGTCTGTCTATACGATTGAATCTGGTTGATCCTATCAGTAGCCATACGCTCGTCGCTACGCTTGTCTTAAAACTGAAAATCAAAGGAATTGACGGAAGGGCCGTTTGCACGAGACTCTAGGCTACCATTTGTTTGTGAGAGTCACTATATACAGAGATAACTGGCCTGTGGCAGCCTAAAGTCCACCGCATCTGTGTCCGTCTCCAGTCGTCTTGCCATGCTCGCCACTGGAACCAGATGGACGCAGACGAGAGAGTGAGGTCGATGGTGTTGTGCAACCACTACCTCACTATAATCCAAACTAAAGCGCAAGTCATTCGTTCTTCATCAAATCAAAAAGATGCAATGAATGAATGCTCCTCATCATTCGTGATGGACAAACATCCTATCCTTTCCTACTTTACGAAGGTTATTGTTCTTATTGTCCATGAGTAGGGTTGTAATTTACCGAATATAAGTTTTTTTGAGCATATATTGTATCTTCAAGTAGGCTACTTAATTAGGAAAAGAGTTTAAACATATGTGGTTGTTTGTATTGAAATGCGTTTAAAGTATATCTTTAAAGATATCGGTATTAGTTCGCACAAAGTACTAGAGATGGGATTTACACACACACACTCACACACACACACACTCACATTAAGATAATGTTTTCTCGTGTTGCATTTATCAATAATAGGCGGGCGTAATGTGAGCATCTGTTACATATATTTTATCATGACAAAGACAGTTCTTTCACGCTCGTGGTTATTCCAGGACTTATAGATTTGCCCTTGCTTAATCAGCTGGAACAGCAATTACTGCCGGAACGCTGTTATTTTTATGACATATAATGATCATCAGTAAACAAAAACCGATATGTAACTTCAACACTCGTGAATTAATGTCGGCATCTAGCGTAGAATATAAGTACGCGATTTTGTAATGTACTTGGAAAGCTTCAGGTGAAAGTTATCAATACTATCATAACATTTTATTATTTACAAATTATTCGAAGCAGCAAGTAAGAGATTAATTTAAACTAAGCCCTTGTTTATCTCAACAACATTTGTACTTGCTGTCAAGGGCCAATTATTTTTCTTGACTGCTTCAACTATTGATAATGTTAGCGCATTCGTGGTTATTATCTAGCAAAACGATAAGTCAATACAAGGGCGTTCTGTAATCAAAAATAGGGTTAAGGCATAGATTATGAGACAATTATGTTTATCAAACGATTTTACATCCGTGCCCGAAAATGACATGCCTAAAATGTACAATTATTACATTAACAAGCACAAACCATAGGAAGTAGATGTAACGTGGATCTTCAATATTAGTTCAGCTTGAGTAGATGTTATCTAGTTAGTTAGTTAGTTAGTTAGTTAGTTAGGTGGTTAAACAGCTGGTTAGTTAGTTAGTCAGTCAGTCAGTCAGTCAGTTAGTTAGTTAGTTAGTTAGTTAATTAGTTAGGTGGTTAAACAGCTAGTTAGTTAGTTAGTTAGTTAGTTAGTTAGTTAGATAGTTAGTTTGTTAGTTAGTTAGTTAGTTAGTTAGTTAGTTAGGTGGTTAAACAGCTAGTTAGTTAGTTAGTTAGTTAGTTAGTTAGTTAGATAGTTAGTTTGTTAGTTAGTTAGTTAGTTAGTTAGTTACTTAGTTTGTTAGTTACTTAGCTGGCTGGATGGCTGGCTGGCTGGTTGGTTTGGTTGGTTGTTTTTTTTTTGGTTTGGTTGGTTTTTTGGTTTGATTTAGTTTGGTTTAGATTGGTTTAGTTTGGTTTAGTTTGGTTTAGTTTAGTTTAGTTTTAGTTTAGTTTAGTTTAGTTTAGTTTAGTCTAGTTTAGTTTAGTTTAGTTTAGTCGACGGATCAACATTACAGCACACGGGTGTAACCCATAGGTGCTACGTTCTACTCCTAATCCAAGCCTGACTCCCGAGACTCTCATCTCAGTGCACGAACTCCGTAACACCGGCGAGGATCCTGAATTACTTTGTTTAGATTTTTAACTTGAAATTTTGTCCGGGCACCGCCGTTAGGCTACTCTTTTTCGATTTCCAACCGCCAAGGGATTTTTTTTACGTGCGCAGTTATACACACAGGCGTCCGATCTCACTACCCAGAGACCAGGGGAAATTTTGTTACTGGAAGTCTACGTGAAAAAATCCAGGCCCTCATCGGGGTTTGATCCCGGGACCTCCAGCACTCGAGATGGACGCCATACCTCGAGACCTCTCAGCCCCCTAATGTAAATAGCCAATTAAAGTCTAGGCTTTACGCATAACTAGCCAATCTGGTATTAGATTTGGCATGAAAGTAACCAAGCTTGTCCATTAGATGAACTAGCTTAATGCTGGGCACAGAAGAATCAGATTTTCACATGGCATATGCTTTGACTGGTCGAGAGACTGGGCCAGAATTCCAACAGGAAAGTACTGCCATAACTATGATGCTGAAATTGAGGCAATCAAGATAGCCACAGAGAAATTACAAAATACCAGCCATGGTACACAATCTGCAGTGATATTGACAGATGCAAAATCCGTAATAGAGGCGCTCCTGTCTGGGAAATTGCCAGTTCTGAGGACACTACTTTCTGAACTTAGCAGCCAGCGTAAGATCACCATACAGTGGATACCATCCCACTGTGGAGTCCCCGGAAACGACAGAGCTGATCGATTGGCTAAGGAAGGAGCAAAATAAGAACAACCTGATGTGCCTATTACATACCACCAAAAGAAAAGAATGATCAAATCAATCAGAAAGCCTCCAAACCTTACTCAAGACGACTACCACGTTATGGACAGATCAGAACAGGTCATTCTTCTGCGCCTCAGAACAGGACACAATAGATTACGCAACCACTTGTATACAAAATTCAAGATTGGTGACTCAGCCATGTGCACATGTGGTTTGGCGTCGCAGACAGCAGAGCACATACTCCAGGATTGCCTAAACTACAACATATCCAGGCGAACCTTCTGGCCTAGAGAGACAACAGTGGAAGATAAACTCTATGGACCGCTGAATGAACTAAAAAAGACTGTTAGATTCATACAAGAGACGACATTGCAGTTGTAGACATGTTTCAAGCGAACGAAAGAAGAAGAAGAAGAAGACTGGTCGAGAATCAGTTTAGCTTATAGTTTCATTGTGGAAACAACTCAAATAGTGTTTCATCACATTTTAAATTTGATAGTTTTCTGTGCTTTCTTCCTTCCTACTTCGGTGGTGAGTTTACATTCACCCATTTCACCACTATCTCACCATTCTTGTACCATCCATACTTTTCTGTGTGTGTTGAAATGCTTTTCCACAACAGAATTAATCTACATATATTATTCTTAATTTTAAATGGACGTGGGGAAGTCAATAAGTAAGTCACAAATGCCTGTAGAAAAATAACTAAGCCTAAATATGATAACAACTTGAAACCAGTTTATTTTTATACATACATTGTCCCGTTATTTCTCAACGTACTTCCACCAACATTGATGCACTTATCTAATCGTTTTATCAGTCCTCCCAAACGGGCTGCACAGAACTGCGTGCTTTGTTTTCTAAACCACGTTTTCACTTCACATTCAACTTTGGCGTCATTCGCGAAATGTCTCCCGCCAAGGCGGGTTTTCAGTGGACGAAAAATGTAGAAATCTCTATTGGCTAAGTCGGGGGCTGTAAGATGAATGTTCCAGAACTTCCCACCTTAGTACGTTATTGTTCTCCTAAGTTAATCGAGCTGTATGTTGTCTGACATTGTCATGAAGAAGCAGCACTCCTCTAGTCAGCAGTCCTTGACGTTTTCTTCGAATTGCATAATGAAGCATCGACAGAACTTCAAAGTACGATTCAGAATTCACGTTGTCACCTTGCTTCTTGAAATTGGTTAAACGCACTCCTTGACAATTACATAACACTATCAACATAACCTTCCCTGATGATGACGTAGCCTTGAATTTTTGGACACAAGGCGAAGAATGATGTTTCCATTGCATTGAAGCACGCTTTGATTCGAGCTGATAGTCAGCATAAGCAGGAAGCATTTCCTTATGAATGTGCTTTGCAGACAGTCCATTTGCCCACAAAAAACGCACAACAGCACGTTGCTCTTTGGTTTTACACTCCGTAAGTACAGTCGTCATTTTGTTTATGCGCTACGCATGTGCATGAGACACCTAGCGACACCTGACGAACGGGAATATAAAGTTCGATGTTGTTGTCACCTAATGACACCCGTAGAAAACATCAACTACATTTACCTGCCATCCAACAGAACTGTGTGACTTACTTATCGACTCGCCCTCTTTGTTAACATTTTGTTGTTGAGAGTTCTTTATAGTAAAATGTTTATATACTGTTTGTGATTGCCATTTTCAAATTAGTGCCTGTTTCTGTAAAATTATGATCGCTGATCAGTTTTCCGATAACATTTTCAAAATTCACAGATAACACCTGATATACATCCATCAGCTCAACTGCCACACAAGGTGACAAAGGCTTTGTTCTTCCAGATCCATGAATCCTGCACAGAATCCTTATGGAGTTGACTCCGGGACTAATTTGCATCTTATTCATCTCTAGGGAGATAATGTGGTTCTTCAGACATAAAGGCAAATGTTGCGGTAAGCCTTGCTTTTTCCAGCGTGCATTTCAATAAGAGCTGACACAGTAGGAGTCTTCGTTCAGGTCAGCCATCCCAACATTGTTCTATTGAAGCAGTTAGTTGTATAACGGAACGCCTGTTATAGCGATTGCACGGTTGACGGTCGGGGTTCAAACACAAAGCATGGCCAGGTCTGGGAATGGGATATAGTAAATAATTGCTGTGCAATTTAACAATTAGCAAGCAGTGCACGGTCAAGCACCATCGCTTGATGATGCGATGGTCAATACGTACGTTGACAACAATCAACGTACGAAACGGAAGCCATTTATTCACCAAGTGGGCAGGACGCTGTTGCCATAATGAGTAAGGATTTCATCTGGGCGTTTAAAGTTGTACTTTATTTGGATGACTAATGTAAAGAAGACAAAGAGGAGAAAGGCTGCTCTAAGGTGAATTGCCAATTTAAAAGGCATTTTGTAAGATATTTCCATTATAACATGGGAGCCAAACATGCGTTTCAAACGACCATTGAACTATGTAAAGTAACCATGAATTTTATACCAATGGACATGTCAATCCCGAACCGCCCTTCTTGCTCAGAGGACAATAAATAATTAAGAAACCTGAACTACGGAGGTTAGCTTGTATTAATTCCACGTTCCAGAGAATTTCTGCGTTGCAGCATTTCGTTTGATATTTACAGCTGATGTTTCTAATATTTCTGATACCCGGTCATGAGGTTCTTTTGTCATGCTATACGATCCGGCCGCCATAGACTCCTCTGCGGCGGTAGGCCATAATCTTTGGTGAAATTGCCAAAGAGGTTAGTCGATTTGGTGCCGTGACCAGGGTGTCGAACCTGGGCTGTTATTGTGGCGGAAGACGCCGAACCAGCCTTATCGTAGCTGTGAAGCCCATTGCAGTTCTGCTGCATCTCTAAGAATTCTCGTTAGTGCCTGACAAAGGGCGCCCTGATGCAACTCTCAGAATTCTCGTTAGCGCCTGACCAAGGACGTCCTACTGCAACTTTCAGAATTCTCGTATCCGCAACACGCCTTCTCCGTCTTAAGTCAATCCAGCTAGAAGAACGGAGAACGTGTACAATTGTACAGCGATAGGTTAGTAAATTTAGCGGAAGAGGCATTCTTATGACAAAACGTGCAAGGTGAAGAAGTAGAAAGAATGTTGGTAGGGATATTTGTAGATGGACTGCGCTCAGATGGACTAAAATTTAAGTTAATGAGGGAGAACCTGGTGAGGCTGTCGCAAGCAGTGGACATAGCTATACAGGAAGAAAGCTTACGAAGAAGATTTAGATTACGAGTAGGAAGAGAAATAGGATGTAATATTGAACAAAGAATAGAAGAACCTATGGATGTGGGGCATGCAAGGTGCAGATATAGGAGGCACGAAGTGACTGAGCCCAGAGCAGAAATACAGGCCGTAGCACGGAATAATGAAGGTGTTTCTGATAGGGAGAGTAATTTGTCAAATATGAGGACTACCGCAAGGGAGAAAGCATATCGTCCAGCTGTAGTTTGTTGGAATTGTGGGCAGAACAAGCATATTTTTGGGTTATGCAACAACAGGCCCGGTAAGTTAGACACGCGGAATCCTCGTGGGGGACGAAACCTAAATATTAGGGAGCCGGATAGAAATTTTGGAAGGTCAGAGATTAACTGGTATCCCACTTACTGAACAGGACCTGCGGTAGGGGGAAAAGTAAAAAGGTCCCAAGGCTAGAAAAAATTATTATCCATGTACTGTGAATGCAAATAAACCTGCATGCTGGGTAATACATCCTCAAGTTGGAGAAATAAATCAAGCTCCTATAAATATAACTGACCCGAGTTCTTGTATAGTAGAAGTTGGAAATTTCAGAATTAGGACGCTGATCGATTCAGGGGCACAAGTGAGCGTCATCAAAGAAATCTTCCTGTACCGAATCCTGAGGAACGTTGAAATGTTAAACAATCAAGACACTCTTCAGTCAGTCACCGGAGAAACCTTACGAGTGATCGGGCAAACCATAGTAAATTTTAAACTGGGAGGGATAGATGTAAGACACCCCTCTCATGTGGTTAGAAACTTGAGCAGAAACATGATCTTAGGTAGGGACTTTTTAGTCAAACATCGTATAAGAGTTTATTTTGATTTGCACAAGTTGAAATTTCGGGATGTATGATTTAGACGATGATATGCATGTATCGGCTATAATTAGAGTAAAAGAGACGATGACACTAAAACCACAAACTATCAATTTAGTGCAGGCAAGAATGAAAGACAGTCAATATTTCGCTGAAGGACAAACAGTTAGCGTAACAGAATTTAAAAGGGATGTAATAGGTGAACCCAGCTTAGAATTATTCTCAGACGGAATAATAACGTTAGGAAAACGGTTTAACTTCCCTGTTATGGTCTTAAACAATACGGGAAACCGATTAAGTTGAGTAGAGAATGCGTGCCAGGGTGTGAACCGATACCACTATCCCGATACTCGGAAGAGAAGGAACTACACGAGACCTGAAGATGGAAGAGGGCAGGGTTGTCCAGAGACTCCACCCCCCCCCCCCCACCCCGAAAAGGAAGGAAGTATCTCGATAAATGTCAGCGGAATTAGAAATGGGCCGAACACTCTAAATCAGAAGTATAGCCGTACGTTAAGGGAACCACCAATTCTTCTTCTCTTTCTGTCGTTGTTTTTGTGTCGCTCCACGAATGTTATAAGGTATTTTAACATATATTAATTATGATGGATGTATTAAGCGCCGAACGTTGGGCGGCGCCTACCAAACCCGACACCCCGCATTGTGCCAACGGCTTCGGTCGGAAGAGCGAAATTGGGAGGTTACAGGCCTTACCCTGGTGCGAGGAAATGCGATCTAAAGACAAAATGTCATGGCAGGGTAGAACAGGCCCTAAGCCTTGGTTGGCGGCTGGTCTAGGATCAAAGCTCCGACAGGTGGACAGTTAGAGCATTGCTTTGTTGATCCGGCAGCTTCTGCAGCTTGTCTTGTTCCAGATGTAGAGGTGTTACCTTTCCTCTGGAGTGACCTAGGCAGGTCTAGAGAGGGATCGTTCTGCATGGGCAACACATGATCTCTATATTTTAGCCCAGGCTTTGTGCTATGGAGAGGCAACAACTCCATCCCTGGTCTTAACTGGTCTCGGAAACTTGCATCTGGCAAGGTTCCAGGTAAGGATGGGATTCCAATAGAGGTTATCAGGGGTGGGCAAGGCACACTCACTCTACAGATCCACCAGCTAATAGAGTTATGCTGGCGTAATGGACAAGTCCCACAGGATTTCAAGGATTCAAGCATCATAACACTGTACAAGAACAAGGGCGATCGGAGCGACTGCAACAACTATAGGGGTCTCTCACTTCTGTGTATTGTTGGGAAAGTATTTGCCAGAATTGTTCTGCGCAGACCAAGTCCTAGCAGATCAAGTCTACCCCGAATCACAGTGCGGCTTTCGACAGAACTGGTTTACCACTGACATGATGTTCTCCTTTTCGACAAATGCAAGAACAATGCCGTGAACAGAATCAACCACTGTTTATTGCCTTCGTTGACCTCACAAAAACATTTGATTTGGTCAGTCGTGAGGGTCTGTTCAAGGCACTAAAGAAGATTGGCTGCCCACCAACTCTTCTGTCCATTGTGGAATCGTTCCACACAGGCATGAAGGGTATAATCAAGTTTGATGGTGCAACTTCTGAAGAGTTTGAAATCAAGAGTGGAGTTAAGCAAGATTGTGTACTAGCTCCCACCCTCTTTGGAATATACTTTTCACTTCTACTGAAATATGCCTTTCGTGATCAGGATGGTATATACATTCACTCACGCTCAGATGGCGGCCTCTACAATGCTCAGAGATTGAAGGCCAAGACCATAATTAGGAAGTTACTGATCAGAGAGTTGCTTTTTGCAGATGATGCTGCTGTTACGACCCACTCTGAGGAAGAATTGAAATGTCTACTTTCTGCATTCTCCAATGCTTGTTCTGAATTTGGTTTAACAGTTAGCAAATAGAAGACACAGATTATGTCACAAGGTGCACATGGGGTACCATCAATCTTTATTGACGACACCGAACTAGAGATGGTAAACCATTTTGCATATCTAGGATCAGTGGTAAATAGCAAATTATCCCTAGATCAGGAAATCAACATCCGGATTGGTAAGGCAGCACCAACAATGAACAGGTTAAGAAAAAGAGTCTGGGAGAACAGGAAACTTACTGCCAAAACAAAAGTCCTTGTCTATCAAGGCTGTGTCCTTAGTACTCTTCTTTATGGCAGTGAAACCTGGACAACTTACTCACACCAAGAGAAACGTTTAAACAGCTTTCATATGCGGTGTCTGCGAAGAGTTCTTGGTATTAAGTGGCAAGACAAAATCACAAATACTGAACTATTGGAAAGATCAGGTTGTGTGACGGTCTATTCCATGCTCAGTCTTCGTAGACTTAGATCGATAGGACATCTTAGGAGGATGGATGATGGTAGAATACCAAAGGACATCTTTTTTTGGTGAATTACAGATGGGTAAGAGATCTCAGGGTCGGCCTCTACTACGATACAAAGATGTGCGTAAGCGGGACATGATTGATACAGGCATAGATAATGCACATTGGGAGCAAGTTGCCGCTGAACGTGTTGCATGGAGGGCAAACATCAGAAATGGAATAAAGACGAAGGAGAAAATTATTGCAGATAAGTCACACACCGAGCGTGTGAGACGTAAGATGGTGCATGGTGGTGGAAATGACCACGTGTTCTCATGCACCCACTGTGAACGGGCATTTACAGCACGAATTTGCCTTATCAGTCACATTCGCTACCGCCATAGGTAAAAGTTATTATGCCTTTTTAAAGCACAAACTATCGTCTGTCAAGACGGCAAGGTGCCAAGGTGCCAATATGGATGTATTAATGTGTAGTAATTGTGTATTGCTGTGATCAAAAGCGGATCGCTAATGAATGACTATAGGATATATAGAAGACGAAGAAGAGAAGTATTAATGTGTAGTAATTGTGTATTGCTGTGATCAAAAGCGGATTGCTAATGAATGGCTATAGCATACATTTACGAAGAAGAAGAGAATTAATGTGTAGTATTTGTGTATTGCTGTGATCAAAAGCGGATCGCTAATGAATGACTATAGGATATATAGAAGACGAAGAAGAGAAGTATTAATGTGTAGTAATTGTGTATTGCTGTAATCGAAAGCGGATTGCTAATGAATGGCTATAGCATACATAGACGAAGAAGAAGAGTATTAATGTGTAGTAATTGTGTATTGCTGTGGTCAAAAGAGGCTGAACGTGGCAAATTCAGAATCCAGTGATTGATTGAAGTATAGGGATTTTTCTTATGTGGTGTTATGACAATTTGAATGATATATCCTTGGGTCTTGTATTGAAAAGATAGTTAGATTATTAGAGAGTTGCCTATGGGTACGTTGTTGTAATAAGCGAAGGTTACAAAGTTGGGAAGAATTTTTTTTATTGATTAGTTTCTTGTTAGTAGTTAGAAATTATTTCAGGTTTGAGGGTGTAGTGAGTTAGAGTTTAGAGAAAATATAGGTTTTGTTCTAAAACTTTTCTAGGAAAAGTCTCAAAAATGAGGAGGGTAAGAATTTATAACAGAACGTCTGTTATAGCGATTGCACGGTTGAAGGTCGGGGTTCAAAAACAAAGCATGGCCAGGTCTGGGAATTGGATATAGTAAATAATTGCTGTGCAATTTAACAATTAGCAATCAGTGCGCGGTCAAGCACCATCGCTTGATGATGCGATGGCCAATACGTACGTTGACAACAATCAACGTACGACACAGAAGCCATTTATTCACCAAGTGGGCAGGACGCTCTTGCCATAATGAGTAAGGATTTCATCTGGACGATTAAAGTTGTACTTTATTTGGATGACTATTGTAAAGAAGAAGAGGAGAAAGGCTGCTCTAAGGTGAATTGCCAATTCAAAAGGGATTTTGTAAGATAATTCCATTATAACATCGGAGCCAAAAATGCTTTTTATACGACCATTGAACATTGTAAAGTAACCATGATTTTTTTACCTGTGGACATGTCAATCCCGAAACGCCCTTCTTGCTCAGAGGACAATAAGGAATGAAGAAACCTGAACTACGGAGGTCGACTTGTATTGATTCCACGTTCCAGAGAATGTCTGCGTTGCAGCATTTCGTTTGATATTTACAGCTGATGTTTCTAATATTTCTGATACCCGGTCATGAGGTATTTTTTGTCATGCTATTCGATCCGGCCGCCATAGACTCCTCTGAGGCGGTAGGCCATAATCTTTGGCGACATTGCCAAAGTTGGTTAGTCGTGGTTCAAACTTCACGGCAACGGGTCGTCCCCATCATGATCTGTTTCTGTGCCAGTGAATATCACATAAAATACTTCTCACTGTCCAGTCAGATGTTATTTAAAAATCATTATTTTGAGGAGACCATTGTTGGTGACCACCAGTGACGAGGAGCAGCCATCATATTTTGGCATAGCTAACACAAAATGTGCGAGAATTTAACAATGGATCTTTGAACGTCGCAAACTATTAGACGATTTGCAAAAGTTGTCACCAAATGACACGGATGTGACACAACTACGTTCAATAGGGGGTGGGACAAGGACCCGTCACTACATCACTGCTGTGGTTTTCTACGACGCCAGACTCGAGAGTTATCGCTGTGACTGATTCTCAGTTTATGCTTCGGAAGTTTCATCCTGGGTGGTGTTTTTAAAGAATGGTTACGTTATAAAGAAATAGAATCTCCTCAGGCCTCAGGTGAATCGTCTGCCCATCATATAAGAATCAGGGATAATGAGTTACCTGATTTTCTGTCATCACTAACACTGAAGGAACTAACGTTGCACTGAGGACATATACCCAGCGTCACATCTATCAGCTTGCTGCACTCGGATATCGGATGTGAAATTCAGTTCGGCAGAGAGATATGTCGTAGATGACAATGTGCGGTAGTGTGGTATAATAGGCAGAAGAATGATTAGACAGATAATGCCCAGTCCTTGGTTAATACTCGAGAAAGAATGGGTTAAGGCACAGGGTTACAAAAGACTGTTCAGATCAAAAGTCTGATGTTTAGACGCTTTGATCAGTTGACTTCTCAAGCAGGTAGATGGCCAAATACGTTTTGACCTAGTGTGAAATAATGAAGGACTATGAGCTGACTCAGACACTCTTTAGATAATGTCTTTCAAAAGTCTGGACAGACGACAACGAGAGCGGGTTGCTCCAACTCACAGACAATTGATAGATTACTCTGCCTTCGGTCAAACGCCAAAAGCATTCACATAAGTCACTTGCATTTTTCGTACTAATTATCCGTAAATATATTAATAATATATTAATAATATGAATCTTTATTATGTCATCTTCTCTTCACCATACAAGTCATAACACTGCAAATCACAAAATTAACATGACATTGAAAATATATGTGTGTACTTATTTGGTAAGTGATTTTACAGATTGTAAAAGACAGGCGGATAGGTACTCGGCAAACAATATAAATATCTCGTTGACATTGTCTAAGTATCAAGAGATTTTCTAATTAACAGAAACACTTTAGTTAGTAGTTAGTTAGTTAGTTAGTTAGTTAGTTAGTTAGTTGGTTGGTTGGTTGGTTGGTTGGTTGGTTGGTTGGTTGGTTGGTTAGTTAGTTATTCGCGGTTCCAACTTCATAGCAATAGGTCGTCCCCGTTATGCTCCGTTCCTGTGCCAGTGAATACCACACAAAATGCTCCTCACTGCCCCGTGTGAAAGGTGAGACAGGAGTCCTCGAGAGACCAACAGCTCGCACAGGTACACTGTGCATAATGCCGCCTCCAGAATGTCAACACAAAAGTCCTCCACGAAAAATACAGTTCACTGTCGATAAAAGCGGCAGTCACTATAAAATCAGCAGGCCACATGTTACTGCATAAGGCAACCAGTCAGTTCTGCGACAAAGCCGTCCTCAATTATTCCGTAATAGAGTTCACAATAGAAACAACCGCGGACAGATCTAAATGCATTTCACTGTACATAATGCCGTCGAAAGAATGCCAACGCAATGTTCTCCGCAAAAAATACAGTTCATCGTCGATGGAAGCGGCAGTCACCAGAACACTAGCAGCCACACGTTTCTGCATAAGGCAAAACCAGTCAGTTCTGCGTCAAAGCCTGTCGCCTTACTCCGAACATGCAGTTCACGCTCGAAGCAACCGTGGACAGATGTAAAAGCATTTCGCAAAAAAATTCACAGTATCGCGCCATGCACTCAACTCAGTAGCAGGGCGACGGAATCCATACACTTCCAGTCCAACATGAGGAAAATTCGAATGCAAACGGTAACCACGAGCATAAACACTATACTCCAGAGGCCTTAACCATTTAAATGCATATCCTCAGTGTTCGAACATGGAAACACTTAACCGAACTAAGAAATCGAGCAAGATAATTGAATGAAGCTATCGAACGAAATGACTGAATGAAATGAACGAACAAGAAGTTCGTAGGGCACTAGTATTGGACACATCAATCAATCATGTGCCATGCCGGAAAGCGTGGGCGGTCATGACTCGCCATTTCACTCGATCATCAGAGTCGTGGATAAGCTACAGTTCCTGTCTCGACCATGCTATGTGGCCAAGCCATCCAGGTATTTATTTATCGGTATTTCCCTTGGTCTGTTCCCTTCGATCTTGCCAGTTGTCACCAAGTTCTCCAATTTATTTCTTCTCATAACATATCCAAAGAACATTGACTGTCTACATCTAATGTCTCTAATCAACTTACGATTTTCATTTGTCTCCTGTAGTACTTGGTCATTCGTTGTTCTGTCTGTCCATGGTATTCTTTGCATTCTCCTCAAAAACCATATTTCTGCAGCCATTAGATGTTTTTCAAGCTTTTACTGCTCATTGTCCAAGTTTCACAGTCCACACAAAAGAACAGGCTCCCTGTAACACCTCAACACTCTTTTTCTCGTTTCAGTTGACATCTTTTTATTGGTCAGTATATATATATTTTTTTTCATTTTGCTAAAGGCTAATTTCGCCATGGCGGTTCTTATTCTAATCTCTTCAAGGCATCTCCTATCAGATGTTATGACTATTCCGAGATAATTGTACCGATTCACTTGTTGAAGAATATCCCCATTTACTTGTATATTACATTGTGGTATTTCGTTCTTCCTAGTGACGACCAAAATCGTCTTTTTACAATTTAATTATAACCCCAGTTGTTCACTGTGCTCATAAACCGCATCTACTAATTGTTGCAGATCCTACTCATTGTCTGCAATCAATACTGCATCATCTGCATATCTAATGTTATTGATGTTTCATCCTCCAATGCTGATTCCGTTTATATCTTCTACATTTCTGAAAATATTTTCACTGTAATAGGGAAAAAAGATCTGGAGACATTACACATCCCTGCCTCACACCTCTCTTAATAGGTTGATATTGTCTCACTTCATTATCAATTCTAATGGCAGCTTGTTGTTTCCAATATATGTTGTTGTTGTTTGTTGTTTTTTTGTTTTTTTTTTTTGTGGACAGACAAATTACGTATTTTTGTCTCAGTCTTTACAATGCTCTTGGAAAGATCGCCTTCGTTTGTTCTGCCTTTGAGTGAACTAAAAAAAAAACAGGTAAATTCATACAAGACACAACATTGCAGTTATAGACTTATTTCAAGCGAACGAAAGAAGAAGAAGAACACTCAGATCGTTTTACTAACGGCGTTATAAAATAAGTACACTTCAACATACTTTTTCAATTACATTCTCTAGTTACTAGAGAAGATGAAAACGCCATACTATTTTCATACATGTCGTTTGATGTCAGGTGACATTATGGTGATGATGGAATCTACGGGAAATAGTCACAGATGATTGTTTACCAGGTCATGATATTGTTTTTATTTATATTTAAGAACAGTGTAATTCATGACGGAATTCTGGCAGTCTATTTGTGCTCGTCTTAAAAGTATATATATATATATAATATATATTCTCCTTCTTTTCTTGTTGAAAGTATATATTTAACACCAAATTATATTTTCAAACTAAGAAAACAGAACGAAAGACGGGTGTGGAAGGGTTTCGCATATACTTTGTCACCGGAGCAGTAAGATGGAATGACAGCTCTTTTGCTCACCGACATCGTAATTCGATGGTAATTGCCTGAAGTAGCGAAAGTTACAGCCTAAGATTGACACAGTAACATTCTACACAATCGGAGCATTACAGTAACCTAACTCATACACAGCAGATTGTTTCGAAAACTGAAATACTTTGGACATAGTAAACACCACAGAGATTTGGAAAGATAAGCAATGGAAAGCATAGTTCGTGGAGGACGAGGCAGAGTTAGACCAACAGGAAGATAGAGACAGGATATCTTGGGCATAAAAATGTGTGAGGCAGAGACACTAGACTATAATGAGGAACTGGGACATAATGAGGAACTGGGACATAATGAGGAACTGGGACATAATGTGGAACTGCGACATAATGAGGAACTGGGACATAATGAATATCTGGAACATATAGAGGAATTGGGACATAATGAGGAACTGGGACATAATGAGGAACTGAGACATACAGTGTAACTGGGACATAATTCGGAACTGGGGCATAATTAGAACACTTTCGTATGGACGTGGTTAACGTTCCTCAAAGTACCCGAGGGGATGATTGATTGAGATTAGAACACACCTTCTGCGTAATATTCAGACATTTCTGTAAAGTAAAAGGGACCAGGAAGATGGCTTTGTTCTTCGCCGTTTTATTCCACGACGAAGGTATCCTGGGAGTTTGTAAAGTCTCACTTCACTTTGTATGTAGAAACAATTTCAAAACTGAAATACATGATGTCACCAAACAATGTGTTAAAATATTTATTAAATTAGTTACAATAGTAACTTCTGTGATCTAATGCTGTTTTGGGGGAGCTGGAAAGTACTAATGCAGTATTTATTATAACAGGTTTTGGAAATTTCCACCACGGGCTTCAAGACATGACTGAACACTTCTCTTTATATTGTTATATACTTTCTGCAACGTGTTGTTGTTATTTCTTGAATGGTAATTCTCATTCCTTCTTTCAGAAGTACATTATTTTTTACAATTATTATTCAGTACATTATTTTTGTAAACATTTCCTTTCAGAAAACCTATTCAAACAAATTCTAACCGTAATGCGATGAGGACGTTGTTCATCAGGAAATCTTGCTATAAATCTTTGAACAATCATTCATGTGTATCGACTGCCATTTCGAAACACTTGTTCATCCAAAAAAGTATTTCTTCCATTGATAACACCATGCTGTTTGAAGTGCAAATAATTACTCCAGCAGATGACAGATATTCGCTGCATATTGTTTCACGGATGGACTGTGGAGCACATTTTTTGATGACATCATGGTGAAACTTTACAATTATCCGGTTTTAAGGCTAAACACATCGCCGTTTTTTTCCCCCTACGACCACTATATATGAAGGCTTAACCTCTTCAATGTTTTATTCCATAAGCTATGGCATATAAACCCCAAACATGTCACCGTTGTGTTCCATGGCCTGTGTTATATAAAGCCCTGCCGCCTCACTAGTGTTTTCTACAACATACAATATATGAAGGCTTAAAACTTCACCGTTATTATATGTTGATCTTTCAGATGAAAGCTTAACACTTTACTGTTTTGTTATATGACCTATGGTATATAAAAGCCTAACACCTCACTATTTTATTATATGACCTATGCTATATGAAAGCATAACTCTTCGCTGTTTTATTATATGACCTGACTGACTGACTGACTGATTGACTGACTGACTGACTGACTGGCTGGCTGGCTGGCTGGCTGACTGACTGACTGACTGACTAGCTGGCTGGCTGGCTGGCTGACTGACTGACTGACTGACTGACTGACTGACTGACTGACTGACTGGCTGACTGACTGACTGACTGACTGGCACCTTGTAAAATGGAGTTATACCTCTCCATAACACAAAGTCTGGGCTAAAATATAAAGACCATGTGTTGCCCATGCAACATAATCCCTCTCTCGGCCTGTCTAGTTTACTCCAGAGGAAAGGTAACACCAATACGTCTGGAACACGACAAGCTGCAGCACCTGCCGGATCAGCAAAGCAATACTCTAACTGTCCGCCTGTCTAAGCTTCGATCCTAGACCAGTTGCCAACCAAGGCTTAGGGCCTGGTCTGCCCTGCCATGGCATTTAGTCTTTAGGTTCCATTTCCTCGCACTAGAATAAGGCTTGTACCCTCCCAATTACTCAAGATATATGAAAACCTAACACTTTACTGTTTTATTCTGTGACCAATGATATAAAAAGACATAACACTTCACAGTTGTTTTTCCATGACCTATGATATATAAAGATCTAACACATCACCGCTTTATTAAATGATCTATCATATACTCACAAATTCCTGTAGCAGGACTATGGCTATAGTTTGTGAAGTGTTAGGATCCTCAAACTTCGCAGGTCTTAATGCACCCAGGTGTCGCTAGTTGTCCCTGGGGGGAAAGTGGAATCAACCAGCACATCTGTTAAATATCCTATTTCTCAATTTCTCTCTCTGCTGGTGGACATTTGTCTACATACCCCCCTTTTTAATTTAAAATCTTTTAATCACTATCTCTCTCTCTCTCTCTCTCTCTCTCTCTCTCTCTCTCTCTCTCTCTCTCTCTCTCTCTCTCTCTCTCTCTCTCTCTCTCTCTCTCTCTCTCTCTCTCTCTCCAACAGACAATACTCCTCTTCACTTTCCTTCAGCACATACCTCCACTAACACAGGTTTCAAACAATATGATAAAACATTTATTGCAGAAAAGTGTCAGTTGAGTGTGCGATGTATGGGTGTGAATATCTGTGATGTGATCTATCTTAAATGTGTGTCAGAATCTAGTATCGGATCAGCATCAGAGTTTTTCATCATTATACAGCCATTCGACGTAACCATTCACATAACAGGAAATATCTCACCAAGGGCTGTGTCTTTCTGAATGGTGATGGTTTTCTTTCCCGCTGTCTGGAAACTCGTAAATAATATAGTATCCACGGATTTATTTTTGTTAGTTTTCGTCATTTACATCACATGTATAAATCCGTTCAATGGGAAATTATTATAGTTCAATGAATATCTGATCATCAATGTTTGCTTCACTTACTTATGGTCTTTTAAGTCTTCACACACGAAATCACGTTCGGTAATATATTCATGGTATTAAAGAAGATCAAACACCGATTCACCACATATAGTCTTTCCAATGCAGTTTGTCCCTCATGGAAAAATGGTAATGCACGTTTTTTTTTCCCCTCTTTATAAATGGTTTATCGTACATAGTTCTGTTCATCTTTCGATTATTGGTCTTGAATACCTTCATTGAGCATCTCACGTATATTGATGCAGTTAGTTTTGTTGGTCATATTAATTCACTCTAGTCTGACCAATTACTTCTGTTCAGATTGGTAACCACTTTCACTTTTAAGTGTAGGGAACCTGTTGAGTAAAATAACAGCCTGTGAGAGAAACTCAATTCCGACCTATGATATGTGAATGTAGATAAGTTGCTATATTCAGTAATTAACCTCTATTGATCCTACTAGAGCTATATTCTTGTATAAGACATAGTTCAGCACTCTACCCTATACAAGGTAAAAGAAAGACACGCTAAAGTAAAGCACATAAAGCCTAATATAGACTTATCCTTCTGACTGTACAGACACATTACTCTATACAACCTAGATTATTCTTCAGCCTAATGCTGTCGCCTCTCTATACTACGTTTACACACGAAAGTTCCCTATGCTAGCTTTTTATTCTACATCTATATATATATATATATATATATATATATATATATATATATATATATATATATATATATATATATATATATATATATATATATATATATATATATATAATCACCTTATTGAATTATATTTTCGTCCTCGAAGTATATCATTTAATTCCCATGAAGGGACAGGGATGGTTATCTTTACACAACCTAAACTCTGTGATACATTTTCTATTACGGTACTGAATCAAATCCACACCCGCCTATCGTAAAGGCCATCTTCAACTAGGTTTTTTAAAACAGTAAATTCAGTTCAAAGTTATTGGCTGGACTACGTCACTAGTTTTTTTCTTAACCCTCAGCCGTTGTTCTATTCCCTGGTTGTTTTGATCTCCGTACACCGTACTGATCATCGTCTTTAATAAAGACGATCCCCTGTTCCATCGTGTTTCTCCGTTTGATCAAAGGACTCTGTTCACCGTATTTCCACGCGATCACTGTTTGATCTAGCTCCGAACTTCCCGGAGATAAACGATGTTTCTTCTTCTTCTTTGCGTTCATCCGGAGTGATTTTTTCAGATGTGATTGCGGTGTGTCTGGTTAGGCACCCTCGGGTCGAAACCCTCAGGCCAACACATCCGACTTTTAGCGTGCATTTTTGACCAGGTTAGCAATCCTGGGAGACTCTCACTTTTGTGGTACCGTCCACATCTCAGCTGGTCTAGTTGGAACAGTCGAAGACTACACGGTCATCCCTCAAGTGAAGGCAGGGACAGTCCATAGCATTTTCCGCCATCCTGGGTGGCTTCCATAATTGCAGAGCCGGCACATAACGCTCTGGTGCTGGGTTTACCGAGGGAATCGTCACGTCCTGCTCATGGCTGTTTTAATGAGCGAAATGCCCAATATATTGAAGTGAAACGATGTTTCTGGGCACCGGTGATTCTCTGTCTAGTCCGATACGGACTCTTGTCTTTGAACTTTCCCGGTAGACAATTCTTCCGTTCCCCATGGGACTTCGTTTCCGGGTCCAATACGTACGGCCAGTGTTTGAAGTCACGATCGCTGTCTTTTTGAAAATTACAGGACCGTCACTTTGCACATAACTGTTTCTTCATTTAATCCATCAGGAGCGACACCCGCCAGCTCTCTCACGACACCAGGGATAAGTAGTAGTCTTTTCCTCCAGTAGCAGACGACGAAGACTGACATCGAAGCCCGTATTCCTTATCACCGTGACATCCTAACCATTTCACCAAAGCGCCAGGAGATCTTTCATACAAGAAGGCTTTTAAAACAACATTGGCAGTCTGCCTGACCACAGAGCTAAGTTTTTCATTCTGTTGCAGGATACCCCTTTTCACGTTTATTGAATTATCACCACCAAGGGAACTTACATGAAACATTGCTGTCCAAGTGAGACAATCTACACGTGTATGGAAACAAGATCGACATGTTACCCAAAGTGCTAAAGAAATCAAGTGTTGTGTGATGCTGAGTGCTTAGTGTGTAGCACCATTTTAGATAACTGTGACAGTACTGCGTCAACAATTTACTCCAAGGGCGGAGTAGATGAATCGAACTCTAGTTTTAATTGCGAGTCTCCACAATTTACATACATTCACCACTACCATTCAACTCAGGTGGACTCTTTATGACGACGTCTCCAACAAGACTGATTTTTTCATGTTTGTTGTAGATTGTTTTGCGTGAAAATTCATGTGTGTGCTCAATCGTTGTACAGAAGCCTTTAATAATATCTTTCAGAATTACTGTTTAAAACAATTAAATTGTATTCGTATTCTGTATGAGGATATTGTAAATTCCTTGGGTGAGTGCTGATCTTGTCTTATACATTGTTTTCATAAACAACCTCATAATCCCGTAAATGTGTTAGTCATCAGTTTGCAATGTTCTGCACTCCTTAAGACAGTGACTAAGTTTATATTCACGTTGTGGAGACATATGCTGTGTGATATGTAAGAATCTCTTTATGGTGTTGGAGGAATAAGTGTTTAGATAGGTGATTTCTGTCTTAAAAGTGAATTTCGAATAAAGGCTAATCTGTAAGACATTTATCCGGGAGATTTAACGACATCAGGGAACCACATCTTGTATTGGCACATACAACAACTCACAAATTTCTCAGAACATTTGATAGAACTTAGACTTGTTCTCGTTGTCGTTCACAGTCTTACGTGACTCAATAATGGTTTTATTGTTTGGAAAACTTACCTTGACGATCTCTGCCTAATCTTTCATCAAACTACTGTGTTAGCTCGTAACTTGAGCCGGCTCTCGCATCACCCATCCTGACAATGTCATCATGACAATAATAGCAATGAGTAACGTCGGCCGATGTTAAATTATAGTTGTAGAATAGGTTGACTGGTGAAACTTCATAGTCATAGTCTATTTGTATAGCGTACTCTTCTGGAGTGAATGAAGTGGAAATGACTGTGGCACTAATACATGTTCCTAACTGGGGTTGTACCTATGTTGGAGTGAGAATCTATTATCACCCAGCTTGGCTAGTTAAATATTGTCCAAGACTTAGTTAACGAAACTCTGCATTACTTATTGTTTATCGCTAGTGTCTATTCACCTACTACATTTAATTACTGTAAATAGTTCTTGACACCTCAATGCCAAGTCACATCAGAAACTGTCGGATTACTGCTGGGTATTCACATTTAGGTCAACTGCCAGCTCCCAATCTTACAGGCCATTGAGGATGGACGGAAAGTCTTCAACACATTCTTTCTTGCTTCCCGGTATTTGCCTAGCTTTAACGAAGTATATCCTCATCGGCCTTGTAATGGCTGCTCTGTTCTCCAGCATCCTTGTTTCATCCACTCAGTGAGAACTTTATTGTGGCCCCATGGGTGTCAGCTATTGCTCAAGGGCCAGATTGCATGAAGACAATACGTGTTGCAATGTCTGTTTGTCCTTCTTATAGAGGACTCACACCAAAAACAGTTCAGCTCTGTCATGATTTTCGAAAACCTGTCTAATGAACTGGGTGTGTCCGGTAACTTCCTCCAGTTTTAGTGATGTCTGGGTGGATTCGACTGCGCTCTCGACTGTCCACTTCTTACCTATTCTAGGGCGAATTTTGTGAGCCGCTGACTGTTTCAGCTGGGGACTCGTGCAGCGAAATAATAGCAATCTATTTAACCGTTGTTTTTAATGGACAAATGATTTTACAATAATTACTAAACTGTACATATAATTTTTGATTTGAGGCCCTCAGCAGCGGGATATGGCTGAAAGCCTTTAAGTCAAATCCCACGGATGTGAGGGTCTTGCCACCACTCACCTTCTGCTCTTGGAGATTTGATGCTGAGCCGCCAGCGTCTGCAGCCTACCTTGTAGCAGACGTACTGGTTATCCTTGTCTCTGGAGTAAACAAGGCAAGGCCGAGAGAGGAAACATTCTGCATGGGCAATACGTGTTCTCTGAATCCCTGTGCAGGCATTGTGCTATCGAATTCTGGTCTCATTCCAATCCACATACTTTCATTTGTCAAAACGGCAAGGTGCCACTCACTCATATTATGTTTACTATCTAAGATAAAGCATTTTATTTTTATTTTTACACTAGCTGACCCGGCCCGGCTTCGCCCAGGCCCTGGAGGGGATCTATCTATCTATCAGTCTGTCTGTCTGCTTGTTTGTCTGTCTGTCTGTCTGGCTGACCCGGCCCGGCTTCACTCAGTCCCTGGTGAGGAGCATCTCATTTAATTCATATAAGTATTAATATAAGCTCTCCCGTTCCCGACTATCTGTCTGTCTGTCTATCTGTCTGTCTGTCTGTCTGACCCGGCCCGGCTTCACCCAGTCCCTGGTGGGGAGCATCTCATTTAATTCATATACGTAGTCATATAAGCTCTCCCGTTCCCGACTATCTGTTTGTCTGTCTATCTGTCCCGGCCCGGCTTCACCCAGTCCCTGGTGGGTAGCATCTAATTTAATTCATATACGTAGTCATATAAGCTCTCCCGTTCCCGACTGTCTGTCTGTCTATCTGTCTGTCTGACCTGGCCCGGCTTCACCCAGTCCCTGGTGGGGAGCATGTCATCTAATTCATATAAGTAGTCAAATAAGCTTCCGTTCCCGACTATCTGTTATCTATCTGACCCGGCGTGGTTTCGCCCAGCTCCTGGCGCACAGTCACTTAAAAAAATGTCCTTCCACACACCATTCAATGAAAACTGTAGAAAAAGATGGGTTACAATGTTATGCATTATGCATTATTTTTATGAAAGCTTTGAAAATGCCTTAAAGATTATATCATTATTTATTATAACTCATATGCCTAAAAATAACTATAGACAAAGAGTTTAACAAGTGCAAGTAAGTCCAACAATATGACTATAAAGTATATAGAAATGTTATTAAAAGTTATGCCCCTTGAAATAACTTTTCTAGAGTGAAGTCCCCCTGCTATATAGACATTATATAATGAAAATGGAAAAGTAATGTTATTAAATAAGTCGAAGATTTTACATTAAGAAATTATTATAGTCGGTTGCAAATGAATGAAAGGAAGACCTGAAAATGGAAAAGTAAATGTTATTAAATAGTCGAGATTTTTCATTAAAATTAATTATGTCGGTTGCAATGAATGAAGGAAGACGTGTAGAAATTTCATCTCAATCGGAATGTACCGTATCGAACCGCAATCCAATACCCACAAACCCACAAACTACACTCTGTTGTTATAGTAGAGATATTCCTTAACAGGACATTTGCAGTCAACATTAGCATTTTTCAGCTGCTGTAGATGTACTAGGCAAGATTACGCTCAGTAGTTTGCCATTGCTTTCTGAGCGACCGGCTTAAATACCATGTAAGTTACCAAGACGGCGAGAACCGCTACCGATTCTCGCGCAGGTTTCGTTTCTCACGGAATACGGAGAAAGACGTTAACGCCCAGGCCAGGAAGACCGAGATAAAGCACGTGCACCGCATATTAGTTAGTAATGATTCTCTCTCTCTCTCTCTCCCTCTCTCTCGCTCTCTCTCTCTCTCTCTCTCTCTCTCTCTCTCTCTCTCTCTCTCTCTCTCTCTCTCTCTCTCATGTATATCTCTGACTGTCGAATCCTGCATACATTATATCCTAAAGTCCAGTGAAATTAGAAAATATAGTTCTTAGGCGATGTTTACACAAGGGATACTATGAAGAGTAAATTATGATTGAAAGCAGTAATTCACATATTGTGTCCCTTGTCGTGGTGTAATATTGTCGGGGTGTGTAGGATGAGGTGAATGGGAAGCTGCATGTAAAGATAGAAAGAAGTACAATACAATATCTCACGGGTGCAGACAGCAATAATAATACTGTTGATAGCGGTCTGACATACTAGCATTGTTGACTCGGTTTAGTATCCAAATGAGTATTGCTAATTTTGGTTAAACCGTATACATCCTTGTATTAAAAGAAATGTTGCATTTCCTTTGCAAGACGTTGCGATCAAATTTTACCTTTAGTAGTTTGCAATTGCTTTCTGAAACTATGAATTCAAACTCCTAACCCTCCATTAGCACACTGGAAGTTTCAGAGACAACGATCTTACCCTTTTGGCCACGTGACATTACACAGTAAACATGGCATTTGCAGGCTTCAAAATACATTTCGTCTTCGTCTTCCTCGTCCCTTGTTGTAGGTAAATGCGCGACATCTGCATGCGCTGATTGCAGGGCACCAACACTGGAACCTCTCGGTCACGCCTAAAATATCTTAACAAAGACTTGATATCTTGTTTTTGTCTGAACTGACAAAGGCAGACATATTTCTTTGTCATAATTTGCAGTTATCTTTCAATCGTGTATTCTGTTAATTAAGAACCCTGTCGTCTAAGGTTGTTATTCTTTTAAAGACTAAAGAAATCTACCTGTTTAAATATGCATTATGTGTGTATTTCAGTGTGACTGAAGAAGAGGAGAGGAGTGGCTCGACGCATAGCTTACATCATGAGTAAACAGATATTTCTTTTCTCTCAAGGACATACGTGAAAGACTGCAAATATTTGCAATATTGCTCATGACGCCATCAAAGAAATAGATTCATCATTGTTTCTGTGCTCTTCCTAATTTGTTGCAGTATCATGGTCTTGTGCCATACCATTAAACATGGGCGGTCACGTTTCACCGTCTCAAATGATCACACGAGTCGTGAATATGCTCAATGTTCTTGTTCGACCATGCCACGCGGCCAAGACTTCCAGGTATTTACTTTTCTGCTTTCCCTTTGTTCTTTTGCCCTCACTTCTGCCAGTTGTCACCATGCTCTCTAGTTTATTTCTTCTAATAACGTGCCCAAGAAATGTTGACTGTCGACGTCTAATTACTCTAATAAATAGTTTACCGTTTTCATTTGATTCTTGTAAGACTTGCTCATTGGTTTCTCTGTCTGTCCACGATATTCTTTACATTTTTCTCTGAAACAGCATTTCCGTGGTCATTAGATGTTTTTCAACTTCTCTGTTCGTTGTCCTATACAGTGTTCTCTATGAAGTGAAAATATTTTCAGAAATGTTGAGGGTATAAATGGAATCAGCATTAGAGGACGAAACATCAATAAAATTAGATATGCAGATGATACAGTATTGATTGCAGACAATGCGCAGGATCTGCAACAATTAGTGGATGCGGTTGTTGTACACAGTGAGCAACTGGGGTTAGATTAAATTGTAAAAAGACACAGGTTATGGTCGTCACTAGGAAGAACGAAGTGCCACAATGTAATATACAAGTAAATGGGAATATTCTTCAACAGGTGAATGAGTACAATTATCTCGGAACAGTCATAACATCTGATGGGAGATGCCTTGAAGAGATTAGAACAAGAATCGCCATGGCGAAAGTAGCCTTTAGCAAGATGAAAAACATTTTGACTAATAAAATGATGTTAATTGAAACGAGAAAAAGAGTGTTGAGGGGATACATAGAGCGTGTTCTTTTGTATGGATGTGAAACTTGGACAATGAGAAGTCAAGCTGAAAAACATCTTTTGGCTGCAGAAATGTGGTTTCTGAGGAAAATGCAAAGAATACCATGGACAGACAGAAAAACCAATGACCAAGTACTACAGGAGACAAATGAAATTTCGTAAATTGATTAGAGAAATTAGACGTAGACAGTCAAAATTTTTGGACATGTTATGAGAAGAAATTGATTGGAGAACTTAGTGACAACTGGCAAGATCGAAGGGAACAGACCAAGAGGAAGATCGAGCTGAAAATACCTGGATGGCTTGGCCACATGGCATGGACGAGACAGGAACACTGAGCTGATCCACGACTCTGGCGATCAAGTGAAATGGCGAGTCATGACCGCCCACGCTTTCCGGCATGGCACATAATTGATTGATTGATTGATTGTTCGTTGTCTATGCTTCACATTCATACAAAAGTACAGTTTCTATGTAGAACTTCAACACTTATTTTTCGCTGCAATTGACATCTTTTTATAGGTCAGTATATATTCCATCTTGTAAAACTGTGCCTTTTTATAGTGACTTACTTGTTTAAGAATATTCCCATTTAGCCGTATTGGTGGTATTTCTTTCTTCTTAATGACTATCATAATCTCTGTCATCTTATCATTTCATTCTAGCCCTAGTTGTTCACCAGTGTACAGCCACGGCATCTATATATGTTGCAGTTCCTGTTCATTGTCTGCAATGAATACTGCATCATCCATATATCTAATGTTATTATGTCACACAGCTGTGATTCCTCGCATATCTTCTAAATTTCTAAAAATTATGTCCACTGTATAAGGAGAAAAAGACTTCGAGACATTACACATCCTTGTCGCACACCTTTATTAATAGGCTGATATTTACCTACATTGTTTTCAATCCTTATGGCAGCTTCTTGTTTCCAATATATGGTTTTTTTAGAAGTATGAGGTCTTTCCCATCAATTTGTAGATTTGTTGACATCTTCATCATGTTTACTGTCTTACTTTATCGAAGCCTTTGTGTAGTCAATGAAGTCAACATGTAGGTCTTTGTTTACTTCTTTAAGCCGTTCAATTAATGTTCTCAGTAAATGCACAAGTTTTGTTGTGTTCTTGCCTTCTACGAAAACACATTTTTCTTCCCCTTTCTCAGGTTGTATTTTCGTTGCAAGATTATTCTTAGAAAAATCTTCGTGATGTGAAGATCAAGATGTTGATTGTTCGATGTTGGTCACATTGCAAGTTTTCTGATTTCTTCGGGATTGCAATAAATATTAATTTACATATTCAGGTGGTATATCTCCAGTATCATATATTGTGTTCAGTTGTCTTCCGACTTGGTCTACTCTATATAATTCTATAGTACTGGTTATTTATATTGTGATGTTGTCCCAACCCGGGGTATTGTAAGTTTTTAGATGATTAAGAGCATTTTGAACTTCCATCTTTAAATTTTCCTTCATTATCATTCAGAATATCATACTGTTCCTCACTTGAATCGTTATAAAGGTATTTCACATTATCTGAGCACGAATTTACAATATGACCGTTTTCTATTATGATTTTACTATCTTTCGTTTTTATGCAAATCCTGATCCTTTTCTTAGTGATGCCATGAATGCTTGTATGCATTATTATTGTTTCTCCGTGTATTGTGTTGGTTTTGAATTTCCCTGCAATTTTCATTAGTCCATGCTTCTGTTGCCTCTATCCACAATTTCATAATTTTCATGTATATCTTTTCATATTTTTCATGTTTATTTTTGCTGTTTCTTCTTATTTCCCCGATTTTAAGATTTCTTCCGTCATCTTTTTCTTACCTCCCATTATCTTCAATTTTGGGATTGCCTTTTATGTAGCTTAGATGACCGAGTTTTTCAATATTTCCCATTGGTCATTGACATCTTGAAACAAATTTGCAGATCGGACAGCGCATAAAATGTTCTTCAGTAAACATAGACCAAATTTAGTGTTTCTTTGTGTCTATTTGAAAATTTGTAATATTGTATGCTTATTGCCGGCTTCGTGGCTTAGAGGTTAGCGACTTTTCTCCGTAATCTCGTATACTCTCGTGGGTAACGTGATGACGATGAGAATCAGCAGTGGTTCGAATCGCATCGGCACCTAACGGGGTATGTGAGCCGGCCGCTCAGAAAGCAATGGCAAACTACTGAGCGTAATCTTGCCAAGAAATCAACATACAGCTGAAAGATGCTGGCGTTGACAGCGATGTCCTGTAAAGGATATGCAAAAAAAAAAAAAAAAAAAAAAGTATGCTTATTACTTATAACTAACCAATGGTCGCTATAACAGTACGACTGCTATAAGACGACATGACATGGCTCAGGCAGGGAATGAAGATAACGAAAGTAGATAAATGAATTGGGTTTTCAATAGAAGAGGCCGGACAGATCGCACCAAAGGGCACATTCATGACGTAAGGAAAACGCTGAGTAGAACATAGGTTGGTAACCACAATAATGCTTAGCCACAATTGTTGTTTGAATTCCAACCGGACAAGATTTTATGGTAACATAAGGAAATAATAAAGTGTTCATCGGAACAGAAAATTAATAAGAAATGAAGGACATGCCCCTGGAAGTCGAACAAGAAACAAAAGAATGAAGACGGTCAGTTTGTGTAAGTCAAAATGACTAGGAGATATATTTATTTTAAATTGAAAACTTCTGGCAACCCAATCAACATAAAGTTTGGTATATTGCTTTTGTATTAATTGAGCTCAACTGTACATTTGAATTGTCAACTGTAAATACTGGAGGAAACCACAAGAAGAGGAAGAACAGAATTAAAAAAACAACAGAAGAATGAACAATTTGCCTCGAGGTCTGTATCAAAAGTTGCTGGATTTCTGTTCTAGTTCATATTGAAGTTTTAAAATGTTGCGACACAAGGGAATAGAAAGAAGATGTTACATCTCGCCACTATGTATCATTGGACTGCCAGGGAGGCTTCCTTTACACAGCCTATCACTACATCTAGGCCATAATGGTTGGCGAGGTTGTGTCTTGTGACATCTCTTTAGTAGTCTGCATTTGATACAGTTTTTGCGGCTATCTAGGCATTTCGAAATCTTCTGTTTACGAGGATGTAATCAATCTGATCTTATTGCAGGATCCTCTAAGTCCATAATCTCCTTGGATTTTATTAATAACATGTGTTTCCAATAATCTTTTGTCTACTGCATAAGTCTGCAACTTCTTTCGTTATGTACCCCTAGTCAAAATTTGAATAATATGTATCCATCCTGTTGATTTTCAACTTGTACCATAACAGTCATCCATTATGATATTAAGTTCCGAATAATTCCACTTTTTGAAGGCAATATACAAATCACTATAAAATAATTCAACGATGATGTCATCACTGCTGCCTGTTGTTGGTGCATACATAAACTTGTTAATGTTGAGATCAAAATGTCTGCCACTTAACTTTATCATTAATATTCTGTTTCTTCTTCTTTTCGTTCATCCGGAGTGTTTTTTTCAGATGTGATTGCGGTGTGTCTGTTATGCGCCCTTGGGCCGAAACCCGTAGGCCAACACATCCGGCTACAGCGTGCATTTTTGACCAGGTAGCATTCCTGGGAGACTCACTTTTGTGGTGCCATCTACAGCCCAGCTGGCCAAGGTTGAACGGTCGAAGACAACGGTCATCCCTCAAAGGAAGGCAGGGACAGTCCATAGCATTTTCCGCCATCCAAGGTTGCTTCCATAGTTGCAGGGCCGACACATAGCGCCCTAGTTCTGGGCTCACCGAGGGAATAGTCACGTCCTGCTCGTGGCTGCTTTAAATCCTCACTTCAATATATTGGTCGTTTCGTTTGCCCCGGGCCATTCCCGCACAAACCAGACAAGCTTGCAGACGGTATCCACTCAGCGAGTTTTCGGACATGTGCTTGTCGTTGCGCCCGTCAGAGCTGTTCCAGGCACGACAGACATTCGGAAAACTACCTAGTCAGAGCTGTTCCGAACAAGAGCGGCATTCGGAAACTAGGTAGTCAGAGCTGTTCCTAGCACGAGAGACATTCGGACGAGACATTTCACTCGGACGTAATTGCGTAGTGTCAATTTTTAGTTTGCCACCCGTAGGACGACACTTCCGGCTTCCGGCGGGCATTTTTTAATGAGGTTAGCCTTCCTCTGGTTTCGAGGCACGTTAGACTGTTGTGATGTCGCCAACATCTCAGCTGGTCAAGATAGAACGATCAACGACATCGCGGTCGGCCCTCAAGGGAAGGCAGGGGCAGACCATGGGCATTCCCTCGCTATCCAAGGAGGCTTCCATAATTGCAGAGCCGGCACATATTGCTCTGAAACTGGGCTCACCCGAGGAGTTGCCACGTCCTGCTCATGGCTGCTTTAGTTCCTCACTTCCATGTGTTGGGCAACTCGCTTGCCACTGATCGCTCAAGCACACACCAGGAGCGGTCAGACTGCGAGCGACATCCACTCGGTAAGCTTTTGCTTTTGACTTCGGACCACGCAATAGGTTCGCTCGCCGTGCGTTCCATTTCGCGTCATTGAGACGTTCTTCCACTTTTGTCTACACTCTCTATGAGTTAGATACAGACAGTTTTCGTAACCATTTCCTTCGACTGGGGCACTTTTCTGACTTTTTGTACTCGCTCACGAGGTAGGCTACATGTGCTGCCGGCTCAGCACCTTACCTTCGTGCAGCAGTGAACGAGAAACGGCCTGGCCCTCTCATCCTGGAATCTCTCATATCCCCCAGCTGAGAGCCTTGAACTTGTATCAGACCTGAGCATGTAGCTTGCTCAGTATCACTCCTCTATTTTTCGAAAGGTGGGTATCGGCCCGGCTCTCAGATCCGAGGGTTTGTGGCTTAGAGGCGTCCAGCCACAGCCCTCGACAGGGAGCCTTAAGTGTTTTGTCCGGACCAAGAACTTCTGCCTTCGTGCACCTGATTAAAATTTTTGACTGTTATCCTCAGCCTACCTGCAGAGCATCAGGTTGTGTCTCTCTTAGTCTGGTCCCTATCCCAAGAGCTGTCCGATATGTAGTTTTTCATCCATCGGCAAGCACATGGGGTCGATGGGACACGCAAGCTCCCCCACCACGGCAAGGTGGAGACACATCGGGGGAGTAATATTCTGTTTGATAGAGTCTGTGGAATACAAAAACGTCTCTACTAACATCTGTCTAGTGACGCTTTAAAAATACCAATTCCTAACAATTCCATTCCATTGGCACCTTGCCGTCTTGACAGACGATAGTTTGTGCTTTAAAAAGGCATAATAACTTTTAACTATGGCGGTAGCGAGTGTGACTGATAAGGCCAATTTGCGCTGTAAATGTCCGTTCACAGTGGGTGCATGTGAACACGTGGTCATTTCCACCATCATGCACCATCTTACGTCTCAAACGCTTGGTGTGTGACTTTTCTGCAATAATTTTCTCCTTTGACTTTATTCCATTTCTGATATTTGCCCTCCATGCAACACGTTCAGCGGCGACTTGCTCCCAATGTGCATTATCAATGCCTGTATCAATCATGTCCCGCTTACACACATCTTTGTATCGTAGTAGAGGCCGACCCTGAGATCTCTTACCCATCTGTAATTCACCAAAAAAGATATCCTTTGGTATTCTACCATCATCCATCCTCCTAAGATGTCCTATCCATCTAAGTCTACGAAGACTGAGCATGGAATAAACTGTCACACAACCTGATCTTTCCAATACTTCAGTATTTGTGATTTTGTCTTGCCACTTAATACCAAGAATTCTTCGCAGACACCGCATATGAAAGCTGTTTAAATTGTTCTCTTGGTGTGAGTAAGTTGTCCAGGTTTCACTGCCATAGAGAAGAGTACTAAGGACACAGGCTTGATAGACAAGGACTTTTGTTTTGGCAGTAAGCTTCCTGTTCTCCCAGACTCTTTTTCTTAACCTGTTCATTGTTGTTGCTGCCTTACCAATCCGGATGTTGATTTCCTGATCTAGGGATAATTTGCTATTTACCACTGATCCTAGATATGTAAAATGGTCTACTATCTCTAGTTCGGCGTCGTCAATAAAGATTGATGGTACCTCATGTGCACCTTGTGACATAATCTGTGTCTTCTTTTTGCTAATTGTTAAACCAAATTCAGAACAAGCATTGGAGAATGCAGATAGTAGACATTGCAATTCTTCCTCAGAGTGGGTCGTAACTGCAGCATCATCTGCAAAAAGCAACTCTCTGATCAGTACCCTCCTAATTTTGGTCTTAGCCTTCAATCTCTGAGCATTGTAGAGGCCGCCATCTGAGCGTGAGTGAATGTATATACCACCATCCTGATCACGAAATGCATATTTCAGTAGAAGTGAAAAGTATATTCCAAAGAGGGTGGGAGCTAGTACACAACCTTGCTTAACTCCACTCTTGATTTCAAATTCTTCAGAAGTTGCACCATCAAACTTGATTATACCCTTCATGCCTGTGTGGAACGATTCCACAATGGACAGAAGAGTTGGTGGGCAGCCAATCTTCTTTAGTGCCTTGAACAGACCCTCACGACTGACCAAATCAAATGCCTTTGTGAGGTCAATGAAGGCAATAAACAGTGGTTGATTCTGTTCACGGCATTTTTCTTGCATTTGTCGCAATGAGAATATCATATCAGTGGTAGACCGGTTCTGTCGAAAGCCACACTGTGATTCGGGGTAGACTTGATCTCCTAGGACTTGAAGTCTGCGCAGAACAATTCTGGCAAATACTTTCCAACAATACACAGAAGTGAGATACCCCTATAGTTGTTGCAGTCGCTCCGATCGCCCTTGTTCTTGTACAGTGTTATGATGCTTGAATCTTTGAAATCCTGTGGGACTTGTCCTTCACGCCAGCATAGCTCTATTAGCTGGTGGATCTGTATAGTGAGTGTGTCTTGCCCACTCCTGATAACCTCTATTGGAATCCCATCCTTACCTGGAGCCTTGCCAGATGCAAGTTCATTTATAGCACACTTAACTTCTGTTATGGTGGGAAGTGTGTCCAGGTGGTCAAGAGTTGGTAGAGCCTCTATGGCGTTGAGGGCATCATCCGCTAGTTTGGTCTCACTTGAGTAAAGCTCCAAATAGTGCTCTACCCATCTGTCCATCTGCTGTTTCTTATCAGTGATGACTTCTCCAGTCAAGGTTTTCAATGGTGCACTTCTTTTGATCACTGGACCACAAGCTTTCTTTATTCCTTCATACATGCTTCTTATGTCTCCCTTATCACTTGCGATTTGAATGGACTCACATAACTTGATCCAATAATCATTTGCACACTGCCTGGCAGCCTTTTGCACATCCTTCCTAGCTTGCCTTAGCTCACTCAGAGTGTTACGCGTTGGTCTTTCCTTGTTTCTTAAGAGAGCTTTCTTCTTCTTATCAATCAGGGGCTGCAGAGTCTCGCTGTTGGCCGCAAACCAGTCCTGCCTCTTATGATCCACAGTGCCGTAAACCCCTACGGCAGATTTATAAAGAGTTTCCTTAATTTGACCCCACTTTTTCATTTACTGTACAATTTTCTGGTGTATCAGTGAAAGCATCTTCAAGTTGCTGTTGAAACTGAAAGCACTTTTCAGGATCATGAGTGTTAATAATATTAATCCTGTGGCTAGATTTGTGTTTAGCTGTGTAGATTCTCTTTGGTCTCAGTCTAACCCTTGCAACAACCAAAGAATGATCCGTATCACAGTCAGCACTGTGGTAACTACGAGTCAATGATATATGGTTCAGATGTTGTCTCCGTGTGATGATGAAGTCCAGCTGGTGCCAATGGCCGGATCTTGGATGTTTCCATGTGACCTTATGCATCTCTTTTGTTTTAAAAAAAGAGTTTGTAATACATAGGTCATTACTGGTGCAATGCTCCAGCAGCCTTTGTCCATTTTCATTCATGCGACCGATGTTGTATTTTCCAAGGCACACTGGCCATGAACTTGAGTCCTTGCCCACACGAGCATTGAAATCACCGAGCATATAAATGTAGTCAGATTTTGGAACTGCCTTGATCACGGAGTCTAACTCCTCATAGAACAAATCCTTCACATCATCAGAGGAATCGAGTGTCGGTGCATATGCAGTAATAATGGTGGCAAACCCAAAAGAGGTTGCCAAGCGCAGGGATAATAGTCTTTCATTTCCTCCTGCTGGAATTTCAATCATTCCCAGTAGCGAATTCTTCACTGCAAAGCCCACACCGTGTTGCCTTTTTTCTGCCTGCCCTCTACCCTTCCAGAAAAAGGTGTAGTTGTTTTCCCTGAGTGACCCTTCCTCAGCGAGGCGAGTCTCCTGCAGGCCAGCAATATCAATGTTAAGACGATTGAGTTCGGCATCAATCACAGCCGTTTTTCTCACATCGTCAATATTGGTCAAGTCAGTGGAAAATCCTGGACACATGGTTCTCACGTTCCAGGTTGCAAGCCGTAGCTTGAGGTTTCTATTTTTATTTTTGTTTGTACCTGGTGCATTGGTTTTACAGCCTGCGATTCAGATTTTGTCCTAGCCCCAAGCACCCATTGAAGCAGGCAGGCTGTGGCGGATCAGCACCCAATTGGCTGGGGGCTGCCCAGCTTGAGGCGGGCGGTAGCTGATCAGTGACACCTATAGGTGTCTCCCACCGTCAGAGGCAACGCGTGGCGCCCCATGTCTACGCCAACTGACAAGGACTTATAACCCGTAACAGTTGCCTCTCGCTTTGATTCCGAGACCAGTTAAGACCAGGGATGGAGTTATTGCCTCTCCATAGCACAAAGCCTGGGCTAAAATATAGAGATCATGTGTTGCCCATGCAGCATGATCCCTCTCTCGGCCCGCCTAGTTCACTCCAGAGGAAAGGTAACACCCCTACATCTGGAACAAGACAAGCTGCAGAAGCTGCCGGATCAGCAAAGCAATGCTCTAACTGTCCGCCTGTCGGAGCTTCGATCCTAGACCAGTCGCCAACCAAGGCTTAGGGCCTGGTCTGCCCTGCCATGACAATTTTGTCTTTAGCTTGCATTTCCTCGCACCAGGGTAAGGCTTGTACCCTCCCAATTGCGCTCTTCCGCCCGAAGCCGTTGGCACAATGTGGGGTGTCGGGTTTGGTAAGCGCCGCCCAACGTTCGGCGCTAACAGAGACCAGGTAGTACCGTCTACTGTTATACGGTAGCTCAGTCATATCTGACTAAGACCTGACTGACTCCTAACAATTACTGTTTAAGTATCTTACTTAATGTAGGAGAAGGAAAGAGTAGAGCAGCCACAATTTATTCGGAATTAAGTAAAGTTAGGCTGGTGACTGAACAAAATACCTGGCCAACCGTGGTCTATTTTTTAACACAAAGACTAGAGGGTTCATTTTTGGTCAGTGTAGACAAAGGAGACAGACACGTCGGCCTTTCCCTTCGGGGATAGGGCATTTTAGCCCTAAAAACCATCATTCTCTGCAACAATGAAGAGAAGCAAGTGGTGGTTGGATTTGGTGGGACTGCGTTGCCTCCCTATCAACTGGAAACTGGGTCAACAGCCAGTAAATGATAAATGACAACCTGTCTTAAAACAATGTCTGGGCCAACACAACCATGTTTACTGCTGCACTCATTAGCTGCAAAAGCTAGCAAAAGGCCAATTCGAAGACAACTGACAACGTTGCTGATGAAGTCCTACTTCAGTAGGAATATCCAGGATGGACTTCTGGATCTAATAATCTACAAAGATGAAGATCAACAGAGTAACTGACAACAGTGTATCGTCTGCTTTACGTCTGAGAAGTACCACCTGAAGCCTCATCACTCAGCAACATCAGTGAAACTATAGGCAAATCCTACCAGTTACTAAACTAGCAACAGTGAGAACCCTTCAACTGTTGGTTGGGTTACCAAGTTAATATCCAACAATGGATAAGTCTTCGTAAGAACGTCTCACAGCAGCAAAAGTCAAACATAAGGTTCCAGACATTCAACACCAAGTTCTAGGATACAAACACAACTCAAACAAATGGGAAGAGACACTGAAACAACATAAGCCAGTACAACCAAGGTACCAACTTAAGATCCTCTGAAACATAACTACACCAGATTACCTCAAGGATCCAAAACCTGAACACCATTAAAAAAGACCATATGAAAGCAGCTAAATGCCTCTACATCTGCAACAAGAGGAATCATCTGATTGTTTGCAACCCTGTTACTGTGCTGAATTTATTCATCTTCTGATACATGTAGGTATAGATCAATTCTGGACCTAGTCACAGATACTACCATGAGATGCCTCTCAGCCATATAAGTTCCTACACTGGACTAGATAACAACGACTAACTCCTTGCTGGTCCAATGTCAACCTAAATGCCATGGGTTATAGACTCGCGACTTGGTGGGTGTAACATCTTTGTGAACATTGGGATTCTGATATTGGAAGCAGAGCAGCTGAATGGCCGTCTACTTGGCACCATGTATGGTGAGATAGGAAAGTACCTTCTGCAGAGCTTAAGTGGAAATTCCGGAAAGTAAGACCAACCAAGGCCTCAATTTCACAAAAAGGCACCGAGCCTACTGCTAACAGAGTATTCGAAAAATTCTAGCCCGCGGAGGGATATGTGATTGTGTGTAATTTCTATTTTTGGATTATAGAGTATGATTTGCACCAGCCAATTCCACGTGGATATACATATTAGGAACACAACTGAGTGCATTAATTCGGTACCCAGATAATGGGAAAAGGATCTAATCTACAGCAGAGATGAACCCTTAACCGCACACCAGGAGATAAAGGACTCTATTAATTAGTTTAATTGAGTACCAACTGCTTTTTATATGTGTGTTTTCTATGCCATGGAGGTAAAAGGTCAGTAGCTTTTTTTCAATGAAGGTTATGTTATTGTGAGTATTTTGACACCATCTCATTATTTTTAAAATATGAGAATTGTAAAGGGTGTCAGAAACAATTGTTGTATATGTTGGGTTCTATGCACTTAGATCATTGTTTGCCTTAATTATGTAAGGTGGGTCAAGGATAGTAGACCTAATTTGTGGTTGTTGTGCTGTTTGTAATAACATTGTTTTTTCTGGGGACAATGGGGTTAATATGTTTTGATAATGCAAATCATTCCCATGCCTGTTCATGAAATTCAATGTGACCGTTACACTTTTGTGTATGTTACTACAGATCTTGATTTAATGCCTGAACTGTATGTCCAAAAGTTGTTGATGTGTACATCAAGTAAATGTGATGTCTGTTCAACAGTGGTTGTTTATATGTTGTGAACAATCAATATCCTCTTACACTATAGAAAAATTAAAGGGTGATGAAGTGGGAAGGGAAACCTACACACAGATGCCATTGTTTCAAGGATTGAAGTATTTTCTCCTGGTGTTTGTGGCAAATATCCCTGATCATCTTGCATTCTAACAGTGACCAGAGAATCATTAAATCCCCTAGACACTTTTAACAAAATATTCTCTTAGATTAAAATCCACATCCCACACAGTCCAATATCCAGTTATGGATGTGATCTCTGCAGATCCATTATAAGCGCTACACTTCGCTGTTGCTTCTCACCACCAAAAGTATTGATTTTGTTATATTCCTCTAGTGTTATCATGCCTATTCCTATCCATTTGGACTCACATACGCCTAAAAAGTTAAGATTCAGGATTTTTTTTTTTTGGCTTCTTATTATTCAGTTTGCCACCCACATTCATAGTTTGAATGATCATGTCTGCACCCATGTTCACCATTTCTCAGATTCTATATTAGTTGGCATATGTAAAGAAGATAGTTGTCATTCCTTTACTTCTTAGCGGTGACCTTACTGGTCGATGACCGTAGCCATTGTCTCCAAAACAAGATCCTCTACCTACCGTCGTGGAATTTGGAGACAATAACCTACACCTATCTATTGGCTGCTCTTCAACTTCATCCACCACCTGCACCCATGGCTTCATTTAACCCTGATCGGTGAGAGATGGTATAAACGTGTACTCGACTTTGCCTAAAGGTGTCCCGTAGGCTAGCAGAGAGATGGAGATAAATTATGTCTCCTTTGATATGAGATATCCCTATCCCGCCAAACATCCTGTAACATCAGGAATAGGAATTTTACGACAGCCCTGGCCTGTGACTTCTTCGTTGTTTCAATAAATCGTTAGAAAACAATTCTGAATGATAGTATATTGTGCTGGAATCACCATAAATGGAGAACGCATTTAAGAAACAAAAGCGTTATTCACATGTTCTGTTTTAAAACATAATAGGGGTGTAGAATGTGCCTATTTCTATCTTTATAATGCTGCTCCTTCATAGTCAGGGTAAAGATTCACGACCAGCCTCTTGTAAAGACATTTTAATCGTTAATTAAATTAATGACCTGACTATTAAAAAATAAAACATTGTAAAAGCTGCAATATTTAGAAAACAACACAGACAAGTACTCTTCTTTTATTACATCAAGAAGTAAACACATATTGCAGTACAGACTTTAAAATTAATACGGCAATATATTTGACCACAGATTATTAATGTGAAACGGGGACAAATACAGTCTATTATATGACAACGTAGGTAAACATAATTGTATTTTAAGTAAGCAAGCAAGAAACCACATTTCATGCCTTCATGAGTACAGGTGTATAGTGCTAACGCTATAATGTTTACACAAGCCGACACTCCATGGTTAGTGTGATCCTGACGTCGTACACTATTATTTCTGAGAATATTTTCAAGATACCTGTTGAAGGCTGGGTCGATCTGAAAGCTCGGGTTAATGAAAGAAATGTCCTGTTACAAAGGGGGTTCGAACACATTAACACCGAGCCGGCAACACACGTTACAGTGTTCCGAGAATTGTCTATCCGCTCTACCAAGCAACATACATAGGTAGAACGGAAAGACAATTAGCAAATCAGGTAGCCGAACATGTACCAGTGTGGATTGAGTAATCTCTCTGAATATAAAAGTTGCTCTATACAGGCCGCTGATAATTCTTTCTAATTTTTTGGTATGGATGCAGTAGCGGCCCTACACAAACCGGTGAAAACTCTTTCTCGCTGTACACAAGGGTGGCTCTACATACGACATTGATAATATTTTTCTCTGGATACAGAAATGACTTTACACGTCTTCTAATAGACCATGCTGTGTGACGTTGTTGACCATGTCTGTTCACAGCCCTCTATCTCGTGTGTTGAGAATCATTTCTGATACTGATGTTATTCTATGTCATTATGTCGAACTGTCTAGAATCTTCTTACGAAAACGGATTGGTTCACTGTAGTTCTTAAGAGCTTTGCTTGGGCTATTCTACATTTAAATTCTTGTTATGCACGTTCTTTCTGTGTTAATACATTGACGGGTCTCACACATCCCGCACCCTCACATATATCCTTTACCCACCCGCACATCCTACGCCCAAAAACCCCTCCTCCACCCACCCACCCACATACCCCTCACCCACACACAAATCACACACACACACACACATCTCCCTCCCACACAACACCCCACCCATATACACATCCCCCACCCACACACGTCCCCCATTCATATCCCCCATTCACATCACCACCACACATCTCTCACCCACACGTCTCCCCACCCATCTCCCACCCACCCACATATCCCCTACCTACAAACACCCTCACCACCCACACTCACATCCCCACAACCATCCCCCACACCCATCACACACCCATCCCTGAACCCACACACACCCACACCCTCATATACCCATTCACCCACACATCCCTCATCCACCCACCCACCCACATACAAACACATTCCTCACCAACACAACACCCACCCACCAACATCCACACACTTCCAACTATCCATCCAAATATCCTCTACCCACATACACACATCCATCATCCACACACACTTTCCCGACCATCCATACATCCCTTCACCCACCAACACATCCCCCATCCACCCACACACATCCCCCACTCACAACCCCTCCACACATACATCCCCCACACACATCACCCGCACACACATCCTCCACATTCACATCCACACACACACATCCTCATATCTAGACACTTAAATGATTCCTCACATAATTACTGACACTAGTATGAACAAACTCTCACACTTTACACACCATACACTGACGATTGTCGAGAGCATTCTCTCAAAAATTGTAAAAAAGTAGAGAAAAATTGCACATATACATTGTGTAACATAAAAATTAGTGATGCAACTCAACTCTCTCTCTCTCTCTATCTCTCTCTCTCTCTCTCTCTCTCTCTCTCTCTCTCTCTCTCTCTCTCTCCCTCTCTCTCTCGCCCACACAATCTCCCACCACCCACCCACACATCTCGCACCCACCAACACACACATCCCCCCAATCATCTTTCCCCACCACAATATACATCACCACCCATCCGCCAACCCACACACACTCACCCATCCACACATCCCCCACCCACCCACACACCCCCAACCACCCATCCCCAACCACGCAACCCTCATCTACAACACTCTTACCCTCACACATATTCCCAACCCATCACCCACAAACACATCCTGACCCACACACACATCCCCCCACATGCATCGCCCGCCGACACATCCCTAACACCCACACACCCTCATCCACACACACACACTTCTCCCACCCACCCACACACCCTATCCACCCACACATACATCCTCTACTCACCCACACACAGCCACGCACACACACACACATCCCCACCCACACTCCTATCCATCACCCTCACCACACACCTCCACCCATACACACAACCCCCACACCCATCCCCCATGCCACCTACACACACACTCCTACATACCCACCCACACATTCCCATCCACTCACACCTAAAAATCCCATCATCCACCAACATCCACACACACCCACTCATCCACAAACCTACCCACAGGTCCCCACCCAAAACACACATCCCCACCCACACGTCAATTATCCACACACACACATCGTCACCCACCCGCACATTCCCCCCTCCACACACACACACACATCCCCCACACAACTCCCACCTACCCATACCACCCTACCCATACACACATCCCCCACCCACACACACACACACACACACACACATCCCCAAATAGAAACATTGTTACAATTAAAACAATGTGTTATACATTGTGTAACAAAGAAAAGGTTATGCAATTCAATAAAGAATATAATTCCTGGAATTGATATAAACATGATGAAATACACAGTGGGTATAGTACATGTTAAAATAAAGTGGCAGTAAAAATGATAATATGAAAGTTGAGTATACACAAGAAATATGGAATAGCATATAAGTTGCATTGACTAGAAAAGCAGCAGATTTACACACATTACAGCACAGTGCCAAACTAGCTAGTTCAGTAACCGGCCGCCGCAATTTTCTCAAGATGCAGTTCACAATACAAACAAACGCAGACAGATATAAAAGCACTCCACCCAAAATCCACAGCTCACAGTGTCACTCCAAGCACTTAACTCAGTAGCTGGGCGGCGGAATCATGTACTACCAGTCCACCATGAGAAAAATGTGTAAGCAAGCCGTAGCCTGAGGCAAAAACATGCCAGAGACCTTAACAGCCGCGTATTCACCATATTGAACCAGAAGATCAAATATGTTATAGATATTAAGTGATCCTTCACATTGATCGGAATTGTTTGTTTCTGATCTATCATTAACATTATGTAAAGAGCAGTCTATCAAACAGAAGCTTGGACGGGGCAATACACAAACTTCGATAGCTTTGCACGTATCATATGTAATTGTGGCATTGTAAGGAGCCTGTTTAATAGAGCCAAATGGATTTGCTCCGATGACACACTAAAAGAGGAACTGGACACCCTTAGCCAGACTGCAATCTAATGGATATCTAGCCGACTTCATCAAGCGTCAAAGCCAGCCACCCAAACCCACATCCACAGAATCATTGGTTCCCTAACTTCAAATGTTTCTTCAGCAAACCTTTCAAGGGGACGACGTAATGAAACGAAAACGTGATCCGCTTAGAACAGTAGTAAGCCAAATATTCTTTGCTGCTGAACCAATGATATAAGATATAAAACCGCCCGATACCTACTCCATCTGTAAAAGAATCATTGTTTCTGCACACCAAATCAAACTGCATTTATCAATTCCAGTGTGAGTGTCAAGCGACTTACGTAGGTAGAACGGAAACACAGTTAGCAAATCGAATAGCTGAGTACATACCAGTGTGGGTGGAAACGAGAGTTAATCAGTCTTAAAGATGGATGTGCAGTCGAAAGGCTATAAAACGCATTCCTCGTCGATTTGTCAACACTTCATAAACTATGGCCAAAAAGTGAATAAAGAATAATCGTTTCATAAACTGCATTTGACGAACAGTAAACGAGTAATCAGATATAGTAAGACGTTAGCAATTAGACCGTTCCAGTCGGTTTTATGCAAGCAAAAAGAGTTCGTGCTAAATTTGAAATCACCGTAGGGATAACAGACGCTCCACATTCAAACAATATCGGCGACTATGGTTTTAAAACGTTTCAGCTAAAATATTATTCATTTATTGACTTCACATAATATATAACTTTACAGTATGCATCTGACGTGATGCAGCGAAATATGCAAAGCAAAAAGTAATGCAACATATTATTTGTGACTTGTGTGTTTGTAATGGCTATTTGTAAACTGATTGTGACATATCTAATATTAGAGAGGTGCAACGATAGACTGTTCAGTTGAACATATAATTAACATCCATGGGCTTATTCTTTATGTGGTAAACAGCCTGCACATCTGACACCAAACATCTCTAAATCAAATTTATTGTTCAGAAGCATCTTCAATTTCTCAAAGGAAATAACCATAATTACTTCTATGTATATACCACTTTTGGCATGTACGAGTTTATAGTGAACATTATAGACATTGCAGTTTTAAAACACTTGTTCACTGCAGTTTAATGAAAGTAAACAGATAGTTGAACATAAATGTTATACACGAGTTCTAAGAATATCTTGGATAAAGATAAGAACAAACGCATCCATACTTCAAGAGCTGAATATTGAAGAAAGTTGGTTATTAAGGATGATAAAACAAAGAAAATTGAAACATTTTGGTTACTTGAAACGTCACGAATGTTTGGAGAGAACAATAATGGAGGGGTATTGTCGCGGAAAACACTTGATAGTTTCGATCGATGACAAACAAGACCCGACATTCGTCTGCAAAAACAGGCAATCCTTCGATGAGCAGGGGACTGAGGAACAAAATACGTCGCGAAAACTGTCTGCACACGGTCGGCATTTCTGTATGATGTGGGTTGTTCGAGAAACGGACAATGGCCCCATCCGTCTGCAAGGCGGTAGACAGCCTTTGATGTTGTAGATGGAATGTCTGGACAGACGTCGGAGAGGTCTTGTGATGTAAGGGACATGAATCCCCAGATCCCAGACTAGCGGGACTCTCGGAAGTGCCGGGACAAGTCCCAGATGAAAGCAAACTAGACGGCAGATTGATTCCAGTCAGTCTAAAACAGGGAGAAAGCCAGACTCTGGACTGATTAGCGTCTAGACTTTTTGGTGACGTCACGCAAGCCCCGATTTAAAACCAGTTGCGGTAAACAAGTTGGAGTGAGTCGACCAATATTTCTGAAGTGTTAAAGATCGGCGCAGTATTCCGAGTTGTGTCAATTGAAAGAGACTATAGTGTCAAAGGGTTGATATTATTCGGCGGACATAGATCCAGTCTGTGATTGCATAGTCTCAATCATCAACCAGAATAGGCATATGGTAGTCTTTTAATCATATCTAACTTAGAGTATGATTAGGAATAGAGTACAGTACTGTGCGGTGATAGAATGTTCTATAAGTGCGGTGCTAGAAAGTATTATAGGAGCGTCGGTAGTAGTAACCTATTGTGTAGCTTTAACTAGCTTGTGTAATATATAATTTAACTCAGGGAGTTAAGGACAATGTAGTGGGATATTAATTAGAGAGATTGGGGATGGTTGGGAGGGATGAAGGGAATGTGAAATGGTAGGATTTTCCTGTAGGGCATCTGCTGGGTTTCTACCCGTTTCCTTTAATCTTTCCTTGTGTTTCCATGTCTCAGACCAATGTGATGAGCTATTTGGCCGTATGACACTAGAGTTCGGTTCTCTGTTATAGATCTAAGTGCTGTTATCGGCCTACACTCACCTAATTAAGGTCAGAATTGAGTTGCTATCACCAGGTGATTCTCTATTCTACAGGTTCCACTTACAGGTCTACTTGTTGATGGTGATACGATATACTACCAAGAAGTTAGTATCAAAGTTGAAGAAAAGATGGCTCACGGATGGAAGACAGACGTTATGTAGCAGAATGAATATCATATCAGTATTAGCTTAGGGGTGCAAGACTACAGCACGCTTGAGCATCCATATAGAACAGTAAGAAGGATGCTCAAGTCGTGACGTAGCTGGTTGTTGGGGAGTTACCACCAAGGACGAGGGAAGAGAAGACAACATCATAATTGATTAGTACTTGGATTTTGTATCGACCATCATGTGTAAATAAAGCCTGTTTTGAAATAACACAGCAGAACGTGTTGATCCTCTGATCGATTTTACTTGAATGTCG
>JACEFZ010022103.1:0-22422 GCA_014155875.1 Cepaea nemoralis | reverse complement strand
AACTTTTTTCCGGTTTAACTTTTTGGGGGGGGCCTTTTAAAAAAAACTCGGGAATTTTTTTTTTTGGCCCCTTTTAAACCAACCCCCCGCTACTACCACCATCGCACAGGACTGGTTTTGCATGTGACTACCTGTCCCTATTACCATTTCCCCTCGCATCAGGCGAACCCACTCCGACTTAAGAGGTACTTGAAATTGACGTCCTCTAGTCAAGGTCGAGAATTCAACATTTTAGTCCAACTGACCGGTGTACGGGTTGAACCCTCTACCTCGGCATCAGCACATGGGAATTTAAAAACGATCGCTCTTATCCTTTACTGATATGATAAGAAGAGATGCATTCACGACCAGTGTGAGGACTAAAGAGATCAGTGGTATAATAGGCTGTGGCCGATTGAGAGCAGGATTCCGGTTGTCTAAGACAGGTACAGGGGGACCTCAAAGAGATGATTCAGAACACCAAAGACTAATCTGTCAAGATATATTGTGGGATGTGATTTTAATTCCTGAAAGATTCGTTAAAATGTCTAGGGGGTATTATTGATTCTCTGTCACGGTAAGAATGCAGGGTGATCAGGGATATTTCCACAAATCCCAGGGAAAGAGTTCCATCCTTAAACAAGGCATCTGTGTGTGGGTTTTCCCCTTTCCCCCTTCATCACCCTTAAATTAACTATAGATCCCTAGAAGGATATTGATTGCTCACTAATATAAACAACCCGGGTTGGACCCACATTTACTTGATGTACAAAACACTTTTGGAAAAAACAGTTCAGGTATTAACTCAAGATCTGCAGTTACATATATATATAGGTGTAATAACACTATGCATTTTCAGAACAGGCATGGGAAGATATGCAGTATTCAACATAGTACCCAGTGACCCAGAAAAAACCGGGTTATTACAAACAACATAACAACCAAAAATTTGGGGTCTACTTTCATTTTCCCTCATGATTAAGCAAATAAAGATATAAATAGAACCCAAAGTAACATGTTTCTGACACCTTTACCATGAGTTGGTGTCAAAATACTATACCATCTACATACCATTGGAAAAAACTACGACCTGTTACCTTCAAAAAAACAAAACACTTAACCAGCATTTGTATTACTAATTAACTAATTAATAGTCATTTATCTCCGGGGGTTGCGGTAAATTCATCTTTGCTGTCGATTAGATCCTTTTCCCATTATCTGGGTAACGATAATGCACTCAGTTATGTTTTTACTATTTAGTCACTGGAAATTTGGCTGGTGCAAATCATACTTTATAATAGAAATTACACACAATCACAAACCCCTCCGCGGGCTAGAATATTCGAGTACTCTTTTGCAGTAGGCTCGGTGTCTTTTTTTAAAATTTTGGGGCCTCAGGTTGGTCTAACTTTCCGGAATTTCCACTTAAGCTCTGCAGAAGGTATTTTACCATCTCACCATACATGGTGCCAAGTAGACGTCCATTCACTTCTCTGCTTTTAATATCGAATCCCAAGTAGTTAAACAAATTTTACACCCACCAAGTCGCGAGTCTATAACCCATGGCATTTGGGTTACATTGGCCAGCAAAGAGTTAGTCGTTGTTATCTAGTCCAGTGTAGAACTTTATATGACTGAGAGGCATCTCATGGTAGTATCTGTGACAGGGCCACAATTGATCTATACCTACATATATGCACAGATGAATGAATCCAGCACAGTAAAAGGTTTTAAACAATTGGATGATTCCTCTTGTTTCTGATGTAGAGACATTTAGTTGCTTTCATATGGTCTTTTATCTGATGGTGTTCAGGGTTTGGAACCCTTTAGGGAATCGGTTTCGTAGTTATGTTTCAGATGATATTCAGTTTGTACCTTGGTTGTATTGGCTTATGTGGTTCAGTGTCTTCTCCCCATTTGATTGAGCCAGAACTTAGTGTTGAATAGCTGAATTCCATGTTTGACTGTTGCAGCTGTAGACATTCTTTCGAAGACTTATCCATGTGGATATTAAATTTGGGAATCCAACCAACAGTTGAAGGGCTTTCACTGTTTAGTTTTAGTAACTTGTAGGATTGTCCCATAGTTTCACTGATTTTGCTGAGTGATAAGGCTTATAGGTGATCTTCTCAGGGCGTAAAGCAGACGATCACTGTGGTCAGTTACTCTGTTGATCTTCATCTTTGTAGATTATTAGATCTTGAAGTCCATCCTGGATCTTCCTCCTAAAATAGGACTTAATCCTCACCCAATCATTATCTCAACTTTTCTTTTTCTCGTATGGAGCTATTGAGCGCCGCAGTAAACATTGAGGTATTGCTAGATCCAGACTATGGTTTGGACATTCACTTTATGGCTGTTTTCCCAGGATCCAGTGTGAGTGATATTCCCACCAATCAACCACCACCTGCTTCTCTTCTATAAAAAAAAGGGATGACAAAGAACAACACTAGCATTAACCTACTGTGTTATGGTAAAAGGTTACAACACAATTACAAACACAAATACAAAAAACAAGGGAGAAGGGGAAAGGAGTGGGGTGTCCATGTTCCACTGTCCCTCATTGCTGAGTAGAGCCATTCTGACTCTTCATAGTGAGTAAGGTATTTTCTCACTTATATTTTGTTCTGTTGTTACTGGGACTATTGGATGGGTGAAGTCATTCTGTCCATCAACATGTTGACATTGTCTCTCTCATTACTTGAAGAGAATAGCCTATACAGAATCCCTGTGGTTTCTAATGCTGCGTCTTCATTTCGGCACTATAATCATCACTAGGTCAAGACTATTCACCATTGGCTTTTTAAGTACTGACATACACATGAATTCTTCTATCAACATCCTCATGTCCAAGGTGCAACATTAAAATGTATATTCCCACAGTAAAAAGTAACAATCAGAACAGAGAAAATTCTCATACCAAAAAAAAACATACATGTACATTTCTCTGATATTAAGTACATGATAATCATACATAATAATCATAATAATGATGCGAGGGAGCCTAGGTTTTTGAATTATCTTCATGACTAAAAACATACCATTGTTTTCCCCCATTGCGTACAGCACATGAGGATAGTAATCGCTGTGATATGTTTTGCCAATGACTGCTATTATTCGGAGGGTATTTATAAGAATAACTTATGCCGCATGGTCCAGTCTTCTGAATATTGCAAGCAATTTATTCACATCAATCTTCGCTTCTGTTTCTACTACGGTGAGGGCGATGCGGAGTGAATCCTATCCGAACATACATTTACATCACGCGTTTAATTGTTCATGAATTTATATTCAACATGGCCTGTCCCTAACACTATTTTATGAAATGAGTATATGTTCACCCTCATATGGAGTGGTTACTAATCTGTTAACAAAGAATGGTACTAAAATTTAGCACTATATTTCCAAGTTACAGATTATAATGTGGCAAAATATTTTATCCCCTGACTAAGTACGAGTCAGGAATATGCGTAATCATTTGTATGTCCCCGCATGGATAAAACACCTTTCTATAGTACATAGATTATTTGCAGATTTCTAAGCATAAATAGTGAGATATTGTTCACAGTGCCTAGAAGTTTTAACATATGAATATGAAATTGGACAGACACTAGTTCTTTACTATGAAGCCTGAATCAGGGGTCTGCTCCTACATTGAGAAAATCTCTAGAATGTGTTTCAGACATGAGAGTTGATACTTTACAGTACACATAATATTCATAGATTATAGCACTACTAGTGAGATATAAGTTCATAATGCCTATACAAGATATTAACATATGGATTTGAAATTGTAAGACATAGGAAGAATTACAGCGTGGCGCCCACCTGTGTTTCCTTAGTAAACATCATCCAGCCTGGTTTAAGAGAATTGTAACTAATTCTTAATTAAACATACTGGTCTAGGTATACATAAATATATCTTAATGATGTAGATAACATACCAATAGCTTGAAGAGAATCATGGTTTTAAAACAAACTACCTTCTCCCCGAAGGGAAAGGTCGACTTTCTTGTCAGTTCTCTTGACTAGAAATGGCCGCTTCAGTCTTTGTTTTCCCCCTCGCCAGGATTGGCCAGATAAGGGAGAGAAAACAAGCCAAACTAAATTTAGCAGTGCCACGGTCAGTCTATCGCTGTTTTATTTTCTCCTACATTAAGTAAGTTACTTAAACAGTAATTGTAAGGGTTTGTTTATTTTTAAGGGAGTCCATAAATAGGAAAGGGTAGGGACGTTTTTATTATACCACATATATGATGATGATGATTATCGCCATCATATAAGTGAAAGTCGACACTCTGTTCAGTATCTGCTTCTTGTATATGCAAATTGTTATATAATAATATAGGGTGTACTTTTAATGACTGTGTTTGAAAATATTGCCGGTCCAAGTTTTGTATTTACCCTCTGTAAAGTTCATGCAACATAAAAAGTAAATACAAAATTGGATCTGTAACATTTTCAAACACTGCACAGTCATTAAAAATACACCCTGTACTAGTCTGATTTTGTGGTCTGCTTCATGCTCTGAAGGTCGCGGGTTCTTTTTTTCGGGCTGTGTCGTTCAGACCAAAAGTATACTGTTTTAGGAGCCCCTAGGGGGTCATCGCTAGAGCTATGGAGCTCGTGTATTGTGCGATGCTCTCGACGAGCGACTTGCCATTTTGTGGAGAGACCCGGTGCAATTGAAATCATTCTCTCCCTTTGATCATATTAACTCTTTTTAAACTAGTGTTAATGTCCATGTTATCCCCACATTCTACTACAGAGTATATGCGAGGGGGCTTCAGTTAAAGAAATTTAATGTTATTTTTTGTGTTTGGTGAATATATTCTGAAAAAAAGTAAAGAACAAATGTATCATTTTTCGATGTATTTACCACTGCGTTTAACCGAAGTCCTCCAGCACCGATAAAGTGCTTGGATACTTGTAGACAAATCGACTCTGGGATCACTACTCGGTGTGCCTGACCCGGTCGTGAAGAGTCTTGTCACAGAAGTCACGCAGTTTTGAAGCTTCCTAATCCACTCATACTCTTGTTAGACTGACAGGCATGCATCACCATACTGGACCTTCAATCGTCTATTAATTGCTATAGGTTTCACCACTTCAATGATTTAAAAAAAAAAACAACAGATAACAAAACGCTGCTCCTCGGCGGCCATTTATAAGCTGTTATTATGACGTCATCGTGTTCGTCTGCACCGTGATGTCATGCGCTGAACACTCTTTGACATCCTTAACAACAATATTGACAGGTTACAAGATATGGCACGGTTATTGTAATTTGTTTCACACTTTAAGGTTTTCATTTGAAGCCTATATATATATATATATTATATATATATATATATAATATATATATATATATATATATATATATATATATATATATATATTGTGTGTGTGTGGGGGGGGGAGAAGCCCGTGCAACGAAGTTGTTTTCTCGCCTTGAAACAGTTAACTCTGTTTAACTATTGTTAATGTTCATGTTATCCCCATATTATACAACAGATAGTTGTGGTTAATCTCGCCCGATCTACTTCACCAGTGAAGGGTTAGCTAACTTCAGGTTAGATCATGATCCACCTTAACTCCAGCACTCACTTCAAAGGATTTAGAATCTGGAAACTCCTACGCAGGTTACACTAAACAGAAACAAGTAAATAAACACACCAGACATTCTATTCTAAACACAAGTAAAACCATAACAACAAAATAATTAGGTAAAACGATGCTTTCATCAGATATAGGAGAGGTGGAAAGTGGGAACACGAGCGCAGATTACGAGATTGTATGTGTAAAAATTGAATACTTACCTATCACACGTGCAAGCTAATACAACTTGTAAATGTCACAACAAATGAACGCTAGTTTGTTTTTCAGTACGTTGCATTGTTTTTGTTCTGGATATTGAACACTTTGAATTGGCTAGAAATGCAATTTTAATAGAGCGTGCCGTATGTCAACAGAAACGTTCAGAACGTGTGTGTGTGTGTGTGTGTCTGTGTGCGTGTGTGCGTGCACGTGTGTGTGTGTGTGTGTGTGTGCGTGTGCGCATGTGGTGAGGGTGGGGTGGGGTGGGGACTTACATGGCTCCTGCAAGATAAATAACTTAGCAGTTACCTTCTTCTTCTTCTTCCTCTTCTTCTTCTTCTTCTTCTTCTTCTTCTTCTTCTTCTTCTTCTTCTTCTTCTTCTTCTTCTTCTTCTTCTTCTTCTTCTTCTTCCCCTCCCCTCCTTCTCCTCCCCCTCCTCCTTATACTGCTACTATTACTACTACTACTACTACTACTACTACTACTACTACTACTACTACTACTACTACTACTACTACTACTACTACTACTACTACTACTACTATAATATCACTACTACTACTATACTACTACTACTACTACTACTACTACTACTACTACTACTACTACTACTACTACTACTACTACTACTATACTATCACTACTACTACTATACTACTACTACTACTACTACTACTACTACTACTACTACTACTACTACTACTACTACTACTACTGCTGCTGCTGCTGCTGCTACTACTGCTGCTGCTGCTGCTGCTGCTGCTGCTACTGCTGCTACTGCTACTACTACTACTACTACTACTACTACTACTACTACTGCTGCTGCTGCTGCTGCTGCTGCTGCTGCTGCTGCTGCTGCTGCTACTACTACTACTACTACTACTACTACTGCTACTGCTACTGCTACTACTACTACTACTACTACTACTACTACTACTACTACTACTGCTACTGCTACTACTACTGCTACTACTACTACTACTACTACTACTACTACTACTACTACTACTAATAATAATAATAATAATAATCCCTTCTCATCTTTTTCTGTTTCTTCTTCTACTACTGCAGCTGCTGCTGCTACTGATATTATACTACCGCTATTACTTCTTCTTCTTCTTCTTCCTCTTCTTCTTCTTCTTCTTCTTCTTCTTCTTCTTCTTCTTCTTCTTCTTCTTCTTCTTCTTCTTGTTTTTTTTCCTTATCCCTACTACTCATCGTTCTTATGCCTCTTCGTTTTCTTATTCCTTTTCTTTTGCTTATTCTTCTTTTTCATCCTTCTTATGTTTTAGTTCCTCATCATCTAACTCATCCTCCTACTATTTATTTTCCCTCCCTGATCCACATCCTTTCCACCAACATGTTTGCTTGCCACAAGTTGAAACCTCTAGCCATGTACTTCTTTGAGATTCATGGAAATTTACATTCAATGTAATCTAATACTAAGCAACATTATTGTATCACAGCCCAGGTGGTAATGGCATACTGAACAGAGAAATAGGTATAGGAACTTGCTGGCATAATTACCATATATCAGGCACAATAGAAATATGACAGCGTCAATTCATCTAGCGCCATCACTCCAATAACCATTGGATATGTGAGTCTCCAAAAACATTTGTTCTGCTTACTCTTCACCTTGCATTAATTGTGTCCCTCGCCATCAGGCGAACCCACTCTGACTTCAGAGGTACTTGTACTTTAAGTCCTCAAGTCAAAAACAAGACGTCAACATTATAGTCCAACCGACCGGTGTAGCGATAGAACCCACTACCTCGGCATCAGTACATCGAATGTTTACGAATGGCCACACTTCGTCTCCCATCACACTATATCTCCCATCATACTATATCTCCCGTCACACTGTATCTCCCATCACACTGTGTCTCCCATCACACTATGTCTCTCATTACACTGTCTTCCATCACACTATGTCTCCCATCACACTATATCTCCCATCACACTATATCTCCCATCACAATATGTCTCCCATCACAATATGTCTCCCATCACACTATGTCTCCGATCCCACTATGTCTCCCATAACAATATGCCTCCCATCATACTATATCTCCCATCACACTATATCTCCCATCACACTATATCTCCCATCACACTATATCTCCCACCACACTATATCTCCCACCACACTGTATCTCCCATCACACTATGTCTCCCATCACACTATATCTCCCATCTTACTATGTCTCCCGTCACACTATGTCTCCCGTCACTATATCTCCCATCACACCATGTCTCCCATCACACTATGTCTCCCATCACACTATGTCTCCCATCACACTATGTCTCCCATCACACTATATCTCCCGTCACACTATGTCTCCCGTCACACTATGTCTTTCATCACACTATGTCTCCCATCACACTATGTCTTTCATCACACTATGTCTCCCATCACACTATGTCTCCCATCACACTATATCTCCCATCACACTATGTCTCCCATCACACTATGTCTCCCGTCACACTATATCTCCCGTCACACTATATCTCCCGTCACACTATATCTCCCATCACACTATATCTCCCATCACACTATGTCTCACATCACACTATGTCTCCCGCCGTCACACTATGTCTCCCATCACACTATATCTCCCATTACTATATCTCACATCACACTATATCTCCCGTCACACTATGTCTCCCATCACACTATATCTCCCATCACACTATGTCTTCCATCACACTATATCTCCCATCACTATATCTCCCATCACACTGTATCTCCCATCACACTGTATCTCCCATCACACTATATCTCCCATCACACTGTCTCCCATCACACTATGTCTCCCATCACACTATGTCTCCCATCACACTATATCTCCCGTCACACTATATCTCCCGTCACACTATATCTCCCATCACACTATGTCTCACATCACACTATGTCTCCCGTCACACTATGTCTCCCATCACACTATACCTCCCATCACACTATATCTCCCATCACACTATGTCTCCCATCACACTATGTCTCCCATCACACTATGTCTCCCGTCACACTATATCTTCCGTCACACTATGTCTCCCATCACACTATATCTCCCATCACACTATGTCTCCCATCACACTATGTCTCCCATCACACTATGTCTCCCATCACACTGTATCTCCCGTCACACTATGTCTCCCATCACACTATATCTCCCATCACACTATGTCTCCCATCACACTATGTCTCCCATCACACTATGTCTCCCATCACACTATATCTCCCATCACACTATGTCTCCCATCACACTATGTCTCCCATCACACTATGTCTCCCATCACACTATATCTCCCATCACACTATGTCTCCCATCACACTATATCTCCCATCACACTATGTCTCCCATCACACTATATCTCCCATCACACTATGTCTCCCATCACACTATGTCTCCCATCACACTATGTCTCCCATCACACTATGTCTCCCATCACACTATGTCTCCCATCACACTATGTCTCCCATCACACTATGTCTCCCGTCACACTATATCTCCCGTCACACTATGTCTCCCGTCACACTATGTCTCCCATCACACTATGTCTCCCATCACACTATGTCTCCCGTCACACTATATCTCCCGTCACACTATGTCTCCCGTCACACTATGTCTCCCGTCACACTATGTCTCCCGTCACACTATGTCTCCCGTCACACTATGTCTCCCATCACACTATATCTCCCATCACTATATCTCACATCACACTATATCTCCCGTCACACTATGTCTCCCATCACACTATGTCTCCCATCACACTATGTCTCCCGTCACACTATGTCTCCCGTCACACTATGTCTCCCGTCACACTATGTCTCCCATCACACTATATCTCCCATCACTATATCTCACATCACACTATATCTCCCGTCACACTATGTCTCCCATCACACTATATCTCCCATCACACTATGTCTTCCATCACACTATATCTCCCATCACTATATCTCCCATCACACTATATCTCCCATCACACTGTATCTCCCGTCACACTATATCTCCCATTACACTGTCTCCCATCACACTATGTCTCCCATCACACTATGTCTTCCATCACACTATATCTCCCATCACACTATATCTCCCATGACACTGTATCTCCCATCACACTATATCTCCCATCACACTGTCTCCCATCACACTATGTCTCCCATCACACTATATCTCCCATCACACGATGTCTCCTGTTCGTGTCTACAGCCACACTTCGAGAGCTTTAGTTTTACCCTCGCATGTGATGATAATGACATATTGATAACGCTATTAAAGACACGCGAGGTCCGCGTGATTGAGAGGTTTAACTCGCTTAAGGTTTCGCTTCTTACCTCCACGTAGCGGGTGCGTTCCACCCGCAGGTCAGCTGGACTTCAATGCTGACCTCTCGGTTAGAAAGCAATGGTTAAGCAGTTAGTATTTCATGTCCCTTATAGGACGTCGCAATTAATGTGGCGGTTTGTGATTTATTAGGAAAATTTACATTCAGTAGTTTGCCAGTGCTTTCCAAACGACCGACGATCATACTATTGTTAACAATGAACACAAGATGGCCGGCTTCCAAATCGGTATGAGGGATTTCAAATCGCGTTCGTCTTCCCTTCACCACACACGCCGGCAATTGCAACTTTCCTTTTTTTTATTTTTTTTTGTTTGTTGTTGTGTGTATGTTGTATATCTCTTACATGACGTTGCAGTCAACACCAGAATTTTGCAGCTGCTGTTGATGTACTAGGCAAGTTTTTACGTTCAGTAGTTTGCCATTGTTTTCTGAACGACCGGCTCACATACCCCCGTAGATTACCAGCGCGGCGAGAACCGCTGCCGATTTTTCCCACGTGGATATGCGGGATTACGAACAATGTCGTTAACCCCTTTTGCAACTACTGAACCTAAAATTGTCCCGGACACCACACAACCAATAGGGACTGTGGTTGATTGCAACGTTCTGCAAAGGACATGAAATGTTGCTCTTCGATGTAACCCTGTCAACATACACAACATTTTCTCCCACTGACTCTTAACACCTTCGGTCGTTCCATTGTCACAGTCCTCTTCACGCTCTCACTTCTCATAATTATTCCCCACAAGAAATGTTTCTTGTCACTGTAGTCCAGCCAATTAATCTGCATCCTATCCTGTATTCATTGCATGTTGACAGCCATACCCCAGCTAACCCCCCGTTCTTCATATTGCCAGGAGTGTTAAGGAAAGATCAAGTCCACAAACATGTTGAATAATGGACGAGGCATAGATCTGATCTCATCTTTGTGCTTTGTCGACTGGCACGTGTGTTCGTGTCTCCTCACTGTCGTCCTTTTCTATTGCCTTTGACTAATTCATGGAACATGTCCAAATATCAGATTGCTTAGTTCCAGTGTTTGTTTTTGTTTATGATAAATCAGCATTACAGCTCGCCAGACAAATCAGCATTACAGCGCGCCAGACAAACCAGCATTACAGTGCGCCAGACAAACCGGCATTACAGTGCGCCAGACAAACCGGCATTACAGCGCGCCAAACTGGCATTACAGTGCGCCAGATAAACCAGCATCGCAGCGCGCCAGAAAAACCAGCATTACAGTGCGTGATCACCTCCCAGTCTTGTCACTGTTGCGGATTAGCAGTTGTCTTTTAATTCGTTTAATCAATCGTCCAGTCAGCCGGGACCATAGCTACTTTCTACATCAGCTAGGCCTATTGTTCGTCCACTTCCTACAGTAGTCCGGCCCATTGCTCGTCCGCTTCCTACAGTAGTCCGGCCCATTGTTAGTCCACTTCCTACAGTAGCTCGGCCATTGCTAGTCCATTTCCAACAGCTGCCCGGCTCGCAAGCCAATCAGATTGCTCATTTTCCTCTTACGCCAGCATGTCGTGGCACAAAAATAAACCTAAACCTTCCCAGAGATCCCACCTGCTAGTCTCAAAATTTGTTTCAGAAATTCTCTGGTAGGTAAGTAGTCTGTCCAGAAATGAATGCAATCATTCACGTTCAATTATTTTGAAAACTGTTGCATCGTTATTGCCAAGTAGTAGCGCAGAGCACATGACGCAAAAGGAAGAGGGAGCAAAACTCCCGAACCAAAACGTACATAAAACTAGGCGCCTGACGTAGAACGGAGATCACGTCAGAATTTTTGTCAATAACAACAGAAGATTCGGATCACAGAGCTCCACCAGAGAAGCAGCACTTTTAACTTGTCTGGAACTTGGAAAGATATTGACTGGCAGGACAACCGTATTCATGGCCAACAGATATTAGCAAAGAGAACCAGAATAAGATGACATCTTACATATCAAGATAAATATTTTGGGACAGATGCAGAATCCAAGAATGAGACTTAGAATGTTACAGCAGAAGGACACTTTGGCAACCTTGTAAAGGACGGAAGGATTGCGATACGAATTTGATAGTTGTCAGTGACTGGCATAGTCAACAAGTGATTATTCATATTTAATATTATGATGACCGTCCCGTCTGAAATTCCCAGACACGGTCGAAATCTGTTATGAATTTTGAATTATATGATTGTTCATGCAGCACGACAATGTGGGCAAATAAACTTGGCCTCATCAACTAGTTTGCAGCTCTTCGACTCTTTCATTGCTGTTCCGTTGATGCTTCATTTACATTTGCTGGATTGTTTCTGCAACCCTAGACCTGGTTTTATTTGAACCTATTTAGTGAAGTCACGCAAGATGCATCACAGCAGTTATGAAATGTTTCCTGCCGTCTTATATTTATTTACTTCCACCCAAGGAATATGTCTTTGATAGGTCCAAAAGCAACTTAAATCATGGACATCGGCGACATTTATTTGATGTTTTGGTGAAAAACTAGTGATTTCTCTCAAACAAACTTGTTTTACAGTAATCTACCGCTAGTTCGAATGACGACACAAGGCTCTGCGCGAGGCACTTGTCATAAGGCCAATCCTATGTCCCACGAGAAAATTAACTATTCAGCGCTAATGTTTCCGTGTGAAGAGGTAATACAGTTAATAACATGGACTTCATCTCTGACCCGTAAATTATATACCGCAAATAAACAAACTTTGAAATCTGCTGTACAATCTCCAGAACAAAAATGCTTTTGTTGGGTGGACATAATGATAAGGTTATATGCTAAATCTTATTATTTTCCCTCAGTTGGTTACTGAGATATGGAATTTTATATTGGGGCAGACAAAAGTAAACAGACTATACCCATATCGCCTCACCACCCCCTTTCCATACACAAACAAATCTACGGAACAGCTCTCGCCCACCCCCCCCCCTCCCATTCTTCCAAATGTGAACCCAATGACACAGAGAAGCATCATTTATCTTGTCACCCCTTTCACATCACGTCTCTCGGGCTAGCATATTGCCGGAGATTCGGATGTTCTCTGTGTAAAGCAGTATTACGTTCACACCCCGAAGAGATGAGTTATTTACGCTGGCACTATTTCAAAGAAAGGCTGCAAACACAAACATTAGCTGATTTATTTTCAGACGTACCGACACCGGAGTTATCTCAGTGTTGTAGTCAGCAATCATTGTGGGCCCCGGCAGACGTTACGAAGTTCTCGTATATTTGGGTAAACATATTTATGCCTGGGAGTATATTTTGACATATACAGAAAGCAGTGGATATATTTACATGCCTTAGAGCACTTTTAGTAATATAGTCTTCTTCATCTTTTCCCTGGATTTCCCAATTGTAAGGTGCCAGACGCATATTTTTAGATCAGTCGTCACTCTAGAGGTGATGTGGTCAATTTCATGCTGACTGCTTTTATTTCCCCAGACATTTCCGGGTACTGGGAGAGCGGTCAGTTAAAAAAAAAATCCGCCTCCATGCAGATTTGAAGTCGAGCCAGCATGCGGGCATAGGGCCTCAGCCAGCTCACCCCAAGATCCCTGTTCCTGAGCTACTTAGCTATCCAGTACAGCTCCGTCCGTGTCCTCCTGTTATTCCTTTGTCTTTCTACTTCTCTCCTCCGTGTGTTTTAGATCGTCCTCTATTATAGGGTGTATTGACTATGCAGTGTTTGAAAATTTTGCCGATCCAAGTTGTGTATTCACGCTCGTAAAGTTCATGCAACATAATAGGTAAATACAAAACTTGGACTGACAATATTTTCAAATATTGTTGTCATTAAAAATACACTCTATACCTTTGCCTTATGGGTTCCAGACAAGGGCCTTCTGTATGGGTATATGGTGCTAAACCCATACTTGTATAGTCCAGTCGGCACTGGAAGTGTCATGTGAGCGATATCACTTCGGCTGCTTTAACTTCCCCACGACATTTCCTGGTGCCTAGTTTTGGCTGGGTGGACCTGGGAGCCCTAGACCATTCTTTAAATATCCTCCTGGATGCGAATTACAACCAATAATCACCAGGCAGTTAAACATCTAGCCACTGCCCTACCCCGGTGTCCACGTTATGGTATGTTCATTTATCATTTCTGTTACTTATGGGAATTCTTGTTCTTATACTACTTTTGTTATTGTGTTGCTGCGCCTTGCACTTGACATATCTAAGGATCATCGTATCGTGTCTTATTTCTCTTGCTAGGACTTTTGAGGTTGAAAATCTTGAACTGCATGCAGAATGTTTCCAAATGATCTGTCCCGACTTCTAATTATGCCGTGTTTTATTTTTCTCTGACGTCTAGTATCACCTCTGCTACTGACATCTGGTGTCACCGCTGCTTTTGACACCTAATTTATCGTTGTCGTTCTTTGTTACTTCTATTTCACTAAAGTCCCTCTTTCTTGTGTCTACATCATTATCGTCACCACTTATTGGTCAAGATAAGCAGTTTCACCACTTATGGTGTCTAGTTCAGCAGTGTAAACAGTTATGGTATCTTATTCATTGTAATTGTCTTGTTCAGCAGTATCCCCATTTGTGTCTAGTTCAGCAGTATCCCAATTTGTTTCTAGTTCAGCAGTATCCCAATTTGTGTCTAGTTCAGCTCTAACCCCATGTGTGTTTAGTTCGCCAGTATCCCAATTTGTGTCTAGTTCAGCAGTATCCCAATATGTGTCTAGTTCAGCAGTATCCCCATTTGTATCTAATTCAGCAATATCGCTATGAACTATGCAGAGTCTTGACCTCATTACAGACTTAACTCTGTCCAGAATCTTGGTGCACCTGGTGCATCTTTCCTTGATGCTGCCTACCCACATAACAAGTTCTCAGTCTGGTTAACGTTCCAAGAAACGTCAGGAATCTCTACAGACTGTAAGCTCAGGGACCAGTTTTCCAGCTCTGCTAGTTCCATGAGAATGAAAGACCTCTGCAGCACAGCCCCGGGCCGGGGGGAAAGCCTGTACACCAGTCTCACATTCATAGATGTATGACCTAACGCAGCGGACTCAGCGACCTTTCAACCAAGCTACTAACCATCTAACGGACCCACCAGTCAACCCACTAGCCTACCAATCACTTAACCATCCAACTATTAAGTTAATCAACAAATTGTCTAGCCAGCCAGCCATCAAGCAATCAACTAACTACTAGTACAACCAATTAACCACACAGCCAACCGGCTATCAAACCAACCATCCATCCAACTAACCATCCATCCAACTAACCCACCAGCCAACTAACTAACCTATCAATCACTCAACCATCTAGCCAGCCAACCAACAGTCCTCTTAATCAACGAATTATCTAACCAATCACACATCTAGTCAGCCATCCAACCAGCTAACCATCCAAACATCAGCCAACTAATCTGACCAACCAACCTTGCAAATAATAACCATGTAGCCAACCATTTATCAAACCATCCATCCATCCTTCCAACCAATCATTCATTTAATTAAAGAACCACCAATCCATCCAACCAACTATCCATCCAACTATCCATCCAACTATCCATCCATCCATCCATCCATTCCATTATTTATCCATTCAAGCAGCCAACCAACCACTCATTGAGTCAACAGACCCACCAGTCATCCATCCAACCAACTATCCATTCCACCATCCATCCAACTATCCATCCATCCAACTATTTATCCATCCAAGCAACAGATCACCGATCCATCCATCCAAACAACCGACCATCACCCCCTCCAACCAACCGTCCATTCAATAGCACCCCCGTGTAAGTTCAACGCTCCGGTCATTTCTCACCCTGTTTATTATTTTCTTGTTATTTCAGCGTCTATCGTTACCGCTGCCCTCTTTTCTAACACGTTTGAGGTCGTTAATCGGTTTATCATGTCCGCATCTTAGTACCCGCCGTGGTGTTGCCAAAACGTGAGTACTGTTTACACTTGTTCCTGAGAGGTAACTCGAGTGATCATCCTGGACACTTATCTATGTTTGCACATTGGGCATCCACTGTTGATACCGCACGCCCCGTTGTCAGCTATTATTCAGATCTCTATCTCGGGCTCTGTAAACTGGCTGACTTGTTGAACGTTCTACTAGATGGATGCCAGTGCTGGACAACGAGTAATAAAATGCTGAAGGAACTGGGTGTAGAGGAGGTTTGGTTTTCAAGAAGAATGTTCACAAAATAAATTATGAACAGAGAAGAAACAAACCACGAAGGTGTTAGTGTTAACAGCTGCAGGTATTATTAGATTACTGATGCAATTAGAAAGATGAAAATAGCTCCAGAACTGTTACTGGCGTTGAGATATGAAGTGTTCGTTGAGATATGAAGTGTTCGGCTTTCACATATTCTAGACCACGATATATGGGGTGGAATGGCCAGGTCCCATCCTCGTCGCCTTTTCTTCCCAGGCAATTTCTAGAACATTCCGAAAACTGTCTAGTTCTCATTTTCAATAGCCGGTGTTGACCCCAGAGGTATACTGGTCGGGAAAAATAAACCTGCCTCTGATGGGGAGTGAACTCGACTAGTCATGGCAGACAATATAGCACTAACCAATTCGCCATCGGGGCTCCAATCGTCAGGCACGTCCAAGGAAGTGTATGGGCATATCAAATAAAGAGGCAACATGGTGAAAATGCTTGTGAGAAAATCCTGGTCTTGTGAGAAAATCCTGGGCATGCTTGTGAGAAAATACTGGTCTTGCTTGTGAGAAAATACTGGTCTTGCTTGTGAGAAAATACTGGTCTTGCTTGTGAGAAAATACTGATCTTGCTTGTGAGAAAATACTGATCGTGCTTGTGAGAAAATCCTGATCTTGCTTGTGAAAAAAAAAAATCCGGTTCTTGCTTGTGAGAAAATCCTGGTTTTGCTTGTGAGAAAATAATAGTCATGCTTGTGATAAAATCCTGGTCTTGCTTGTCAGAAAATCCTGGCCATGTTTATGGGAAAATATTGGTCATGAGTAGTAAGGAAGATAGAGAAAGGTGACGGTTGGAAACTGAAACAACTGGCGATAGCTATAATTAATTATGATACCAGCTTCATTAACTTCATTAATGTATCAGATAGCAACCGTCTGAAGGTCATGATCGCCAATGGCAGGTCTAGAGCAGCCACAAGAAGAAGAACACAGATTTAACACGATTTACCAGACAAGAGGCATGAAGTATGATAACAAGGCATGGAACGACACAAGCCATACATTTGGTAGACAGTACTAACCAACCAAGAGCGCGGGAACATAGTGGCTAGACGCTCGTCTTCCGGTCTGCTGATCCATGGTTCCATTCGCATCAGGACGGATTCCAATTGTTAAACTTAACCTGAGCTCCCAAGTTGACCCGGCCTAAACATATGTACCAGGACATATTTTCCAACGTAAAGGTGGTCGGTGTGGTACTGACCCATACAAGTTCGGGTGTAACATAATATATGCGCAGTGGGTGTTTTCTGTAAGGACCCTTTTACAATACTTCAGGCGTACCGGGCATATGGTGCTAGATCCATATTTGTATAGACCTATCCACACTCGATGGGGAAGCAAAGTGACATCTACAGGGGACTCGACACCAGAAATAGCATATAGAATCGCACTGGCATCGGGTGCATTTAATAAACTGTCAAACATCTGGAAGTCAAAGACACAAATCAAACACACGAAACTTAAAACCCTCAACTCTTGTGTGATTCAAGTGTTAGCGTATGGATGTGAGAGTTGGAAATCAACGGTAGCTTTAGATAAAAAAATTAGACAATTTTGAGAACAAATGTCTTAGAAGAATTCTAAACCTCCACTGGACAGATTTCAGAACTAATACGCTAATAAGACAAGAGACTAAGCAAGATATTGTATCCAATTTTATAAGAAAACGCTTTGGAGTTACATCGGCCATGTACTCAGAATGGACAAGACAAGACTCCCCTACCAAGCCCTCATACGGACACCGGTAAGGAAAAGAAATCGGGGAAGATCAAGAGAGACCTTGCGTAGAACCATCATCAGAGAAGGCTCATTCAAAGGCCAAATAAACATCCAAGATCTACAACAGGTAGCAGAGAACCGCCATTCATGGAGAGCCATGACTTCTGCCCTATGCACCGCTTTAGGCTCAAGAGGAAAGACTAACTAACACTCGATGGCCGCTTTGATTTCCCAAGACATTTCTTGATGTCTATTCTAGGCTGGGTTGACACGGGCGCCCAGGTCAGTGTTACAATCCTAATCTATTCCGATGCAGATCAAACCCACGACAAGGGATCCAGCAGGCGAGTATCGACGCTACCGTAACTTCATTAAATGAAGCTAAAGGCGGGTAAAAGGTCCCTGTACTTACATACTTCAGGATCAAGGTGTTTTTGGAATCAGGGTAGAAACAGCGTATGAAACTGCTACTGGTACCATTAGTAATAGGACTCTTCGCTGACTGTTGCAGATATAGACGAAGCACATTTGGGAATGTCCAGAGTGCTGTGAGGTCGGTTCTTGACTCAACTTAACACGAAGACAGTAGATAATGACAATGATAACACAGACAATCTGCTATGTGTATATAGAACAGCCAGGACGCGAGAAACCCTCTCCTGTAAGATCACTGCTCTCGCCATGTTTGCTCGGCTGGTATATGGCAAATCAGGAATTAGTATGAAGCGTGGAGCGTCGCCGTTTCAAGCAGATCCTTGTTGATTTCAGATGCTCTGGTCTGATAAAAAAAACGAGAGGCTAAGCAGACTTGACTGTTCCAGCAGTTAGCTGATATTGCTTTCTTTGTACACATAAACAGAACTGTCTTCCCAGATTTGTGCTTGTTCTTTTCTTCTTGGTGTTTCCATTCTTCCCCCTGCAGGCAGAGTAAAGCCAATCACGGGTACAATTAGAATGGATTTAGTGCGGGCGTGATTTGGCCATTTTCTTGGTTTTGATAATTTAGCGGCTGATCGAGTGCCTAGAATGCCGTGCTCTTCTTCGGGAGACCCGGATTCGAATCCTCGGTAAGGCGTGGAGTTTTTTTTTCTGTCTGGGGCAAAAAGAAAACTCTAACCTGCACAGTTCGCGGCGAATGCACTAGCCATGCGGCCTTAATTGCTCAGGCTCAAGACCCCCCCCCCCCCCTGTCCTACACCGCAAAGTACTAATGGCAGTAAATGACAGTTGACAGGTCTGCGGGTATGTAAATTATGGGATATATGTGTCTATGGTTATTGATTGTCCGCACAATGCCGTGTGTAAACTATGGGATATATGTGTCTATAGTTAATGATTTTCCGCACAATGAGGAATGTCCTTTCCTGGTCGGCATGATCAACCTCAGGTCGTTGTTGCTTTTTTGTGTGTAGCAATTTTACGTTCAGTAGTTTGCCATTGCTTTCTGAACGAAAACATCAACATTTTAGACCGGCTGACCGGTGTGTGGAACGAAGCCACTACCCCACCGTTAGCGCACAGGAAGTTTAAGTGCAAGCGCGATAACCCTGCTGTCTTCTTGTTATCTTGAGACCAGCACATAATTAATACCTATAGTATAATGCAGAGAGAGGAAGGGAGGGGAGAGGGATAGAGCGAGATGGTGAGACAGGAGGGGAAGAGAGTGAGAAAGAAAGGGGGTGAGAGTGAGAGAGATAGGGAAGGGAGAGAGATAGAGAGTGAGTGAGGGAGAGAGATAGGGAGGGATGAGAGAGGGGGATAGAGAGTGACATAGAATTAGAGAGAGAGAGAGAGAGAGAGAGAGAGAGAGAGAGAGTGATAGGTGGGTATCAAAATCGTTTAAAGGTATTAATCTAGTCTTGGCTTCAAGTTATAAGGAGCGGTTCAGAGAAAACACACACAACAAAGAAGACAGTCAATTACAGCCGGTTAGAAAATCATTACCGCGGCAATGGAATCTCTTTGAGAAAAAGACGCTGAGATTATTATCTATCCTCGTTTAGAGAAAAAAAAAAGGCTTCTGCAATATTCCAACGAGCAGATGGGTAGACGAATTGTGTCTTTCTTTGCTTGTATACTTAAACTCTTGAATGCTAACGGTAATTCCGTAGATGAATCCGACGCAAGGGTGTATAATGTTAGGTCTAGACTTGAACGGTCAGGGCATTACGAGATTAGCTAACCGATTCCATTCCCTGCCAGTTTTCCAGCTCTGGTACTCACATTACAAGACTGAATACGCCATGGAGTCCTACTAGAGTAGACAACTGTTCCACACTGTCACGACGGAGGTTTCAAGTAAACCGTTATTGGGTAAGCTGGTGCATTTACGTCGATGTGGCAGACCAGATAAGAGCGCTCGTTTTTAAATTTTCTATGCGCAGATGGCTGGAGTAACGGTTCAACCCAATACACCAGCATTGCATTCGACTTAAATGTTGACTTCGCGTTCAGAACGCACTGGCAAACTACTGAGCGTTCAATTGCCTAGAAGTGAACCTGGGATTCATCACAACGTCTTTCAAAGGGCATGCACCATTTTTAGTGCTTTTAAACTATTTAGTATTTTTACGGTGGGGACACCGTAGTCTCCCATCTCATATTGTGTCCAAGCTGAGTCAGCCTATTTTTTTTTTTTTTTTTTTTACTTTGTTTACTTGAGTAAAGTAAATGCAATAACTGGACCAGAATGAGCTAAGCCTCGTGTCTCATGCGTTAGCTTTTAGGTGTATGTGGAGTCGCTTGGTCAGAAAGGGAGTTTAAAAGATCCCAAAACCGATATTGCGGCTCATGTATGAAGTGTTAAGTCTTAACATATTCCAAGCAGCGTCATTTGGGGTGGGATGACCAATTCCCTTCCTCTTCATCTTTACTTTCAGTGTAATTTGCGGAATATTCTGTAAATTGGCCGATAACCATGTTCATGAGTCTGGGTCGATCTCAGAACAGCGCTGATCTGAAAGAGTAATCCTGTCTATGCCTGAAGATTGAACCCGCACCTCTGTCATGGCCCGCAAGTTTACTGACCACTTTGCAGCCGCGGCTCCAAAAGACTTTATTTATAGGCTGCTGTAAAGGTGTTGCCTGAAGGAATGGGGACATCATTGAAGATAATAACATTCATCGTCTTTCTGTTTCAACTTAGATGCAAGGTAACTGCTTGCACCTGGGCGAACGCGGTTACGATAATCTAATTTGCCCAAGAGCACAACAGGAATACAATTAAATTCACCCCATGTTTGCCTCATATAAGATCAAGGAAAGACCCACTCACGCCGCCAAACGGTGACCTAGTCTTTACTTACGGGGAGATAATTTGTGGATATTTTCTATTTTCGGAAAATTTTTTGGATCATTTGTTAAACGCGCGCGAGGTGCGGCTCATTTCACTAATGGATACGTTTGGATAAAATGGATGAACCGTTTTATATAAATGTGTTATTATTGGTTGCATCGCTGCTTCTATTTCTGATCCTGTGATCAGTAAAGATATGTGTTTCTCTTTAACTAAATGCGTAATGTAGACAGCCAAGAAGGAGTGTTTATGGTGTTCCAAAAGTGGTTAAGGCACAAAATATAGTTTTCAGTAGCTCATAACAAAGTTAAATCATTTTGCCACGCATTGAAGCATATTGGGTTTAGGGTGCTAGTCATGTACAGTATTAGTATAAGCCAATGCTACTCGGTGGGCGATATGATAAATATCACATCCACCACTTTACTTTGTAGAACATTTCCTGGTATCCATTTTACGCTAGGTCGACCTGGGAGCTCAAGCTTTACAAACAATGTTCCCCGTCTCGAATTGGATTTGATGACATGACCACCCGGTCGGTAGGGAAGTGTGTTAGTCACTGCGCTGTCGTGTCTCCTTAAGATAATATAGGCATACACTACACCATCTGCACCCATGGTAGCCATGGAGTTGGGTATATTGTCATAATTGGTAGATTTAATTGTAAATAACATAGAGGCTGGCCTGATGTACTAACTAGCTCACAGCGGTATGTGGCCAGATGACATGGCCTGGTGTACTAACTAGCTCACACCGGTATGTGGCGAGATAACATCGCTTGACGTACTAAAACTACAGCCTCACAGCATTGTAACGCTAGATGACCTCATCTGTTTATTGAACAGGGGCGTATTGAAATAGATTTGTAACAGTAAACACAATGTGCCATTACTGACGACACAAAGATCATCATAGACACCTGTTACTCCTAATCTTGATAGATTACCGTTGCTCATGCCTTCCCCATTCACCCGCATCCCCTGAGATTTACCACGCTAATGACATCAAATCCATGCTTTCAATTGAACGAGTGGCACATAAAAATAATGTTT
>JACEFZ010022102.1:0-68826 GCA_014155875.1 Cepaea nemoralis | reverse complement strand
CGTGGCCCTTAGGCCTTCTCAAGTCAATCTCAAGTTGGAGACATAAAACTGAGCTAAAGTTGCAACTGTTAGGGTCGCATTGTCAATCTGCAACTGGGATAGTGTTCGTGGCCCTAAGCCTTCTCAAGTTGGAGATAAACTGAGGTAAAGTGCAATGTAGAGTCGCATTGTCAATCTGCAACTGGGATAGTGTTCGTTCCCTAAGCCTTCTCAAGTTGGAGACAAACTGAGGTAAAGTGCAATGTACAGTCTCATTGTCACATCTGCAAATGGGATAGTGTTCGTTTCCCTAAACCTTCTCAAGTTGGAGACAAAACTGAGGATAAAGTGCAATGTAGAGTCGCATTGTACAATCTGCAACTGGGATAGTGTTCGTGGCCCTAAACCTTCTCAAGTTGGAGATAAACTGAGAGTAAAGTGCAATGTAGAGTCGCATTGTCAATCTGCAACTGGGATAGTGTTCGTGGCCCTAAGCCTTCTCAAGTTGGAGAATAAACTGAGATAAAGTGCAATGTAGAGTCGCATTGTCAATCTGCAAATGGGATAGTGTTCGTGCCCTAAGCCTTCTCAAGTTGGAGACAAACTGAGGTAAAGTGCAATGTAGAGTCGCATTGTCAATCTGCAAACTGGGATAGTGTTCGTGGCCCTAAGCCTTCTCAAGTTGGAGGATAAACTGAGGATAAAGTGCAATGTAGAGTCGCATTGTCAATCTGCAACTGGGATAGTGTTCGTGGCCCTAAGCCTTCTCAAGTTGGAGATAAACTGAGGGTAAAGTGCAATGTAAGAGTCGCATTGTCAATCTGCAACTGGGATAGTGTTCGTGGCCCTAAGCCTTCTCAAGTTGAGATAAACTGGAGGTAAGTGCAATGTACAGTCGCATTGTCAATCTGCAACTGGGATAGTGTTCGTGGCCCTAAGCCTTCTCAAGTTGGAGATAAACTGAGGTAAAGTGCAATGTAGAGTCGCATTGTCAATCTGCAACTGGGATAGTGTTCGTGGCCCTAAGCCTTCTCAAGTTGGAGAAAACTGGGTAAAGTGCAATGTAGAGTCGCATTGTCAATCAACGGGAGTGTGTAACCTTTCAAGTTGGAAACTGGGAAAGTGAGTTCCTGCATCTCAATGGGATAGGTTGTGCCCTAACCTTCTCAATTGAAACTGGAAGTGCATGTAAGCCTTTCAATTGAACTGGGAAGTGCTGTAAGCCTTTCAAGTTGATACTGGTGTGCAAGAGTCCATTGAATCAACTGGGAAGTGCTGTAAGCCTTTCAATTGGAAACTGGGAAAGTGCATGTAAGTCCATTGCAATCTGGGATAGGTTGTGGCCCTAAGCCTTCTCAAGTTGGAAAAGGGTAAAGGCAATGTAGAGTCGCATTGTCAATCTGCAACTGGGATAGTGTTCGTGGCCCTAAGCCTTCTCAAGTGGAGATAAAACTGAGGTAAAGTGCATGTAGAGTCGCAAGTGTCAATCTGCAACTGGTATAGTGTTCGTGGCCCTAAGCCTTCTCAAGTTGGAGTATAACTGAGGTAAAGGTGCAATGTAGAGTCGCATTGTCAATCTGCAACTGGGATAGTGTTCGTTTGCCCTAAGCCTTCTCAAGTTGGAGACAAACTGAGGTAAAGTGCAATGTAGCAGTCGCATTGTCAATCTGCAATGGGATAGTGTTCGTTCCCTAAACCTTCTCAAGTTGGAGACAAACTGAGGTAAAGTTGCAATGTAGAGTCGCATTGTCAATCTGCAACTGGGGATAGTTGTTCGGTGCCCTAAGCCTTCTCAAGTTGGAGATAAACTGAGGGTAAAGTGCAATGTAGAGTCGCATTGTCAATCTGCAACTGGGATAGTGTTCGTGGCCCTAAGCCTTCTCAAGTTGGAGATAAACTGAGAGTAAAGTGCAATGTAGAGTCGCATTGTCAATCTGCAACTGGGATAGTGTTCGTGTCCCTAAGCCTTCTCAAGTTGGAGACATAACTGAGGTAAAGTGCAATGTAGAGTCTCATTGTCAATCTGCAACTGGGATAGTGTTCGTGGCCCTAAAGCCTTCTCAAGTTGGAGATAAACTGAGGATAAAGTGCAATGTAGAGTCGCATTGTCAATCTGCAACTGGGATAGTGTTCGTGGCCCTAAGCCTTCTCAAGTTGGAGATAAACTGAGGTAAAGTGCAATGTAGAGTCGCATTGTCAATCTGCAACTGGGATAGTGTTCGTGGCCCTAAGCCTTCTCAAGTTGGAGATAAACTGAGGTAAAGTGCAATGTAGAGTCGCATTGTCAATCTGCAACTGGGATAGTGTTCGTGGCCCTAAGCCTTCTCAAGTTGGAGATAAACTGGGGTAAAGTGCAATGTAGAGTCGCATTGTCAATCTGCAACTGGGATAGTGTTCGTGGCCCTAAGCCTTCTCAAGTTGGAGATAAACTGGGGTAAAGTGCAATGTAGAGTCGCATTGTCAATCTGCAACTGGGATAGTGTTCGTGGCCCTAAGCCTTCTCAAGTTGGAGATAAACTGAGGTAAAGTGCAATGTAGAGTCGCATTGTCAATCTGCAACTGGGATAGTGTTCGTTTCCCTAAACCTTCTCAAGTTGGAGATAAAACTGAGGTAAAGTGCAATGTACAGTCTCATTGTCAATCTGCAAATGGGATAGTGTTCGTTTCCCTAAGCCTTCTCAAGTTGGAGATAAACTGAGATAAAGTGCAATGTAGAGTCGCATTGTCAATCTGCAACTGGGATAGTGTTCGTGGCCCTAAGCCTTCTCAAGTTGGAGATAAACTGAGATAAAGTGCAATGTAGAGTCGCATTGTCAATCTGCAACTGGATAGTGTTTCGTTTCCCTCAGCCTTCTCAAGTTGGAGACAAACTGAGGTAAAGTGCAATGTACAGTCGCATTGTCAATCTGCAACTGGGATAGTGTTCGTGTCCCTAAACCTTCTCAAGTTGGAGATACAAACTGGGGTAAAGTGCAATGTAGAGTCGCATTGTCAATCTGCAACTGGATAGTGTTCGTGGCCCTAAGCCTTCTCAAGTTGGAGATAAACTGAGGTAAAGTGCAATGTAGAGTCGCATTGTCAATCTGCAACTGGGATAGTGTTCGTGGCCCTAAGCCTTCTCAAGTTGGAGATAAACTGAGGTAAAGTGCAATGTAGAGTCGCATTGTCAATCTGCAACTGGGATAGTGTTCGTTGCCCTAAGCCTTCTCAAGTTGGAGATAAACTGAGGTAAAGTGCAATGTAGAGTCGCATTGTCAATCTGCAACTGGGATAGTGTTCGTGGCCCTAAGCCTTCTCAAGTTGGAGATAAACTGGGGTAAAGTGCAATGTAGAGTCGCATTGTCAATCTGCAACTGGGATAGTGTTCGTGGCCCTAAGCCTTCTCAAGTTGGAGATAAACTGGGGTAAAGTGCAATGTAGAGTCGCATTGTCAATCTGCAACTGGGATAGTGTTCGTGGCCCTAAGCCTTCTCAAGTTGGAGATAAACTGGGGTAAAGTGCAATGTAGAGTCGCATTGTCAATCTGCAACTGGGATAGTGTTCGTGGCCCTAAGCCTTCTCAAGTTGGAGATAAACTGAGGGTAAAGTGCAATGTAGAGTCGCATTGTCAATCTGCAACTGGGATAGTGTTCGTTTCCCTAACCTTCTCAAGTTGGAGATCAAACTGAGGTAAAGTGCAATGTACAGTCTCATTGTCAATCTGCAAATGGGATAGTGTTCGTTTCCCTAAACCTTCTCAAGTTGGAGACAAACTGAGATAAAGTGCAATGTAGAGTCGCATTGTCAATCTGCAACTGGGATAGTGTTCGTGGCCCTAAGCCTTCTCAAGTTGGAGATAAACTGAGATAAAGTGCAATGTAGAGTCGCATTGTCAATCTGCAACTGGGATAGTGTTCGTTTCCCTCAGCCTTCTCAAGTTGGAGACAAACTGAGGTAAAGTGCAATGTACAGTCTCATTGTCAATCTGCAAATGGGATAGTGTTCGTTTCCCTAAACCTTCTCAAGTTGGAGACAAACTGAGATAAAGTGCAATGTAGAGTCGCATTGTCAATCTGCAACTGGGATAGTGTTCGTGGCCCTAAGCCTTCTCAAGTTGGAGATAAACTGAGGTAAAGTGCAATGTAGAGTAGCATTGTCAATCTGCAACTGGGATAGTGTTCGTGGCCCTAAGCCTTCTCAAGTTGGAGATAAACTGAGGATAAAGTGCAATGTAGAGTCGCATTGTCAATTTGCAACTGGGATAGTGTTCGTGGCCCTAAGCCTTCTCAAGTTGGAGATAAACTGGGGTAAAGTGCAATGTAGAGTCGCATTGTCAATCTGCAACTGGGATAGTGTTCGTGGCCCTAAGCCTTCTCAAGTTGGAGATAAACTGGGGTAAAGTGCAATGTAGAGTCGCATTGTCAATCTGCAACTGGGATAGTGTTCGTGGCCCTAAGCCTTCTCAAGTTGGAGATAAACTGGGGTAAAGTGCAATGTAGAGTCGCATTGTCAATCTGCAACTGGGATAGTGTTCGTGGCCCTAAGCCTTCTCAAGTTGGAGATAAACTGGGGTAAAGTGCAATGTAGAGTCGCATTGTCAATCTGCAACTGGGATAGTGTTCGTGGCCCTAAGCCTTCTCAAGTTGGAGATAAACTGGGGTAAAGTGCAATGTAGAGTCGCATTGTCAATCTGCAACTGGGATAGTGTTCGTGGCCCTAAGCCTTCTCAAGTTGGAGATAAACTGAGGTAAAGTGCAATGTAGAGTCGCATTGTCAATCTGCAACTGGGATAGTGTTCGTGGCCCTAAGCCTTCTCAAGTTGGAGATAAACTGAGGTAAAGTGCAATGTACAGTCGCATTGTCAATCTGCAACTGGGATAGTGTTCGTTTCCCTAAACCTTCTCAAGTTGGAGACAAACTGAGGTAAAGTGCAATGTAGAGTCGCATTGTCAATCTGCAACTGGGATAGTGTTCGTGGCCCTAAGCCTTCTCAAGTTGGAGATAAACTGAGGATAAAGTGCAATGTAGAGTCGCATTGTCAATCTGCAACTGGGATAGTGTTCGTGGCCCTAAGCCTTCTCAAGTTGGAGATAAACTGAGATAAAGTGCAATGTACAGTCTCATTGTCAATCTGCAAATGGGATAGTGTTCGTTTCCCTAAACCTTCTCAAGTTGGAGACAAACTGAGGTAAAGTGCAATGTAGAGTCGCATTGTCAATCTGCAACTGGGATAGTGTTCGTGGCCCTAAGCCTTCTCAAGTTGGAGATAAACTGAGGTAAAGTGCAATGTAGAGTCGCATTGTCAATCTGCAACTGGGATAGTGTTCGTGGCCCTAAGCCTTCTCAAGTTGGAGATAAACTGAGATAAAGTGCAATGTAGAGTCGCATTGTCAATCTGCAACTGGGATAGTGTTCGTGGCCCTAAGCCTTCTCAAGTTGGAGATAAACTGGGGTAAAGTGCAATGTAGAGTCGCATTGTCAATCTGCAACTGGGATAGTGTTCGTGGCCCTAAGCCTTCTCAAGTTGGAGATAAACTGGGTAAAGTGCAATGTAGAGTCGCATTGTCAATCTGCAACTGGGATAGTGTTCGTTGGCCCTAAGCCTTCTCAAGTTGGAGATAAACTGGGGTAAAGTGCAATGTAGAGTCGCATTGTCAATCTGCAACTGGGATAGTGTTCGTGGCCCTAAGCCTTCTCAAGTTGGAGATAAACTGAGGTAAAGTGCAATGTAGAGTCGCATTGTCAATCTGCAACTGGGATAGTGTTCGTTTCCCTAAACCTTCTCAAGTTGGAGACAAACTGAGGTAAAGTGCAATGTACAGTCTCATTGTCAATCTGCAAATGGGATAGTGTTCGTTTCACTAAACCTTCTCAAGTTGGAGACAAACTGAGGATAAAGTGCAATGTAGAGTCGCATTGTCAATCTGCAACTGGGATAGTGTTCGTGGCCCTAAGCCTTCTCAAGTTGGAGATAAACTGAGGATAAAGTGCAATGTAGAGTCGCATTGTCAATCTGCAACTGGGATAGTGTTCGTTTCCCTCAGCCTTCTCAAGTTGGAGACAAACTGAGGTAAAGTGCAATGTACAGTCTCATTGTCAATCTGCAAATGGGATAGTGTTCGTTCCCTAAACCTTCTCAAGTTGGAGACAAACTGAGATAAAGTGCAATGTAGAGTCGCATTGTCAATCTGCAACTGGGATAGTGTTCGTGGCCCTAAGCCTTCTCAAGTTGGAGATAAACTGAGGTAAAGTGCAATGTAGAGTAGCATTGTCAATCTGCAACTGGGATAGTGTTCGTGGCCCTAAGCCTTCTCAAGTTGGAGATAAACTGAGATAAAGTGCAATGTAGAGTCGCATTGTCAATTTGCAACTGGGATAGTGTTCGTGGCCCTAAGCCTTCTCAAGTTGGAGATAAACTGGGTAAAGTGCAATGTAGAGTCGCATTGTCAATCTGCAACTGGGATAGTGTTCGTGGCCCTAAGCCTTCTCAAGTTGGAGATAAACTGGGGTAAAGTGCAATGTAGAGTCGCATTGTCAATCTGCAACTGGGATAGTGTTCGTGGCCCTAAGCCTTCTCAAGTTGGAGATAAACTGGGTAAAGTGCAATGTAGAGTCGCATTGTCAATCTGCAACTGGGATAGTGTTCGTGGCCCTAAGCCTTCTCAAGTTGGAGATAAACTGAGGTAAAGTGCAATGTAGAGTCGCATTGTCAATCTGCAACTGGGATAGTGTTCGTTTCCCTAACCTTCTCAAGTTGGAGACAAACTGAGGTAAAGTGCAATGTACAGTCTCATTGTCAATCTGCAAATGGGATAGTGTTCGTTTCCCTAAACCTTCTCAAGTTGGAGACAAACTGAGATAAAGTGCAATGTAGAGTCGCATTGTCAATCTGCAACTGGGATAGTGTTCGTGGCCCTAAGCCTTCTCAAGTTGGAGATAAACTGAGATAAAGTGCAATGTAGAGTCGCATTGTCAATCTGCAACTGGGATAGTGTTCGTTTCCCTCAGCCTTCTCAAGTTGGAGACAAACTGAGGTAAAGTGCAATGTACAGTCTCATTGTCAATCTGCAAATGGGATAGTGTTCGTTTCCCTAAACCTTCTCAAGTTGGAGACAAACTGAGGTAAAGTGCAATGTAGAGTCGCATTGTCAATCTGCAACTGGGATAGTGTTCGTGGCCCTAAGCCTTCTCAAGTTGGAGATAAACTGAGGTAAAGTGCAATGTAGAGTAGCATTGTCAATCTGCAACTGGGATAGTGTTCGTGGCCCTAAGCCTTCTCAAGTTGGAGATAAACTGGAGGTAAAGTGCAATGTAGAGTCGCATTGTCAATCTTGCAACTGGGATAGTGTTCGTGGCCCTAAGCCTTCTCAAGTTGGAGATAAACTGGGGTAAAGTGCAATGTAGAGTCGCATTGTCAATCTGCAACTGGATAGTGTTCGTGGCCCTAAGCCTTCTCAAGTTGGAGATAAACTGGGTAAAGTGCAATGTAGAGTCGCATTGTCAATCTGCAACTGGGATAGTGTTCGTGGCCCTAAGCCTTCTCAAGTTGGAGATAAACTGGGGTAAAGTGCAATGTAGAGTCGCATTGTCAATCTGCAACTGGGATAGTGTTCGTGGCCCTAAGCCTTCTCAAGTTGGAGATAAACTGGGGTAAAGTGCAATGTAGAGTCGCATTGTCAATCTGCAACTGGGATAGTGTTCGTGGCCCTAAGCCTTCTCAAGTTGGAGATAAACTGAGGTAAAGTGCAATGTAGAGTCGCATTGTCAATCTGCAACTGGGATAGTGTTCGTTGCCCTAAGCCTTCTCAAGTTGGAGATAAACTGAGGTAAAGTGCAATGTAGAGTCGCATTGTCAATCTGCAACTGGGATAGTGTTCGTTTCCCTAAGCCTTCTCAAGTTGGAGACTAAACTGAGGATAAAGTGCAATGTAGAGTCGCATTGTCAATCTGCAACTGGGATAGTGTTCGTGGCCCTAAGCCTTCTCAAGTTGGAGATAAACTGAGATAAAGTGCAATGTAGAGTCGCATTGTCAATCTGCAACTGGGATAGTGTTCGTTTCCCTAAGCCTTCTCAAGTTGGAGACAAACTGAGGTAAAGTGCAATGTACAGTCTCATTGTCAATCTGCAAATGGGATAGTGTTCGTTTCCCTAAACCTTCTCAAGTTGGAGATCAAACTGAGATAAAGTGCAATGTAGAGTCGCATTGTCAATCTGCAACTGGGATAGTGTTCGTGGCCCTAAGCCTTCTCAAGTTGGAGATAAACTGAGGTAAAGTGCAATGTAGAGTCGCATTGTCAATCTGCAACTGGGATAGTGTTCGTGGCCCTAAGCCTTCTCAAGTTGGAGATAAACTGAGGTAAAGTGCAATGTAGAGTCGCATTGTCAATCTGCAACTGGGATAGTGTTCGTGGCCCTAAGCCTTCTCAAGTTGGAGATAAACTGGGGTAAAGTGCAATGTAGAGTCGCATTGTCAATCTGCAACTGGGATAGTGTTCGTGGCCCTAAGCCTTCTCAAGTTGGAGATAAACTGGGGTAAAGTGCAATGTAGAGTCGCATTGTCAATCTGCAACTGGGATAGTGTTCGTGGCCCTAAGCCTTCTCAAGTTGGAGATAAACTGGGGTAAAGTGCAATGTAGAGTCGCATTGTCAATCTGCAACTGGGATAGTGTTCGTGGCCCTAAGCCTTCTCAAGTTGGAGATAAACTGAGGTAAAGTGCAATGTAGAGTCGCATTGTCAATCTGCAACTGGGATAGTGTTCGTTGCCCTAAGCCTTCTCAAGTTGGAGACTAAACTGAGGTAAAGTGCAATGTAGCAGTCTCATTGTCAATCTGCAAATGGGATAGTGTTCGTTTCCCTAAACCTTCTCAAGTTGGAGACAAACTGAGATAAAGTGCAATGTAGAGTCGCATTGTCAATCTGCAACTGGGATAGTGTTCGTGGCCCTAAGCCTTCTCAAGTTGGAGATAAACTGAGATAAAGTGCAATGTAGAGTCGCATTGTCAATCTGCAACTCGGATAGTGTTCGTTTCCCTCAGCCTTCTCAAGTTGGAGACAAACTGAGGTAAAGTGCAATGTACAGTCTCATTGTCAATCTGCAAATGGGATAGTGTTCGTTTCCCTAAACCTTCTCAAGTTGGAGACAAACTGGGGTAAAGTGCAATGTAGAGTCGCATTGTCAATCTGCAACTGGGATAGTGTTCGTGGCCCTAAGCCTTCTCAAGTTGGAGATAAACTGAGGTAAAGTGCAATGTAGAGTAGCATTGTCAATCTGCAACTGGGATAGTGTTCGTGGCCCTAAGCCTTCTCAAGTTGGAGATAAACTGAGATAAAGTGCAATGTAGAGTCGCATTGTCAATTTGCAACTGGGATAGTGTTCGTGGCCCTAAGCCTTCTCAAGTTGGAGATAAACTGGGGTAAAGTGCAATGTAGAGTCGCATTGTCAATCTGCAACTGGGATAGTGTTCGTGGCCCTAAGCCTTCTCAAGTTGGAGATAAACTGGGGTAAAGTGCAATGTAGAGTCGCATTGTCAATCTGCAACTGGGATAGTGTTCGTGGCCCTAAGCCTTCTCAAGTTGGAGATAAACTGGGGTAAAGTGCAATGTAGAGTCGCATTGTCAATCTGCAACTGGGATAGTGTTCGTGGCCCTAAGCCTTCTCAAGTTGGAGATAAACTGGGGTAAAGTGCAATGTAGAGTCGCATTGTCAATCTGCAACTGGGATAGTGTTCGTGGCCCTAAGCCTTCTCAAGTTGGAGATAAACTGAGGTAAAGTGCAATGTAGAGTCGCATTGTCAATCTGCAACTGGGATAGTGTTCGTTTCCCTAAACCTTCTCAAGTTGGAGACAAACTGAGGTAAAGTGCAATGTACAGTCTCATTGTCAATCTGCAAATGGGATAGTGTTCGTTTCCCTAAACCTTCTCAAGTTGGAGACAAACTGAGATAAAGTGCAATGTAGAGTCGCATTGTCAATCTGCAACTGGGATAGTGTTCGTGGCCCTAAGCCTTCTCAAGTTGGAGATAAACTGAGATAAAGTGCAATGTAGAGTCGCATTGTCAATCTGCAACTGGGATAGTGTTCGTTTCCCTCAGCCTTCTCAAGTTGGAGACAAACTGAGGTAAAGTGCAATGTACAGTCTCATTGTCAATCTGCAAATGGGATAGTGTTCGTTTCCCTAAACCTTCTCAAGTTGGAGACAAACTGAGATAAAGTGCAATGTAGAGTCGCATTGTCAATCTGCAACTGGGATAGTGTTCGTGGCCCTAAGCCTTCTCAAGTTGGAGATAAACTGAGGTAAAGTGCAATGTAGAGTAGCATTGTCAATCTGCAACTGGGATAGTGTTCGTGGCCCTAAGCCTTCTCAAGTTGGAGATAAACTGAGATAAAGTGCAATGTAGAGTCGCATTGTCAATTTGCAACTGGGATAGTGTTCGTGGCCCTAAGCCTTCTCAAGTTGGAGATAAACTGGGGTAAAGTGCAATGTAGAGTCGCATTGTCAATCTGCAACTGGGATAGTGTTCGTGGCCCTAAGCCTTCTCAAGTTGGAGATAAACTGGGGTAAAGTGCAATGTAGAGTCGCATTGTCAATCTGCAACTGGGATAGTGTTCGTGGCCCTAAGCCTTCTCAAGTTGGAGATAAACTGGGGTAAAGTGCAATGTAGAGTCGCATTGTCAATCTGCAACTGGGATAGTGTTCGTGGCCCTAAGCCTTCTCAAGTTGGAGATAAACTGAGGTAAAGTGCAATGTAGAGTCGCATTGTCAATCTGCAACTGGGATAGTGTTCGTTTCCCTAAACCTTCTCAAGTTGGAGACAAACTGAGGTAAAGTGCAATGTACAGTCTCATTGTCAATCTGCAAATGGGATAGTGTTCGTTTCCCTAAACCTTCTCAAGTTGGAGACAAACTGAGATAAAGTGCAATGTAGAGTCGCATTGTCAATCTGCAACTGGGATAGTGTTCGTGGCCCTAAGCCTTCTCAAGTTGGAGATAAACTGAGATAAAGTGCAATGTAGAGTCGCATTGTCAATCTGCAACTCGGATAGTGTTCGTTTCCCTCAGCCTTCTCAAGTTGGAGACAAACTGAGGTAAAGTGCAATGTACAGTCTCATTGTCAATCTGCAAATGGGATAGTGTTCGTTTCCCTAAACCTTCTCAAGTTGGAGACAAACTGAGATAAAGTGCAATGTAGAGTCGCATTGTCAATCTGCAACTGGGATAGTGTTCGTGGCCCTAAGCCTTCTCAAGTTGGAGATAAACTGAGGTAAAGTGCAATGTAGAGTAGCATTGTCAATCTGCAACTGGGATAGTGTTCGTGGCCCTAAGCCTTCTCAAGTTGGAGATAAACTGAGATAAAGTGCAATGTAGAGTCGCATTGTCAATTTGCAACTGGGATAGTGTTCGTGGCCCTAAGCCTTCTCAAGTTGGAGATAAACTGGGGTAAAGTGCAATGTAGAGTCGCATTGTCAATCTGCAACTGGGATAGTGTTCGTGGCCCTAAGCCTTCTCAAGTTGGAGATAAACTGGGGTAAAGTGCAATGTAGAGTCGCATTGTCAATCTGCAACTGGGATAGTGTTCGTGGCCCTAAGCCTTCTCAAGTTGGAGATAAACTGGGGTAAAGTGCAATGTAGAGTCGCATTGTCAATCTGCAACTGGGATAGTGTTCGTGGCCCTAAGCCTTCTCAAGTTGGAGATAAACTGAGGTAAAGTGCAATGTAGAGTCGCATTGTCAATCTGCAACTGGGATAGTGTTCGTTTCCCTAAACCTTCTCAGGTTGGAGACAAACTGAGGTAAAGTGCAATGTACAGTCTCATTGTCAATCTGCAAATGGGATAGTGTTCGTTTCCCTAAACCTTCTCAAGTTGGAGACAAACTGAGATAAAGTGCAATGTAGAGTCGCATTGTCAATCTGCAACTGGGATAGTGTTTCGTTGGCCTAAGCCTTCTCAAGTTGGAGATAAACTGAGATAAAGTGCAATGTAGAGTCGCATTGTCAATCTGCAACTCGGATAGTGTTCGTTTCCCTCAGCCTTCTCAAGTTGGAGACAACTGAGGTAAAGTGCAATGTACAGTCTCATTGTCAATCTGCAAATGGGATAGTGTTCGTTTCCTAACCTTCTCAAGTTGGAGACAAACTGAGAGTAAAGTGCAATGTAGAGTCGCATTGTCAATCTGCAACTGGGATAGTGTTCGTGGCCCTTAGCTCTAAATTGGAATAAACTGGGAAAGTCAATGGCCTAAGCCTTGTCAAGTTGGAACTGGGATAGTGTTAGGCCCTTAGCTCTAAAGTTGAATTAAACTGGGATAAAGTCAATGTAGAGTCGCCTTGTCAAGTTGCAACGGGATAGTGTTCGTGGCCCTAAGCCTTCTAAATTGTCAATAAACTGGGTAAATGTCATGTAGAGTCGCCTTGTCAATTGGCAAAGGGATAGTGTAGTGGCCAAGCCTTCTCAAGTTGGAATATCTGGAAAGTTCTCAAGTTCGCATGTAATGGAAATGGGATAGTGTTGTGCTAATCCTTCTCAATTGGAATAAAGTGTACAGTGCCTTAAGCTGAATTAAAAGGGAAGTGTAGGCTCCATTTCAATGGAGTAAATGGTTCGTGCTTAAGCTCGCATTGATTGAACGGGATAGTGTAGTCCCTACATTGTCAATTGCAACAGGATAAAGTGATGTACAGTTCATTAATTGCAAATGGGAAGTGTGTAGCTACTTTCAAGTTGCAAAATGGATAAAGTGAATTAAGTTGCATCAACTCAATGGGATAAATGTGGTGCCTTCTCAAGTTGAGATAACTGAGAAAGTGCAATGTAGTCGCATTAATTGCAACTGGGAAGTTCGTTTAAGCCTTCTCAAGTTGGAGAAATGGGAAAGTGAAATTTATTTCCATTGTCAATCTGCAATGGGATAGTGTTCGTTCCTAATTCTCAAGTTGGAGATAAACTGGTAAAGTGCAATGTAGAGTCGCATTGTCAATCTGCAACTGGGATAGTGTTCGTGGCCCTAAGCCTTCTCAAGTTGGAGTAAACTGGTAAATGCAATGTAGAGTTTCAACTCAAGGGATAGTGTTGGGCCTAACTTTAAGTTGGAAAGTGCAATGTAAGTCATTGTCAATTGCAATGGGAAGTGTTTCCTAAACCTTCTCAAGTTGGAGAAAACTGGGTAAATGCAATGTAAGTCCATTGTCAATCTGCAATGGGAAGTGTTCGTGCCCAAGCCTTAAGTTGGAAACTGGAAAGTGCAATGTAGAGTGCATTGTCAATCTGCAACTGGGATAGTGTTCGTGGCTACCTTCTAGTGATAACTGGAAGTGAATGTAGTCCATTGTCAATCTGCAAGGGATAGTGTTCTTCCCTAACGTATCAAGTTGGAGATAAACTGAGTAAGTGCAATGTAAGTGCATTGTCAATCTTCAACTGGGAAGTGTTCGTTGGCCTAAGCCTTCTCAAGTTGGAGAAAACTGAGTAAAGTGCAATAGAGTCGCATTGTCAATCTGCAATGGGTAGTGCTGTTTAAAGTCTAAGTTGGCAATCTGAGTAATGCAATGTGTCGTGGTCAATCTGCACGGTAAGTTTCGTGGCCTAACCTTCAAGTGAGTAGATCAAACTGGGATAGTGTATGTAAGCCTTCAGTAGTCTGAACTGGGTAAAGTGCATGCCCTAGTCTCTCAATTGGAAACTGGGTAAAGTGCAATGTACGTCCATTTCAATGCAAATGGGAATGTGTCGCATTGTCAATTGGAAAACTGGGTATAGTGCCCTAAGCTTCCATTGAGATAAACTGGGAATATGTCGTAGACTATTGTCAATCTGCAAGGGATATGTTCGGTAAGTGCATCTAAGTTGGAGACAAACTGAAGGATAGGTACGTCCCTGCTTAAGTTGAGTAACTGGTAAGTGTAGTGCCTAGATTTCAAGTTGCAAGGATAGTGTAAGTGCCTAACTTCTCAATCTGGAAAACTGGGAAGTGCAAGTGGGTCCATTGTCAATTGCAGATGGATAGTGTAATGCCTAAGTCTCATGTGAACTAACTGGGTAAAGTGATGCCAAGTCGCAAGTTGGAGTAACTGGAAGTGATTCGTGGTCCTTCCTTCTGAAGTTGGAGTACCTAGTCTCAAGTGGAGACATTGAATCTGCAATGGGAAGTGTTCGTCCTAAACTCTCAAGTTGGAGTACCTAGTAAGCAATGTAATCGCATTAAGTGCAATGGGATTGTTCGTCCTAACTGGGTAAGTTGGAGATAAACTGCTAATGGGAATGAGTAAATTGTCAATTGAGGATAGTATCGTGCTAACTGTAAGTTGGCCCAACTTAAATGAATATGAGAAAGTTAAGCGCATTGTCAATTCAATGGGATAGTGTTCGTGGCCCTAACCTTCTCAAGTGGAGTAAACTGGGTAAAGTGCAATGATCTGATGAATGGATTGTTTCCCTAAGCCTTCTCAAGTTGGAAAACGAGGTAAAGTGCAATGTAGAGTCGCATTGTCAATCTGCAACTGGGATAGTGTGTGCCTAACCTAAGTTGGAGAAACTGGGTAAAGTGCAATAGAGTCGCATTGTCAATTGCAACTGGGATATGTCTGGCCTAAGCCTTCCGTTGAAAAGATAAAGGGAAAGAGTGCATTGTCAATTGCAACTGGGATGTTGCAGCTTCTGACTTAAAGCGTAAGTGAATAAAGGAAAGTCAATTGAAGGATTGTCATCTAACATTTCGTGGCCCTAAGCTTAATTGGAGATAACATGGCAATGAATGGATAGGTTCTGAACCGGGATTTGTGGCCAACCTTAATTGGAATAAGGAAAGTGCAATGTAAGTCGCATTGTCAATTGCAACTGGGATGTAGTTGGCCTAACTTTAAGTTGGAGATAAACTGAGTAAAGTCAATGTAGAGTGCATTGTCAATCTCAATGGGATAGTGTGGCCCAACCTTCAAGTTGGAGATAAACTGAGGTAAAGTGCAATGTAGATGGTCATTGCAATGGTAGTGTGTGCCCTAACTTCTAAGTTGAATGAGTAAGTGATCAAGGATGTGTTGCATGGCTAATTCTGGATAAGTGAGGTAATGCTAAGTGCAATGTGAGTAACTGGGATGTTTCGTGGCCCTAAGCCATCTCAAGTTGGAGAAAACTGGTAAGTTGCAATTAAGGGATAGTCACTGCAATGGGATAGTGTCTGCCATAAGCCTTTAGTGGCAAACTGGAAGTGAATAAGAGTGATGTCAATGTAACTGGATAGTGACTGCACCTAGCTTCAGTTGTGAAAACTGGCAAGTGGAATGAGTGCAATGTCAATTGAACTGGGATGTGTCTGCCCTAGGCTTGTAAGTGCTAAACTGAATGGAATGTAGTCATTGTCAACTGCAACTGGGATAGTGCATTGCATAGCCTTGTAATTGGAGATAAACTGGAAGGATAAGTCGCATTGTCAATTGCAATGGGATAGTGTAGTTCCCTACCTTTCAAGTTGGAGCAAACTGGTAAAGTGCAATGTAACTTGTAATCTGCAACTGGGATGTTGTGCCTGAACTGAAGTTGCGTAAACTGAGTAAAGTCATTGAGATACTTGTAATTGCAATGGGATCTTTCGTGCCCTAACTGGGAAGTTGGGATAACTAGGTTAAGTTGGAATTGAATAGAATGGGTAAGTCATTGTCAAGCTTGAATTGGGAAGTGATGTAAGGCTTGCAATGCACTGGAGAAACTGGGTAAAGTAATTGAGTCAATTGAATCTAAAGTGATGTATCGTGCCGTATTGCCAACGAATTGGAAAAGGGAAAGTGAATGTAGAGTCGCATTTTCAATCTGCAACTGGGACAGTGTTCGTTTCCCTCAGCCTTCTCAAGTTGGAGATAAACTGAGGTAAAGTGCAATGTAGAGTCGTATTGTCAGTCTGCAACTGGGATAGTGTTTGTGGCTCTTCGTGGCCCTAATCCTTCTCAAGTTGGAGACAAGACTTGAACATTGCCATTAATGTTTATGGTTACCTTTAGTATAACGAAGAGTGGTAGTTGAAAAGACATAAAGATGTAGGATACATCTGATCCACGAGTGGGGTAAGGACTAGTGTTGGCCGGAGCATATTCCGTTATGAGAGCGATGTTCTACAAAGTACTTGCTGCACGGTAATGGCTTAGAAGTGAACAAGTGTTAGAGTTGAGATCATGTATATTCTTAGTCATGTTTGTTCCATTTTGGGGGGGGGGGGGGGGGGGGGGGGCGTTCGCTCGCTTTGAACTCAAGCGTAGTCCATACACGTGCTGCAACTTCTAGTGCACTAGACTGATTTTTGCGTGAGGGTTAGCTTTCCCTATGAACTTGTGTCCCTCGCCATCAGACGAATCCACTCCGACTGCTGATGTACTTGTAATTTACATCTCCATATCAAGGACGAGAAATCAACATTTTAGTCCAACTGACCGGTGTAGAGGTTGGACCTGCTACCTCGGCATCAGCACACCGGAAGTTTAAGAGCGAGCGCTTTTATCCATTCGGACATGCTGACCTCGCTTATTCCATTTACCTGAATCATTGCACACGGTGTTTACCATTAACAATTTCTAACATATCATACAAATATGCATAAGAAATGATCAGTTTACGAACCTTCATCCACATCTCTTTCAAAATTGTAGTTCACATATTCTTTGTCTACATTCGGCAGGTTCAAGAGCACATCTTTCACGCTGTGAAGAAGGTATTCTCTTAGCTTTGTGGAATTAATGACATTTGAACTGTTTTCACCGAAAAATGCCCTCAATATGACATTATAGTCGACGATAATACTGCCTGACCTGAAATACGTCAATATTAATTATCATGAATAAGAAATGGATTCACTTCATTAGTACATATCTTTTAAATGGTGTGTATGTCATCATATATGCACATCATGTTCTTCGTATAAACTATGTCTCGTGTGCTGCCAACCATTTCTGATGCTGATGTTACTTCATGGCATGATATCCAGTTGTCCAGCAACTTATCTCTTGGTTTCCCCTTGCATCTGTTCCACTCCAGCTCTCCCGTTGTGGCAACATACGCCAGCTTTACATGTCTCATAACTTGCCCACAGAATGTGGACTGTCTTCTTCTGTTGCGTGTAGCCAATTCTCTTTGTGAATTAACATCTTTCAGGATATCTTCATTGCTCTTTCTATCCGTCCATGCTGTTCTCTTCGTTCTTCTATCAAACCACAGCTCTGTTGCCTCACGTGTCTGCTGATTACCATTCATTCGGTGCCATACATCAAGGTAGGTTCAAAATAGCTCTTAAGAACTCTTTTTCTCACCTCCGTTGATATATTGGGTGACGGGGTAGGGGTATCCTCTATCAAAGGAGAAGTAAGGTGCCTTCGCTAGCCTACGTGACACCAGTGGACAAGGTGGAGTACCTGTTAAAGCAACTTTTCACCCCCCCCCCCCCCCCCCCCCTTCCCATTAGGGTAACATGAAGTCACGTGAGCAAGTAGTGGATGAAGCTGGCGAGCAGTCGACTGATAGTTTTTGGTTATGGTCTCGAGTTTCACGACGGATCATTTAAAAGTCATGTACATAAACCAACGTAAAAGTCTAAGCAGTATACATTCTTGTTCTCTGGAACATGTTCCCTGGTGGTAGTAACATCTCATTTGTATTTGAAAATAGTCACACTAGAACAGCGGGTACGTGAAAAATGCAATCTACTGTTATATTTTGCGAGATTTTAAAGATTAATTATTTCCAGAAATTATAGGGGAAAAAAATAAGTTTTGGTATCTACAGATAGAAACCAATGTTATGTTTTAAAATGATAAAATCACATAACTACTAAAAGAAAACAGAAATGTATTGAACTGAGAGCAGCCCATTACCCACAGCTGAGTTGAGTCGAGTCACGAATCGATATCACAACAGTTGGGACATTCTCATACGCTTTCTGTCCTCAACTTCAGCAACCAGCGAAGAGTCCCAATACTAATGGTACCAGTTATGTTCTGATTTTGGGTCTCTCTGGCCTTTCCTCAGAGTATTGATTGTCCGCCATACCCTCCGGCCACCCACCTCACACAATTCTTCCCCCCCCCCCCCTCTTCCCTTAAACGTTCCAACCTCGGCCATGATGACCCATATGTTATTCAACACTATTGCCATGGAGGTGAGTACTGGCTCGTTGGTTCAGCCTCAATGACAGACTTGCGCAGGAACATTCATAGCACATCAACACTGAACAACCTGATGTCCTTGACATTCTCCAATATTTATTGTTGACGATTATCACAGCAAATAACTTCAAACATTCCCGAATGGTGAGGGATAGCATGTGATAATTATATAACGTGCATAACCACTGTTCTCAACTTAGATGCGAGACACTCGTCTCCTTTGCACAGTTATAACACAATCGCTGACTAAGCTAAGGTCACACTTCAACTGCCCTTGGCGTCTGGCGTGGGCATTGCTGAAATGCCGTCAACTCGGCGCACTGTAAACAGGCTTTGAATGGCTATTCAATCAGCCGCACAACTATCTGGAACACTTTCGCTTCTGGCTGAAGCATCATTACAATACTGAAGTAATGTCGAATAATCTTGCTTGGCTTCAACTCAGTTCCACGTCGTTCTTCAACCGCGACACCTGGTCGGACTAACTCTGTCCCGCTGTCTCGCTTTCTGTGGACTGCCCAACTATTGTCACGTGATACGCAACTTCTTTCAGTAGTTTCCCTTTGTCATTCAACATCATCATGTGTTCCGCACTCACTTTCCTTGACTTAATCGTGCGTGTTAGTTCATAGTGATCGCGTGGACTGCTCTCACTATGACAATTCCTCTTCTACGGTAAACCTACTCTTAGTACACAAATTTACCGCTGTCTGCCTCATATCGGTACATGGCAACTATACACTTGACGATAAAGCAGGCTCAGACCCTACATCGGTCAGATGGACTCATATGTTGACTTCTCGTCCTTGGCTTGAGGAGGTAAATTACAAGTACCGTAGAAGTCGGGGTAAGTTTGCCTGATGGCGAGGGACACTGCTAATAGGGACAGCTATTCCACACGGAAACATCAGTCCAGCATTTGTATATACTGCGTTCAGTTAATAAAAGGGACCAAACAAGTACAATTGTTGAGAACACGCATCTCACGTATGGCAACATACGGATGTGAGTCATGGACTCACTACATAAGAAAATCAGTTATTTTGAACTGCAGTGTTACAGAAAGGGTGTTAGAATTTCGTGACCCAAGAAGATGGAAAACACTGACACTCAACCAGATGTGAACATGGAAGAAACCTGGCTCACATCCAGCTTCCTGTCTCGGAATCTGAAACATTTTGTCCACATTAAAGGCCATGGTGGCTTGGGAAGAACAGTGATGGAAGGCGTATTTCCTGGAACAAGAGGCAGCGGGCGACCACACAAAGATGGACCAGGACATCACAGACACCTTGGGCAGGAGAACTGGCAACGCATCCAGACAGTTTTTAGCGCACCGTGATGAGAGCGGCGACGTTCTACAATGGACGCAGCACATGATGGTGATGCTGATCAGTTGTACATATTTCGGTTTCTCACCTGAATCCACGAATAGCAATCTCTTTGAAGTTGGTGACATTCTGATAAGCCTCGGTGAGCTGTAATAGAGAAGAGGAGACAATTCATTAACACAATCCCTGGCTAGTGGCATCTTTGTGTGTTTAACAGATTCAGTGTCAAGGGATGATAATTAGTCTTAAGCGAATTCCCGTATCTGCTATTGGCCTATTTACAATAGTTTTCCTTATGCAACCCCCTTTAAATTTTACATATAATACAACATGTCTGCTATCATATTAACAACTTTTAAATCATAACTGTGAAATATCCCTACTTCCCATTTTCCGTTATCCATTTGTGTTTGGTCCCAGCCTGCTGTTTGTTGCCACTAAAACAGTTAACACTTGCCTGGTATACTTGTCCTAACCCATTCTTATACAGTTATTGCAGTACACTCGTCTTTATTAGTTACTTGATTTCTTCAGCGGGAGCGTTAGCGAGGTTGATAGGGAAATTCTTTGATAATTTTATGAGCACCGCCGGACGCGGCCTCCAGTCTGGGCTTGTCGCCTGTTAAAGTGAGGGAGAGATTGGTCACCTATTTCTTCGTGCATTCAGCTTACAAAATATGATGGCGATATCACATCACAACGCAGAATGGTATAGAAGATTAATAACATCAACCCAATTGAATAGTGAAAATCATAACTTATATCTTAACATAGCAAAAACAAAAATAATGCATACAGATAAAACTACTATGGAGAAAGAAATATATGTTAATGAGGAAAAACTGGAGGTGGTGGAAGATTTCGAATATCTTGGGTCATTGATTACCAACAATGGTGACACAATGAAAGAAATTAAAAGACGAATATCTATTGCTCTTCAAAGACTAAAACAACTGAATAAATTTTGGAGTGGGACAGATAGAACTACAAACATTAGATTTTTAAGAGCATGCATCTTTCCTATTGCAACATACGCCCGTGAGACCTGGACACTTATTAAACAAGCTAAACAGCGCATAAATATAATGAATATAAATTAAACAGACGGGTTGCTACGAATTTTTGCTACGAATTATCATTCAAAGAGTGAGGAAGAAAATACAACTTGAAATAGGGGAAGAACAATGTGGGCTTGTAGAAGGAAAGGGTACAGTAAATGCTGTGTATATGCTGCGAACAGTTATTTAACGTGCTATAGAAGTAAACAAGGATATACATCTTTGCTTTATTGACTACACAAAGGCTTTTGATAGAATTAGACATGTCAACATGGTGGATATGCTTGCAGATCTACAAATTGATGAGAAAGACAACAAGCTGCCATGAGGATTGATAATGAAGTGGGACAATATCTGTCTATTAAGAGAGGTATTTGGCAGGGATGTGTAATGTCTCCAGATCTTTTTTCCCTATACTGTGAAAATATTTTCAGAAATGCAGAAGGTACAAATGGAATCAGCATTGGAGAACGAAACATCAATAACATTAGATATGCAGATGATACAGTATTAATTGCAGACAATGCACAGGATCTGCAACAATTAGTAGATGCGGTTGTTGTACACAGTGAGCAACTGGGGTTAGAATTAAATTGTAAAAAGACACAGATTATGGTCGTCACTAGGAAGAACGAAATACCACAATGTAATATACAAGTAAATTGGAATATTCTTCAACAAGTGAATCGGTACAATTATCTCGGAACAGTCATAACATCTGATGAGAGATGCCTTAAAGAATCGCCATGGCGAAAGTAGCCTTTAGCAAGATGAAAACATTCTGGTCAATAAAAAGATGTCAATTGAAACGAGAAAAAGAGTGTTGAGGGGATACATAGAGCCTGTTCTTTTATATGGATGTGAAACTTGGACAATAAGCAGTCAAGCTGAAAAACATATGATGGCTGCAGAAATGTGGTTTCTGAGGAAAATGCAAAGAATACCATGGACAGATAGAAAAACCAATGACCAGGTACTACAGCAGACAAATGTAAATCGTAAACTGATTAGAGAAATTAGTTGTAGACAGTCACAATATTTTTTGGACATGTTATGAGAAGAAATGGATTGGAGAACTTAGTGACAACTGGCAAGATCGAAGGAAACAGACCAAGAGGAAGACCGAGAAGTAAATACCTGGATGGCTTGGCCACATGGCATAGTCGAGACAGGAACACTGAGTTTATCCACGACTCTGGTGATCGAGTGAAATGGCGAATCATGACCGCCCACGTTTTACGGCATGGTACATGACTGATTGATTGATTCATTGGATTCTAACATATCTTGGATAAAGAAAAGAACAAATGTACCCATACTTAAAGAGTTGAATATTGAAGAAAGTTGCCTATTAAAGACGATAAAACAGAAAACAGTGAAATATTTAGGTGACTTAAAACGTCACGAAAGTTTGGAGAGAACAATAATGGAGGGATATATGCCTGGGGAGAGAGGAAGAGGAAGGCCAAAGAGAAGATGGGTGCAAGATGTGGTGGATTACCTCCAGATGGGTGTGTTTCACGCGGAACATCTTGCTTATGATCGAGAAGTTTTCCGGAAGGTTGTTATGGGAGCGAGGTTCTGCAAAGGACATGCTACTGAATGAACGAATATCACATCACAAATCCATTGCAGGAAGCTGCGTCGGGACAACATTTAATACATCTTGACTTAACTGCATAGGCCTCTAAATGTTAGTTAAACTCCTGTACACTTGGGCATGGCAATTTGGTCGATAGCTGTCACCCAGGTCAAGCAAGAGGGCATATAATCAGATTGCAATGGGAACTGCCAAGTCGTGACTGAAGTTCATGACGCGAAAAACAGAAGGAGCAGAACTCTCGGTCAGAAACGTAGATATAACTAAGAAACTAGCGGATCACGTCAGTTTCGGTTATCAATAGTTACGGGAGTCGGATCATGGATTCCAACAGGAAAACGGGACATTGAAATGGTCCAGACCTTGAAAAGAATATTGAAGAGCAGGGGGACATCATTATGGCCAATATAGATGGCAAAAGACAATGTCCACAGTGAGAAGGATATAGGAGCCTGAAAAGAATAACTATCTGCATGCTGTGCTATAAGATAGTAGAATATATACAGCCGTAAGATGGGGACATACTGTGTTATTTGATGTAAAAAAAATGATAACAGACGCCTTGGACACATCGTGATGATTAGAAAACATCAGCGGTAATAGAGGCAGACTGCGAGAGATGGCGTCATGAGAGAATATCAGCAGTAACAGTTTTTCAGAACATCAAAAGCCGAGATCTATGGAGAGACATGATCGTCGACCGTTGGCAGGGCGAATGATGATAATAGTTCTTTATTTCATATAAATTGTATATCACAAACATTCACGCGCGCGCACACACACACACACACACACACATACACACACATACACACACACACACACACACACACACAGATCTGTCTTGAAGACACACTCATTTAAGAGTCACACTTAACTAGCAGACACGCCCATCTAGTAGTCAAGCCCATCTAGTAGACGCACCCATATAGTCACACATCTATCAGATACGCCCACTTAGTAGCTAGCAGTCACAACCATATAGTCACACATCTATCAGATACGCCCACTTAGTAGCTAGCAGTCACAACCATATAGTCACACATCTAACAGGTACGCCTATCTAGTAGACACACATATGTAGCAGTCAAGCCCATCTAGCAGGCACAACCATATAGTCACTCACCTACCAGGTACGCCCATCTAGTTGACGCACCTATTTAATAGTCACGCCCATCTAGCAGTAACAACAATATAATTGTCACGCCCATCTAGCAGTCACAACCATACAGTCATAGATCTAACAGGTTAGTTAGTTAGTCGACAGATCATCCTCATTGCACATCGAACCATTCAGTCCATAAGTGCTCGGATCCCCTCCTCAGCAAATCCCGCAACGTGTAGCGGTTAACGACACCAGTTCTTAGTTAGTTAGTTAGTTAGTTAGTTAGTTAGTTAGATAGTTAGTTAGTTAGTTAGTTAGTTAGTTAGTTAGTTAGTTAGTTAATTAGTTAGTTAGTTAGTTAGTTAGTCGACAGATCATCCTCATTGCACATCGAACCATTTATTCTATAAGTGCTCGGATCCCCTCCTCAGCAAATCCCGCAGCGTGTAGCGGCTAACGACACCAGTTCTATGTTGGTTTATCAATCTTCTTTGGCTTCCTGCGTAGTGTTCTTCTTTGGCCACCCCTCTTTTAATGTGCTGTTCTCGCAGCCTGGCCATGGTTGTAGATTCACAGTCATCACTTAGTTCTCGCAAAAGTCTTACTTCTCGTAGAGCATTCAGAATGTCAACCTGGTCCATGGCGTGTCCGCCCTCCACAGTAGCCTTACCTGCTAGCTTGTCATTTCCTTGAACACACCTGTTGAAGAATGTCTTCGGCTTGACCCATCCACGACCATCCTCTTTTTAACCTGTTGCCCTCCACCTTCATAATTTCACAATGCAGTGGATGTTGTGTGTTTGCGTTAACTCTGAGGTAGGCGCGTGCTCTGCAAATTTGTAGTCTGTCTTCAATGGTTGGAAAATCAAGAAGGTAGCGCATCGCCCTGCATACTGTATCTCTTGTACATCCAAGAATAATGCGCATAGCTTCGTTTTGTATCATTTCCATCCTTTTTATCTGCTTACGACTGAGAGTCAGGATCGCCATCGCATACTCAAAAACAGACATGACCAGTCCCTCGTATAGAAGGCATAGATGGCGCTGTTCACAGTTTGCTGCCGCCATCACCCGCATCACAGCCAACACCGCTCGGCCTTTGTCTATGTACCCATCATAATGAAGGCTTCGATCAAAACGTATCTCCAGGTAATTCATTGCCTGCGTTATTTCCACAGTCTCTTAACACAGATTAACAGTTGGTGTTGGAGTATTGACAATATGATTATTCAAAGAGAACCAAGTCACTGTTGCCTTTGTTGGGTTGACCATTGACCCAGTTTCAGCACACCAAGTACTTATGCGTTTGAATTCGGTTTGCAGTTCCACAGCAACTTGATCTCTTTCCTTACCCTGACGATACACTAAAACATCGTCGGCATATGACAATGTCCTCCCTGGCCCAGTGATATGCTCGCTGGTGATTCTCACAGTGTAGGCGTTGAACAGCACCGGAGATAATGGTGATCCCTGTGGTAGGCCAAGATATATTGTTGTTGGCTCCGAAGTCCAACTGCCGCATATAAAAACTACTTTCCGTTGGAAGAGGGTTGCAGCCATCCAACTAAGGAGGAACGGACTTATCTTGAGTTCAAGAAGCTGGAGCATTAAAAATACCAATGGTACTCTGTTGTACGCGTCCTCAAGATCAATCGCTGCAGCAAAGGTTTCAATGCCTGAGTGGAAAATTTCATAAACATCATGGGCGAAAACTGCTGCCTTGGTCCAGGTTTCTCTTTTGGAACGGTACCCTCCCAGGGTAGGTGGGAAAACACTTTTCCTCTCTAGCTGGCTTGATATTTTCCTGGCAATTAACTTCTCCAGCAGCTTGCCTGTTGTATTCTGCATGGTTATTACTCGATATGCCTTAATTTTTGTGTGGGCTTTGCCAGGCTTCGGCAAGGGAATCAGATAGCTGTGTAACCAGCCCTCCTTGATGCTAGCACTCCATATACTGTTGTTGTACATGTCTGCTAGTTTCTCTAGCTCATTGTCGGTACACCTATTGATGTCGTCATATCTTATGCCATCTGGCCCTGGAGCGCTGTTTTTTGATCGCCGAAGTACAGACTTGATTTCTTTCACTGTCACTGTGTCTTCATCCGAAATGTTCTGGGGCTTACACCTGTCTGAGGTGACCTCCTTGGCAATATTTCGGCCTCTCATGTCTGTCTGGTTGCTCTGCTCTAGATAGCGTTCGAAGATGGCTTTGCCCTTGTTCTCGTCAGTCCTCTGTCAGATGAGGTCAGCACCTTGGAAGTCAGACATTCTTTTATTCTTGACTACCCCACTCATGCTTTTATGTAGTCGCCAGAACAATTTCAGTGACTTGTCTGTGCTTACTCTTTGACATGCCTCTGCCCGTTTTTCACTTTTAATCACCTTAACCAGTTTTTTTTAATAGCTTACTTTTGTGTGCATCTCTCTTTCTAAGTGCATGGAGGGATTAGGATGGGCAACTCTGTTCTTCTTGGCGTTTTGCCAAATTCCTTACAGCACTACTCTTATCCATCCAGGCCTTCTCCACTTCAACATTCCACCAATTGGCTTCTCCCAGCTTTTTTTCCTGCCCTGAAACTTTCTGCGCTTGTCGCGCCTTATTTTGCTCACCACATCTTGCCCTGTACTGTCATACTGGAAAGTCTTGACCGTCGACTTGTGCTGCCTGGTTCTGCCTTTCTCCGCCAATATGCTGCAAGGGTGGTGGTCGCTCCCGTGGTACCCTAGGACACCCCATCTACACACTGTAGTGAGTTAAGGAGTAACCAGCGCCATATCAATAGCACTGTCCTCATCCCCTGGACGGCTTGCTGTCCTGGTGACACAGCCACTGCTGATACAAACCAAGTCAATGGTTTTAAGTGCAGTCTCGGGCTCCTCTCCTGTGTGTTGGAGGAAATGTTTCCACATGATCTGCCTTTTGCGTTGAAATCGCCACAGAAAATGACATTTTTTTCGTGACCTAATATGTCACTTAAGCACTGCCACTTCTGGGAATCCATACTCGCGTTACGGGCATAAACATTAACCAACACGGATGGTAGACCGGATTGAACTCTAACCGCCTGTATTTGTATGTCGTCATTGTCCCATCTGGACATGTCTAGCTCTGAAGCCACCATACTGTACGCCACTAACAGGTACGCCCACCTAGTAGACGCACCAACGTAGTAGTCACGCCCATCTAGCAGTCACAACCATATAACAGCCATACTCATCTGACAGTTACGCCCACCTAGTAGTCACACCTATGTAGTAATCACGCCCATATAGCAGTCACACCAAAATTATAGTCACACTCATCTAACAGGTACGCCCACCTAGTAGTCGCACCTATGTAATAGTCAAGCCCATAGAGTAGTCACAACCATATAGTGTCGCATCTAACGGTACGCCCACCAGTAGACGCACAAATGTAGTAGTCACGCCCATCTAGCAGTCACAACCATATAACAGTCACACTCATCTAACAGTTACGCCCATCTAGTAGTTGCAACTATGTATTAGACTTGCCCAACTGTAAGTCACGCCCTTGTAGTAGTCACGTCCATCTCACAGTCACATCCCTCCAGAAGTTACACTCATCTTCATTTATGTAGTCGCTCGTCCACACAAAACAAGACTGCTCATACATAAAAAGATTAGAACTTAGCCGTAGTTAATTTGACAGCACACCAGTTTGCCTTGATCTCGATGGTATATGGACCGTTCAGAAAGTAATGACTAATTACTTAACGTAAAATTCGCCTAGTAAATCACAAACTATAAGATATTTTCAAAAATGTAGGAGATATAAATGGAATCATTATAGGGGGACGAAACATCAATAATATTAGATATGCAGATAATACAGCATTGATTGCAGACAATGAGCATGATCTGCAACAAATAGTAGATGCCGTTGTTGCACACAGTGAGCAACTAGGGTTAGAATTAAATTGTAAGAAGACTCAGGTTATGGTCGTCACTAGGAAGAAGGAAATGCCACAATGTTAATATACAAGTAAATAAGAATATTCTTTAACAAGTGAATCGATACAATTGTCTCGGAACAGTCATAACATCTGATGGGAGATGCCTTGAAGAGATTACAACAAGAATCGCCATGGCGAAGGTATCCTTTTGCAAGATGAGAAACATACTGACCAATAAAAAGATGTCAATTGCTACGAGAAAAAAAGTGTTGAGGTGCTACATAGAGCCTGTACATTTGTATGAATTTGAAGCTTGAACAATGATCAGTTAAGCTGAAAAACATCTGATGGCTATGGAAATGTGGTTTGTGAGGAAAATGCAAAGAATACCATGGACAGACAGAAAAATCAATGACCAAGTACTGCAATAACAAATGAAAATAGTACGTTGAATAGAGAAATTAGATATAGACAGTCAACATTTTTTGGACATGTTATGGGAAGAAATAAACTGGAGAACTTGATGACAACTGGCAAGATCGAGGGGAAGAGAACAAGGGGAAGACAGAGAACTAAATATCTAGATGGCTTGACCACGTGGCATGGTCGAGATAAGAACACTGAACTGATCCACGACTCTGGTGCTCGAGTGAGATGGTGAATCATGACCGCCCACGCTTACCGGCATTGCACATGATGGGTGGATGGAAATCACAAACAGCCAACAAACGCTGGGGTTGATTCCGGCGTCCTGTACAAAGACATGCAGCTAATATAAACAGAATGGACGTCGAATAACTTACCTGAGCCTTGTACTCTTTTTCCGTGTTGACGTATTTTTCAGAACTTCGATTACTTAGCTCGTCAATCAAAAGTTTCATTATACCTAATGGTAAAGTTGAGCTCATGGACAAGCTCATCTGAAAGAAGTTGATAAGTGTTAGTCAGAAACATGAACAAAACTTTATAACGAACAAACTTTATTTTTAAATGTTTAAGAATTGGGCACGCAGGCCCGTCTAACATTCTGCCCTTCTGTCACTCTCTTTCATACATTATTTCATCCACACATCATTTGAGGCTAACGGACAACAATAATGTAAAAGATATGTATTATAAAGGCAAGGGTAATATGCAAAAATCACGACTCAGTAATATTAATGAATGATGTGGGACGCAGAGGTGTTTCCAAGGCACCAGGGCCGGGTTATATACTGGCCAAGACCTATTGACGCGTCCTCGTCGAGCGTCCTGTGCAACAGGTCCCTTCAGGGTCCTGGCTAAAGTTAGTAGGATCGCTGATTCCTCCGAAGTCGGAGAGTGTCTGCCTGTACGGCGAGGAACCACCAGTCTGCACACCAATAAGCCAGACATGGGACAACGGATACTCATGCAAACCTTAGTCCGGTATGACATCACACTGATGTTGGACAACATGATGTCTTCATCCGACATACAGGACTTCGCGTTGGAGCCATCACCCGCATCGGTCCCAAACTCCGCTTGGTCTTTGTTATCACCTGGTCTATGTGCTCATTATAAGCAAGGCTTCGATCAAAACGTATCCCCGGGTAATTCATTGCCTGCGTTCTTTCCACAGTCTCTGAACGCAGATTAACAGTTGGTGTTGACGTGTTGACAATATGATTATTCAAAGAGAACCATGTCACTGTTGTCTTTGTTGGGTTGACCATTGTCCCAGCTTCAGCACACCAAGTACTTATGCATTTGAGTTCGGTTTGCAGTTCCACAGCAAACTGACCTCTGTCCTTACCCTGATGATACACTAAACCATCGTCGAAAATTTCAAGAAGAAAGGTGGCAATATGAATTCCGAATCGTACTGTGAAATTCTATCGATGCTTCATGATGCAATTCGAAGAAAAAGTCCAGGACTGCTGACTAGAGGAGTGTTGCTTCTTCGTGACAATGCCAGACCACATACGGCTTGATTAACTCAGGAGAAAATTAACCGACTAAGGTGGACGTTCTGGAACATCCACCTTACAGTCCCAACTTAGCCCCAAGGGATTTTCACCTTTTTGGTCCACTGAAAACTCACTTTGGCGGAAGACATTTCGCGAATGACGCCGAAATTGAATGTGAAGTGAAAACATGGTTTAGAAAACAGAGCACGCCGTTCTATAGAAAGCAGGTTTTGGAGGACTGATAAACCGATAGGATAAGTGCATCAATGTTGGTGGAAATTATGTTGAAAAATAAAGGGACAATGTTCGTATAAAAATAAACTGGTTTCAAATTGTTATCATATTTAGTTATTTTTCTACAGCCATTTGCCCATTTGTGACTTACTTATTGACTTACCCTCGTAGCTATGGGGAATATAGTGGTCTACCTAAGGGGGAGGGGGGCTGGCTGTTATACAAGCGTTTTATTATTATTATTATTATTATTATTATTATTATTATTATTATTATCTATTATTATTATTAAGGGGGAAGGTATTCCGTAATGAGATAGAGTTCGAATAATTTGCGATTATATGTGTAGGAATTGGTGATGTCTTTGATTTCTTGTGGAAGATTGTGCCACAGCTGAGTGCGGAGTACGCTAAGCTTGTTTTGTATAAGTCTATCCTAGGCTTCGGAATATCAAATATATTTAGTCGTTTACTGTATCTAACATTATATTTAAATAATGGATATATCTGGGGCATTCCGATGTAGGATTTTGTGAATTAGTTTGGACTTGTTGAAAAGCAGGCGTTTGCGGAGTAGTAGTAAATGAAGGCGTTTGTGTAGGCTAGGATTGTCAATTAAGTGTTTACTAAAATAGATGAAGACTACCTTAAGAAGTAATCACTGCCTACCTCAATCCGAACACATCCCCCAAGTTGGTGTTTGTACAACACTAATTTGTTGTGACGTAGAGCTGGTTATAACCGGCCCCGTGGCTTATGGGATGGTGACATTCAGTGTCGCAATTCCCCGGCATTCCAGGTCTAGGGTTCGAAATCAGCCACGGGCGATTTGGAAGCAGACCACTTTGCGTTGATTTCCATTATATGAGGCGTCAGATTTTCAGAAAGCAATGGCAAACCTCTTCTTCTTCTGCCCTTTATTGTCCATTGGGACATAGCCCCTCAACCAACTCTCGCCAAGCCGTCCTATGTCTTGTCATCTCCTGTCAACCTGTGGAGCTATTGACAGATGCAAAATCAGTACTCAAGGCGCTCCTGTCTGGGAAATTGCCAGTACTAAGGACACTACTTTCTGAACTTAGCAGTCAGCATAAGGTCACCATACAGTGGATACCATCCCACTGTGGAGTACCCGGAAACGACAGAGCTGATCAATTGGTTAAGAAAGGAGCCAAAGAAGAACAGCCTGATGTGCCCGTTACATACCACCAAAAGAAAAGAATGATCAAATCAATCAGAAAGCCACCACAACCTGCTCAAGATGACTACCACGTTATGGACAGACCAGAACAAGTCATTATTCTGCGCCTCAGAACAGGACACAATAGATGTAGCTATACAAAATTCAAGATTGGTGAAATAGCCATTTGCACATGTGGATTGGCGTCGCAGACAGCAGAGCACATACTCCAAGACTGCCCAAAATATAACATATCTAGGTAAACCTTCTGGCCTAGAGAGGCGACAGTGGAAGATAAACTCTATGGACCGCTGTGTGAACTAAAATAATACAAGTTAAATTCATACAAGAGACGACATTGCAGTTGTAGACATATTTCAAGCGAACGAAAGAAGAAGTCATCTCCTATAGCATCCTTCATATTATTCAACTCTGTCTGTAGTTCTCGGCAAACTACTGAACTAAACTTGCTTGATAAATCATGAACAGCCAAAAATGCTGGGGTTGATTGCAACTCCCGGCAAAGTACGAGTACATGCAACGAACATTTAGAGCTGGTTATATGATAAGAAGAAGGGAAATAACTATGTAACTTCACGTTTGCTTCTTGATTTGTTAATCCTTGGGCAAACTAGTTTATTACGTACGTCATTATCATAACTGTATATGTATGTTTTTGTTTCATTAACGCATATGACATAACACTAACAAACGGCAACGCTCTGTAATATACACAAACAAAGAAACACGCATTGCACCTTGTAAATATACATTGCTTTGTATAAAATAAACGTAAAAAAAAAAAAAAAACTAGTTTATTATTTCCCCTGATGTCGTGTGTACACACAGTCTCAGACACTGAAATATTTAGGCCACATTTTTCTTTTGCGTTCAACCGCTTTGAACTCAAGCGTAGTCCATACACGTGCAACTGCTTCTAGTGCACTGGATTGATTTTTGCGTGTGGATTACAAGTTAAATGCCGAGGAAGGCTAACCTCATTTAAAAAATGGTCGCCAAAGTCGGAAGTGCCGGCCTACGGGTGGCAAATAAAAACTGGCACTACGCAATTACGCGTGCCCGGAACAGCTCTGACTAACTAGTCTTCTGAATGTCCTTCATGTTCGGAACAGCTCTGATTAGTTAGTTTTCCGAATGTCCGTTGTGCCCGGATCAGCTCTAACTAGTTCGTTTTCTGGGCACAGCGACTAACACATGTCCGAATCGAAAACTCGTTGAGTGGATACCGTCTGCAGTCCGACTGTCCCTGGTTTGTGCGGAGAGCCGCCCGTAGTGAACGAAAGGCCTAATACATTGAAGTGAGGAATTCAAGCAGCCATGAGCAGGAAGTGGCGATTCCCTCGGTGAGCCCAGCACCTGAGCGCTATGTATCGGTTCTGCAACTATGGAAGCCTCCCTTGGATGGAGGATAATGTCCATGGACTGTCCCTGCCTTCCCTTGAGGGCTGATCGTGAAATATTCGACCGTTCTAACTTGACCAGCTGGGGTGTGGACGGCACCACAAAAGTGAGAGTCTCCCAGGAATGCTAACCTGGTCAAAAACGCACGAAAAAATCGGATGTGTTGGCCTAAGGGTCTAGGCCCAAGGGTGCATAACAATACACCGCAATCACATTTGAAAAAAAAAACACTACGGATGAACGCAGAAGAAGAAGAAGAAAAATTAACTGCATATTTTTACTGGACGTCGCAGTCAACTCCATAATTTTTTGGCTGTTTGATTCATGGGCAAGTTTACGTTCCGTAGTTTGCCATTGCTTTCTGAACGACCAGCACTCACACCATTGTATGGAAACCAATGCAAGATTGTTTGCTTCCAAATCGCCCACAGCTGTATTTCGAACGCGATTACGAATTGTGTTCGCAGTTCCTTCGCCACAGAGCAGGCGTGTGGATTAGCTTTCCCTATTACCAGCATCCCTCGTCACCAGGCGAACCCACACAGACTTTTGAGGTACTTGTAATTTACGTCCCCAGGTCAAGGACTAGAAGTCAACATTTTATTCCCAACTAACAGGGTAGGGGTTGAAGCCGCTACCTTAGCACCAGCACACAGGATGTTTAAGAGCCACAGCTTGTATCCATTCGGCCACGCTGACCCCCACTGAGGCCATATTACAAGTCACAGTGATTTAGAACGAACAGCAATGAATGGTGTCGTTTCTGGAGGGAGAGGCAGGGTCCATGCGACACGACTGTGGACACACGATATGAAAGCCACGCGACATAAACATGCAAGAGAAGGGGAGAACTGGTGAAGGGTGGACAATAAAAGCCACTCGGCATGAACATGCAAGAGACACAGAGAACTGGCGAAGGATGGACAATAAAAGCCACTAGACATGAACATGCAAGAGATAGGGAGAACTGGCGAAGGGTGGACAATCTTTCCGACTTTGTTCTATGAGGATCATGATGATGAGGATGTCGCGAAATACCGTTGGAATGTCGCACAAAACATTGACCGAGTCCAACATGCCGAGGATCCAGAAGTTTCTGTGTATCCACTCTGACTTTGCCCATTCACATGTACTAGTGTTTTTTTTTTTTTTAAACGTTTCTCATGTCTTCTTCTACTGCTTCCTTTCACCCTCTTCTCCGTTTTCTTATCTATCCTCTGCTCTGTCCTCTTCTCCATAATATTTTCTGTTTTCTTATTTATCCTCTTCTCTGTCCTCTTCGCCATCCATTTCTCTGTTTTAATATATATCTTCTCCTCCGTCCTCTTCTTCATCCTGTTCTCTGTTTTCTTATCTATCCTCTTCTCTGTCCTCTTTTCCACCCTCTTCTCTGTTTTCTTATCTATCCTCTGTTCTGTTCTCTGCTACACCCTATTCTGTTTTCTTATCTATACTCTCCTGTCCTCTTCTCCACCTTCTTCTCTGTTTTCTATTATATCCTCTGTGTCATAGATTACCGCGACTTCTCCAGAATGCCTCACATTCCACAAACACAAAGGAGGAGTGAACAGAAGAATAGACGGTATTCTCAACATTTAAGAAGCTGAAGCAAAATTACGCGCCATTGTACAGTGTTACCCTTTACCTAGCTATGACGTAAGATTGCACACGAAGACGGCGAGTAATCATAACTACCAGGGTCTGGTTTCTCGATTTGAACAAGTTCACATTTGACGCCAGTACGTTTTTCACCAGCAGAGAATAGGTGTAAAATTTCAACTTGATAACAATCTCCGCTTCAATACATTGCTGGGGAAAGCACGGATTGCCGGGGGCCTGTCCAGCAGAGCAAAGGCGTGAAATAGCATCCATGTTCGCTGAGATGATAGTCGGCCTGGGGCCGTCACGCTGGTAAGGAGAATTTATGACATGTGACGCGTGTGAAGCGCGTGATCCGGGACTGTTTCCGGATCCGGTCAGGGATATGCACTACTGACGAGCTCAAACAAGGGCGAAACTCGAGTATAGTGCTTGCATATTGACGTGGATAGGCCTTAGATTCATACCGGAATGCGATCGGCGTTGCCAGTAGTGGGTTGTGCTCAATATTTAAATTTCAAATCCCGAAACAACCACATAATCAATTTATTATTGCTCACTGGATTTAGGAGGCCTGGTGTTCCTTGCCAGTGAGAAGTCCTGTCAACTATTAGTTTTTGCAAACTAAGTGCTCTAGTGTTGTTTGTGGATGTGCTTTTCTAGCGGTTTGGATAATGAGGATAATATGGAAATTGGCCTATAATTACATCATGAGGACGATCGTCTAGAGAACCAGCTTTTAAATGAGGATACACTTTAGCTTTGGTGAGACATGGATTATATATAAAAGTTAGTGACTCACAGATCGCCGGTGCAGAATGGCGAAGGATCCGATTACAGATTCCATCTAGTCCTGATGAGTTATTGTTTTTTAGATTACTGAGATGAGTAAATACTTCAGTGGTAGTCACTAGCGGTATTTTGGAGGGAATGTCTCCATAGCATTTGTTCTCACAGAATGATGATAATAAAGATATGTCATGAGGCGCATCTGGTATTGCAGCCTTCTGTTGGTTTATGTCGGACTGAAAGAATCTACTGAATTGATCACATGTAACCTGATTTGATGGCAATGATTGTGATGATTTGTGTTTGTTTGTCAATGTATTAATTGCTTTCCATATATCTTCCATATAGTACATATGGAACAGATCTGATCCACGACTCTGGTGATCGAGTGAGATGGCAAAACATGACCGCCCACGCTTACCGGCATGGCACATGATGGATGGATGGATATCTTTAGTGTTGATTTTATCTATTACTAGCTGACACGGCCCGGCTTCGCCCAGTCCCTGGTGGGGAGCATCTCATTTAATTCATATAAGTAGTCATATAAGCTCCCGTTCCCGTTCCCGACTATCTGTCTGTCTGTCTGTCTGTCTGTCTGTCTGACCCGGCCCGGCGTCGCCCAGCTCCTGGTGAGGAGCATCTCATTTAATTCATATAAGTAGTCATATAAGCTCCCGTTCCCGTTCCCGACTATCTATCTGTCTGTCTGTCTATCTGTCTGTCTGTCTGATCCGGCCCGGCTTTGTCCAGTCCCTGATGGGGAGCATCTCATTTAATTCACATAAGTAGTCATATAAGTTCCCGTTCCCGACTGTCTGTCTGTCTGTCTGTCTGTCTGTCTGTCCCTCCCTCTCTGTCTGTCTGTCTGTCTGTCTGTCTGTCTGTCTGTCTGTCTGTCTGTCTGTCTGTCTAATCATTTATTGGTTGCAGTTAGAACAACCTTAGATAAACGAAGACCAACTTACAAAAAGCATTAGAAAGAGCACTTGAAAGATCTTTACATCTTCCCCAACAATTAACATCGGTAAATGGAGCGGCGGCAGCAGCAGGAGAAGAAGAAGAAAAAAGAGGAGTAGGAGCTGGGAGGAGGAAGAGGGAGGTGGAGGAGGGAGGAGGAGGGAGGAGGAGGAGGGAGGAAGAGATAGGCGGAGAGAGGAGGAGGGAAGAGGAGGGAGGAGGAAGGAGGAGGAGGAGGAGTAGGGAGGAATAGTAGGGAGGAGGAAGGATTAGGAGGAGGAGAGAGGAGGAGGAGGGAGGAGGTAAGAGGAGGGAGGAGGAAGGAGGATGATGAGGAGGAGGAAGGAGGCGGAGGAGTATAAGGAGGAGTATGATTTAGGTAAGGGGAGTATTAAGAGTGCGTATGAGGATGGAATATTTAGGAATGTAGAGATGGCGGATCGAATGGATGATGAGGTAAAGGATTTAGAGTAGTGAGGAGGAAGTAGAGATATTTATGCTTGTATTATTATAGTAGGAAGAGAAGTAGGAGTGGATTACATGTGATTATTAATATTTGTTCTTATTAGAATTGGGAGGATGAAGATATTAGTATATGGATGAGATAAGATTTTTTAAATTTCGTTTATATTAAGTTATTATGTTTTATTACTAGGTAAGTATTCTGTATGAATATTATAGTATTATTACATTACTTATTAACATATTAGTTATTATTAGTTATTTATATAGTATTAATATATATGTCTAGATCTTGAGGAGTTACTAATATTATTTCATTCTTATTTATTATGTATATAGGTTTTCAGTATTTATTCTTCTTTATTTTCTTACTTATTATGTCGTTCTTCTTATTTCTTCTTATTAGGAATTATTCTTTACATTCTTAGTTGCTATTCTTCTTTATTCTTCTGTCTTCTTTTATTCTTCTTCTTTCTATAGCTTCTTCCTCTTTCTTCTTCTTCTTCTTATTCTGATTCTTTAATGCTTTCGGTTCTTCGCTTCTCTGCTCTTTAACTCTTCTTCTTCTCTCCCTCTTCTTCTTCTTATTACTTTGTAGTTACCTATTCTTCTTCCTTTTCTTCCCAGTCTTCCTCTCTCCTTTATTGTCTACAGTCACTCGGACCTTTCTTCTTCTTTTTTCTTCTTATTCTCTTTTTCTTTCTTTCTTCTTTCTCTTCTTCTTCTTCTCTTTCTTTCTTTCTTTAGCTTCTTCTTCTTCTTTTCTTTCTGAATCCTTATCTTCTCCTTCTTTCTTTCTTCTTTCCTCTTTCTCTTATTGTGCTTTGCTCCCCTTCCTTCTTTTCCTCCTCTATTTCTTCCCCTTCTTTTCGTCTTCTGCTTTCTTCTTCTTCTTTCTTCCTGTCTTTACCAATACTCCCTTTTCTCGTCTCCCCTTCTTTTTTCTTTCTTCTTATGTTTCTTGCTACCTATAGTTTATATTCATTTCTCTTTTCTTCTTCCTTCTCTATTCTTCTCTTCTTCTCCCTTACTATGCTACACTCACCCCTTCCATCTCCGGGCCCTCTTCTTCGCTTTCTTCCTCCCTTTTTTTTTCTTTGCCCTTTCTTCTTTCTCTTTCTTGGTTCTGTCTCCTTTTGTTTTTCACCTTTTTTCGCTTGCTCTTCTTTATATCCGTCCCTATGTTCTTTATTGTATTATCTTATATTTCGCTACATTGTCTATAATACTCTTCCTCTCTGTCTTTCTCTTCGTTTTGTCTTTCATCCTTTTATTGCTTCCGCTCTTCCTCTCGTTTGCTTCGCTCTCGTCTTCTCCTTACTTCTCCTTATTCATGAACCGGTTTGTTATATTCCTCCTTCTTTCCCTCCCTTATACCCTTCTTTATTAGCTGTATTTTTCTCTCTATTCTCTTTCTTTCGTTTGCTGTCGTTTTTTCTTCCCTTTTTTTATTCCATTGATTCTTTCTTCTTTTTTTTTACTTTTTTTAATCCTCTTTCTTTTCTACGCCTTGTGTTTGCTTTTTTATCTTCTTGCTATCTTTTTTCCTCTCGTTTCTTTCCCTCTACTTCTCCTCTCCTTATTTCTTTTTTCTTTCTCTCTTTAGTTTCTTAGGGGCTTATTCCGTCTTGCTTCTCCCCTCTTCTAGGAGCGGCAGATCTTTCTTACCCTTTTTGCCTTTTTTTCTTTTCTCTTCGCTACCCCCCCCGAGGATTCCTTCCCTGTTTAGAAAGAGGGAGGTTTGCTTTTTTTTCGTTCTTGAGAGGATTTTTCTTTTCTAGGGTTCCTTATTTTCGGAAGAGCTTCTTCTTTGTAGGTAGGGGAGTAGGAGGAGGAGGATTATAACGCATATGCCTGTAGATAACTCCAGCGAAAGGTAGGCTGTTTTCTGTCTATTATCTGACCCGGGCATGGCTTCGCGTAACGCTCCTGGCGGGTAGCGTCTCATTAAATTCATACAAACAAAATGTAACTTAAAAGAATGTCCTTCCACACACCATCCATTATTTTTAATGAAAACTGTTTCTAATCACCTACATGACAGTAGATAACTTCTTAAGCATAAAAGATGAGTTACAATGTTATGCATTATGCATTATTTTTATGAAAACTTTGAAAATGCCTTAAAGATTGTATCATTATTTATTATAACTTATATGCCGGTACATAACTATAGACAAAGAGTTTATAAGTCTTTGAAAACGATGCAACAATATGACTATAAGATATACAGAAAAGTTATTAAAAGAATATGCCCTTGAAATAACTTTCTAGAGTTAAGTCCCCTTGCTATATAGAAATTAGAATGAAAAATGAAAAATTAAATAATATTAAGTAAGCAGCCGACTTTACACTAAAACAAAATATCACAGTTGGCAGCGCGGGAATGAGAGGAAGACGTGTAGAAAATTTCATCTCAATCGGATGGACCGTTCGCGAACGCATAAAGGACATACATACATACAGACGGAGATTGCCTTTTATATATAAGATTAAGTTCTTAAAATAGTTTTTCTTTTCCTTACGAATAACATACTGAACTTTGTTTCTCACACTAAGGTACATAGTTAGATCTCTATTTTTATGTGCCCTGTCACGGTCTGTCATAAGTTCAACTACCTCCTGTGTGTTCCACGGGAGCTTAGTGTAATGTTTAACACGAACTTCCTTAAATGGAACATGTTTATCAAATATACTTAGAAAGGTCTTCAGCCAGTGGTCCAGAGCATCGTCTGGGTCAGGAAGCTGGTAAACATAGTCCAGAGATGAGTTGAGCAAATCTTGTAAGAAGACGTATCGATTAAATCTTTTGTAATTTCTATATTTTATACTTATATGTTTGTGTTTTGGGGTTTTGGTGCCTCTTTTCGACCACGTGCAACATACTGGGTAGTGATCGCTCATTGCATTAATAGGTACAGTACATTCTGTGATGTTGTCAGCACACGTAGTTTAAATATGATCTATAAGTGTTGCAGATGATTTAGTTATTCTAGTGGCTTGTTTGACTAACTGTTGGAAGTTATATGACTCTATTCTGTTTTCCCATAATTTGTTTGATTTGTTAGTGTCTATGTTGAAGTCACCTAGCAATATTATTTCCCTCGCACTACTAAAGACTACATCCATCATAGTGGTGAGTTTTTCATACCAGATATTTCCTGCACTGGGGTTTCGATAAAGATAGCCAACTACTAGTGGTATGCGATTTTGAAGTTTAACCTCAAGCCATACACACTCAATCTGACAGGTTTCAAAATCTAGCCTGCGGTGGGTGTTAAGCGAGTTGGAAATATAAACTGCAATACCCATATCTTGTTTCTGAAAGGGATCTCTTCTAATGGTTTTAAAACCTCTGATAGCGATGTCATCATCCGAGATGTTACCATTTAATCGACTTTCGCTAACGCCGAACATGTGAAAATTTTGATTAAGTATAAGTGACAGTTCGGGCAGCTTCCCAAATAGATGGCAGATGTTTACATGCCCGATTCTGAGCCCATTATTACTGAGATAGTGTTCGTACTCATTATACATTTCAACAATGCGTAATCATAAGTTTAAAAGCAAAAATCACATTCACACACAAAGTGAATACAACTTACGTCCCTTATTACAATACACACTCTAAAGTACAGAGAAACAGTAATATCTCTGTCAATATATAAAAATACGTACACAGATCCGTAAGGAAGAGCAGTGAAGACTCCCTCACTCACAGTAAAAACACAATTAAAAGTATTATCAAAGCTATACAGCTAAGTACTATCAATTAATATAAAGTCAAAACAAGTCAATGTTTGTAGTTATATATAATCTAATACGTTACTAGATCAAGTAATAACCAAATATGCAGATAAACGTACTAGGAGAGGCTCTTTCTTGTACCGAGATCCGGTGTAGCTTTGCTAGTAAATACCTGGTTGTGTTGGTTGTTGGTACAGCGACATTATAAGTGCTTGACGAAGTGTAGCTGGGCTATAACGTGTGAAGTGCAACCATTCTGGGTTACAATGAAATGGGTACTGTTGATGTCTCATGGGTATGTAATTACTACCAACTACAGCCTCTGGTTGGTGGCTAACAGAAGGTTGTGGTGGCACGTCGTTGTTGCTGAGAGTTGGTTCCTTTCTGGGAGAATAGGAAAAATATCTTCGTAATTATTACCCTCCTGTGTGAAAGACGACGTATTATACGGACTTGGTGTGGTGACGATGAACTGTATCTTGTTTTGAGAACAGAACTTCTGCAAAATGTTGTTATTTACGTCAGCTGGGTTCAATTTGTTCAAGCTTGTAGTATTTGAGTAGACAAGTTCGGAATGCCTCATAATGGAGTGTGTTGTTGAAGGAAACCGTAACACACTGTCCTGAGTTTGTGTGTTTGACGACTAGGCCGGTGGGATTCATGCACTTGGATAGCTTGTTCTTCACGGCCCTCTCTTTGTTTAGTATGTAAGTTTTATTGACAGCCGATCGTAAACCTGAGTGACTCCTTTCACCATTCACTTCCAATGCGGAGCACTCTCCTTCCCCTGACATTATTGCATAATGTTACGAACAACTAAACTTGAAGAATGCAGCAATCGCATTGTTATCTAGCCACGCCGCGGGCAATTTGAGGTCCCGTGTAGTGGTTGGTTGTTTCTGACACGCCTCGTGCACTTGATTGGTTAAAATTTAATAGTGTTCAACTTTCACTCGAAATGAATATTATATATAACATGCATTTTTGCGATAATCAACACTTGTATTACTCTAAAAACTATTTAACCGCATCCATAGAATCACAACGAGCACATTGATATAAAAATCCATGATAGGTGAATTCAGCTTGCAGTAATAATAATCCGAGAAGTAGGAGATACGAAAACACGTCTTCACTCTCCGGCTGTAATTGAAAGTTCTATAGAATTGAACAAAGATCTACACCTTTGCTTTATTGATTACACAAAGGCTATAAATAAAGTGAGGCATGTCGACATGATAAGGATGATTCGAGATCTACAAATTGATGGAAAAGACCTCAGACTTGTTTTTAAAACAAAAAACATATATTGGAAACAACAAGCTGCCATAAGAATTGATAATGAAGTAGGTCACTATCAGCCTATTAAAAGACGTATGAGACATGGATGTGTAATGTCTCCAGATTTTTTTCCCTGTACAGTGAAAATATTTTCAGAAATATAGAAGATATGGAAGGAATCAACATCGGTGGACGATGCATCAATAACATTAGATATGCAGATGATCCAGTCTTGATTGCAGACAATGAACAGGATCTACAACATTTAGTAGATGTGGTTGTTGCACACAGTGAACAACTAGGGTTAGAATTGAATTGTAAGAATACACAGATTATGGTCGGCACTGGGAAGAAGGAAATACAACAATGTAATATACAAGTAAATGGGCATATTCTTAAACAGGTGAATCAGTACAGTTATCTCGGAACATCTTATGATAGATGCCTTGAAGAAATTAGAACAAGAATTTCCATTACGAAGGTAGCCTTTTGCAAGATGAAAAACATACTGACCAATAAAAAGATATCAATTGAAACAAGAAAAAGAGTGTTGAAGTGCTATATAGAACCTGTACTTTAGTATGGATGTGAAGCGTGAACAATGAGCAGACAAAGTGAAAAACATCTAATGGCTGTGGAAATGTGGTTTCTGAGGAAAATACAAAGAATACCATTTACAGAAAGAAAAACCAATGAACAAGTCCCTCAAGAAACACATGAGGCTCGTAAACTGATTAGAGACATTAGACGTGTACAGTAAAAATTTTGTGGGCATGTTGTGAGAAGAAATGAATTTGAGAACTTGGTGACAACTGGCAAAATCAAAGGGAAGAGACCAAGGGAGGACAGAGAAGTAAATACTTGGATGGCTTGGCCACGTGGCATGGTCGAGACAGAAACACTGAGCTGATCCACGACTCTGGTGATTGAGTGAGATGGTAGAACATTACCGCCTATGCTTATCGGCATGGCACATGATGGGTGGATGGAAACGTACAGTGAAAATAGATAAGGGCGGGGTGGTCGGACGACGTGTGAAACTCGACGGACTGACCTCAGCCAAGAAACACACTTGGCTAACACCCGCTGTCAGATAAGCAAAATCAAAGTTACATTATAGATGAGAGGATTTGTATAACTACTTTGAGTATAACTGCATAAAACAGAAGTGTCTAATCGAAAATCAGGTATGGGCGATTCAAATGTATATTTCACTTATCGTTGAGTATAGATTGTGCCAATACCCCTGGGGCTAGACAGCTAATGATAAACCTCGACCTTCCCAGCGTGCCCTGACCACCTAACAAGTTTTATCCGTCTACTATTCCCCCACCAGATTCGGGACTCCACTTGTCCTTACCTTACTACCTATGGACCTTCCCCACAGGGTACTCATCCACGAAGACATACATAGACTCAATCAAAGACATGGCAACAGAAATATAAGCTTTAATATACAATAGAGTTCAAATGCGAAGGATATCTAGTCCGTTAGAAAATAGGGCTATTTACAGTTCCGACATCAGAAAGTGGAAGCGTCAAAGATGATCTAACTGTCATCTTCAAGCGCGATAGACTCAGCGGAATGTACGTCTGGTCGGTTCCGTTGACTCACCGGGATCCCTCCTCGTAGAGTTGACTTGAAAAAGACCCTTCCTGCTTCATCCAAGTTCCCGGTGAATACTAATTGAGAATGGCCATTCTTGATCCGAAGACTGACCGTACCTACCACAATATTCAATAACAGAGTGTCAACTTGTGACGTAACTATACACTGGAGTCGCGCTGAGAAGTCTTCTGGGGCTACCCTAAGACCCCATCTGAAGCACTTAAGCGAAGCACACACACACACACACACACACACACACCACACACACACACACACACACACACACACACACACACACACACACTAGAGCTTAATAGCTCAGCTACAGTCAGAATTGTCTGATATTTCTTGGCTGGGTCGCAGAAGTTCTGAAAAGCTCCATCGCCATTAGCTGGAACAAGTCTATTGAAAAGGCTAATCGTATTATCATGATCCCTCTGACCCCAGCTGGGTTTAGTCAAGTAGATCTCAAATAGTGATGGTTTATACCACAATCAAGTCACTAAGACGAACTGTTTCGTAGACCACTCCTGGATCTGTCAATTCAACAATTGTTGGACTGCATCACTTTACCTGCATCTTCTAGATTGTCTCTCATAATGTACTTACAGGTAGGTTCATATTACTGTCAGGTTGGCTTTCATTATTGAATACTGGCTTGGCGTGCTCCCAGTATAGTGACCTCTCATAAACCAAAGTCTGTCTCACGGGAGTTAGCAAGTCCCACTTCTTCTATCTCAAATACTTAGTTTGATCATAAACTGTAATGTAACCTGAAATGCAACCTGGGATGCAACCTGGAACGCAACCTGGAACACAACCTAGAAGGCAAAGCCTGCAAGGAGAGGAGTAGGGTGAGAGCACTCGGCTACGACTCTGACATGCATTGCGTACAATGTGTATACATGCTTTCAGTATATACCAAATAACCGGCACCTAAGGCCTTTGTCATATTCATTGTTCAATCGTTATACTTTTTTTCCCCAACTGAAGCAATTGCCTTTCTTACTTTGGTGGGGAATTAATTACACACCATGGAGGGGATGTATTGTCAGTGGTAAAAACATGCCCTGCCTGTTGTTTGCCCATCAAGAATGATGATGACCATTCATTACATCCAGTGGGGTTGAAAGTATGGAGCCGTGAGTTCTAAGATGGCTGATAAGGCCTATTTTGGCTCGAAATGTTCTTTGACAATGTGGACAATGAATGCTTGACGTTTCTGGAGGATTTTCTGCAGTGATTTTTCTGTTCTGTCTTTTCTTCACAGCTCTTGCAGTCCTGGTTGCCTCACAAGTGACTGCACCCTTGCGTAATGATGCACGCCACGAATTTCGGTCTCTGGCTGCATTCTCCCAGGTGTCATGATGAATTCCAAAAGCATTCAGTGAGATTTGCAGTGTCTTTAAAGCGTTTCCTCTGGCCGCCTTGGGAGCGTTTACCACAACGCAACTCGCCGTAAACAATTCTTTTAGGGAGCCTGTGATCTGGCATGCGAGTCAAGTGACCAGCCCAGCGAATCTGATTCTTCATTAGTAGAGTGTGGATACTGGGCATGGACGCTCTTTCTAGGACTTCAGCGTCTGGGATCTTGTCTTGCCATTTAATCTTCAGTAACTTCCTAAGGCAGACTGTGTGGAAGTGGTTTAATTTCCTAGCGTGTCGCTGATAAACAGTCCAGGTTTCACAAGCATATAGCAGTGTGGATAATACAACTGCTTTGTAAACTTTCAGCTTTGTTTGCAGGCTTATTCCATTTCTGCCCCATACATTCTTGCACAGTCTGCCAAAGGCGCGCAGGCCTTGGAGATTCTTGCATTCACTTGCAGGTGTGCGTCATCAATTGTGGCAGCTTGTGACACAGTGCTGCCAAGATAGGTGAATTTGTTGTCCCAACACTTAGTCTGTGACCATTCACTTTGATGATATATGACATATGAATGAAAGAATGAGGTTTGCGCGAAGAATTGGATTTTAAAATTGAGGAAGAAGTTGCGCAAATGTCGACCTCACTCGGTCTCTCTGATCCTGAGTCCATCTGAAGTCAGTGGCAAGACAAGGTCAGACGACTGGAAGACGAATACAGATTCAGTGGATGAAACCAGGGTGCGCCTGACGTGCCTTGCCGTTGCTCTTATGTTCCACAAAGCTTTGCAGGTAAAACGCCGTCTTGCCCGTTGAATTTAGTAGTGCAATAGTACATAAATCTAGTATCTAACCTTCTCTTTCTCACTCCTTGGGGATACCAAGACCAACTAATTATATTCAGTAACTAGATATACTCGATTTTTCAGCCATATATATTTTGTCCCAAGTCAATTTCTGAAAAATCATACGTTTCTGACAAATTGGGTGCTCGCCCGGCAGCATTTGGAAAAGTAAAGCTTCCCACTTCTGACAAAGTGTGGTCTCAGTTCGGACTGCTGACACTCTTCACTTTCCTTTTCTCCACCCTCTTCTCTGTTTTCATAATTATCCTCTTCTCTGTCCCTTTCTCCACTCTATTCTCTGTTTTCTTATCTATCCTCTCCTCTGTCCTCTTCTCCAACCTCTTCTCTGTTTTCTTATCTATCCTTTCCTCTGTCCTCTTCTCCAACCTCTTCTCTGTTTTCTTATCTATCATCTGCTCTGTCCTCTTCTCCATCATCTTCTCTGTTTTCTTATATGTCCTCTACTCTGTCCTCGTCTCCACCTCTTCTCTGTTTTCTTATCTATCCTCTCATCTGTCCTTTTCTCCACCCTCTTCTCTGTGTTTTTGTTTGTTTTAACCTTCCTCTCCTCTGTCATCTTCTCCATCATCTTCTCTGTTTTCTAATCTCTCCTCTCCTCTATAATCTTCTTCATACTCTTGTCTGTTTTCTTGTCTATACTTTACTCTGTCCTCTTCTCCATTTTCTTCTCTGATTTTTTATCTATCATCTCCTCTGTCCTCTTCATCACCCAATTCTCTGTTTTCTTATCTATCCTCCCCTCTGTTCTCTTCTCCATCTTCTTCTTTATTCCCTTATCTATCCTCTCCTCTGTCCTCTCTCCACCATCTTCTCTATTTCATTATCTATCTTCTCCTCTGTCCTCTTCTCCACCTTCTTCTGCGTCTTAATTTTTATCCTCTTTGCCACCCTCTTCTCCTTCGACTTCTCCATTCCCTTCTCAGCCTTTTCTCTATTTTCTTCCCTCTCTTCTCTATCACATACTTTAACTAGTCTCCATCGTCTCCATCCTCTTCTACAACAACTTCTCTTACCTCTTCACCTCCTCTTCCTCTTCTCCTATTATCTCCGGTAGTCATTGGCTAATATACACAACCACTGAGTCGTGTCATAGATTAACCGGATGCATGTTTTATGAATGGTCGTATTTTCTGCAGATTGCTGCCATCCTAAATCAGTTTCTATGGTTTCTCTAATTCTAGTGTCAAAACTTTGCATACCGTTTATAAGATGTCGTATTCAGCCCTATTATATTGTGGCTGTTTACGTTTTCTAGACATGTTTACGTTTATTAGCTTGTTATTTTTTCGAAACAACTGGTACTTATACCATAATTATCAGCAGCTATTTGAAACGTGGTATGCGGGAATACGAATTGCGTCCGCAACCATTGGCCACAACGTCGGTGTCAATAGAGTTTGAAAAACAAACACTTACCTATTTTAGTAGAAATCTTATTTGTGACTGGTGACTGTGTTGTCGACGACACTCTAGATGAAAGGGGTGCACTTGTTTTCCCAGTTGATGCAGATGTACTTGTCACAGTTGATGTTGTTGTAGTCGTGGTGACAGTTGACGGTGTTGTAGGTGTGGTGACAGTTGACGGTGTTGTAGGTGTGGTGACAGTTGACGGTGTTGTAGGTGTGGTGACAGTTGACGGTGTTGTAGGTGTGGTGACAGTTGACGGTGTTGTAGGTGTGTTGAAAGTTGACGGTGTTGTAGGTGTGGTGACTGTTGACGGTGTTGTAGGTGTGGTGACAGTTGACGGTGTTGTAGGTGTGGTGACAGTTGACGGTGTTGTAGGTGTGGTGACAGTTGACGGTGTTGTAGGTGTGGTTCACTGTTGACGGTGTTGTAGGTTGTGACAGTTGACGGTGTTGTAGGTTTGGTCACTGTTTGACGTGTTGTAGGTGTTGTGACAGTTGACGGTGTTGTAGGTGTGGTGACAGTTGACGGTGTTGTAGGTGTGGTGATAGTTGATGGTGTTGTAGGTGTGGTGACAGATGACAGTGTTGTAGATGTGGTGACAGTTGACGATGTTGTAGGTGTGGTGACAGTTGACGGTGTTGTAGGTGTGGTGACTGTTGACGGTGTTGTAGGTGTGGTGACAGTTGACGGTGTTGTAGGTGTGGTGACAGTTGACGGTGTTGTAGGTGTTGTGACAGTTGACGGTGTTTGTAGGTGTGTTGACAGTTGACAGTGTTGTAGGTGTGGTCACTTTTGACGGTGTTGTATGTGTGGTGACTGTTGACGGTGTTGTAGGTGTGGTGACAGTTGACGGTGTTGTAGGTGTGGTGACAGTTGACGGTGTTGTAGGTGTGGTGACAGTTGACGGGTGTTGTAGGTGTGTGTGACAGTTGACGGTGTTGTAAGGTGTGGTGACAGTTGACGGTGTTGTAGGTGTGGTGACAGTTGACGGTGTTGTAGGTGTGGTGACTGTTGACGGTGTTGTAGGTGTGGTGACAGTTGACGGTGTTGTAGGTGTGGTGACAGTTGACGGTGTTGTAGGTGTGTGTGACAGTTGACGGTGTTGTAGGTGTGGTGACAGTTGACGGTGTTGTAGGTGTGGTGACAGTTGACGGTGTTGTAGGTGTGGTGACGGTTGACGGTGTTGTAGGTGTGGTGACAGTTGACGGTGTTGGTGTGGTCACTGTTGACGGTGTTGTAGGTGTGGTCACTGTTGACGGTGTTGTAGGTGTGGTGACAGTTGACGGTGTTGTAGGTGTGGTGACAGATGACCGTGTTGTAGGTGTGGTGACAGTTGACGATGTTGTAGGTGTGGTGACAGTTGACGGTGTTGTAGGTGTGGTGACAGTTGACGGTGTTGTAGGTGTGGTGACAGATGACCGTGTTGTAGGTGTGGTGACAGTTGACGGTGTTGTAGGTGTGGTGACAGTTGACGGTGTTTGTAGTTGTGGTGACGTTGACGGTGTTGTAGGTGTGGTGACAGTTGACGGTGTTGTAGGTGTGTTGACAGTTGACGGTGTTGTAGGTGTGGTGACAGTTGACGGTGTTGTAGGTGTGTTGACAGTTGACGGTGTTGTAGGTGTGGTGACAGTTGACGGTGTTGTAGGTGTGGTGACTGTTGACGGTGTTGTAGTGTGGTGACAGTTTGACGGTGTTGTAGGTGTGGTGACAGTTGATGTGTTGTAGGTGTGGTGACAGTTGACGGTGTTGTAGGTGTGGTGACAGTTGACGGTGTTGTAGGTGTGGTGACAGTTGACGGTGTTGTAGGTGTGGTGACAGTTGACGGTGTTGTAGGTGTGGTGACAGTTGACGGTGTTGTTGGTGTGGTCACTGTTGACGGTGTTGTAGGTGTGGTCACTGTTGACGGTGTTGTAGGTGTGGGGGACAAGTTGACGGTGTTTGTAGGTGTTGTGGACAGATGACCGTGTTGTAGGTGTGGTGACTGTTGACGATGTTGTAGGTGTGGTGACAGTTGACGGTGTTGTAGGTGTGGTCACTGTTGACGGTGTTGTAGGTGTTGTGACAGTTGACGGTGATTGTAGGGTTTGTGGTCACTGTTGACGGTGTTGTAGGTGTGGTACAGTTGACGGTGTTGTAAGGTGTGTGACAGTTGACGGTGTTGTAGGTGTGGTGACAGTTGAACGGTGTTGTAGGTGTGGTGACAGTTGACGGTGTTGTAGGTGTGGTGACAGTTGACGGTGTTGTAGGGTGGTGACAGTTGACGGTGTTGTAGGTGTGGTAACAGTTGACGGTGTTGTAGGTGTTGTGACAGTTGACGTGTTTGTAGGTGTGGTGACAGTTGATGATGTTGTAGTGTGGTGACAGTTGACGGTGTTTGTGGTGTGGTGACAGTTGACCGTGTTGTAGGTGTGTGACAGTTTTGACGATGTTGTAGGTGTGTTGACAGTTGACGGTGTTTTTTGTGGTGACAGTTGGGAGGTGTGGTGACAGTTGACGGTGTTTTAGTGTGGTGACTGTTGACGGTGTTGTAGGTGTGGTGACAGTTGACGGTGTTGTAGGTGTGGTGACAGTTGACGGTGTTGTAGGTGTTGTGACTGTTGACGGTGTTGTAGGTGTGTTGACAGTTGACGGTGTTGTAGGTGTGGTGACATTTGACGGTGTTGTAGGTGTGGTGACTGTTGACGGTGTTGTAGGTGTGTTGACAGTTACGGTGTTGTAGGTGTGTTGACAGTTGACGGTGTTGTAGGTGTGGTGACAGTTTGACGGTGTTGTAGGTGTGGTGACAGTTGACGGTGTTGTAGGTGTGGTGACAGTTGACGGTGTTGGTGGTTGTGACAGTTGACGGTGTTGTAGGTGTGTCGAAAGTTGACGGTTTGTAGGTGTGGTGACTGTTGACGTGGTGTTGTAGGTGTGGTGACATTGACGGTGTTGTATGTGTGGTGACTGTTGACACGGTGTTGTAGGTGTGGTGACAGTTGACGGTGTTGTAGGTGTGGTGACAGTTGACGGTGTTGTAGGTGTGGTGACGTTGACGTGTTGTAGGTGTGGTGACAGTTGACGGTGTTGTAGGTGTGGTGACAGTTTTTGACGGTGTTGTAGGTGTGGTGACAGTTGACGGTGTTGTAGTGTGGTCACCGTTGACGGTGTTTGTAGGTGTGGTGACAGTTGACGGTGTTGTAGGTGTGGTCACTGTTGACGGTGTTGTAGGTGTTGTGACAGTTGACGGTGTTGTAGGTGTGGTCACTGTTGACGGTGTTGTAGGTGTTGTGACAGTTGACGGTGTTGTAGGTGTGGTGACAGTTGACGGTGTTGTAGGTGTGGTGACAGTTGACGATGTTTTGTGTGGTGACAGTTGACGGTGTTGTAGGTGTGGTGACTGTTGACGGTGTTGTAGGTGTGGTGACAGTTGACGGCTGTTGTAGGTGTGGTGACAGTTGACGGTGTTGTAGGTGTTGTGACAGTTGACGGTGTTGTAGGTGGTGTTGACAGTTGACGGTGTTGTTAGGTGTGGTCACTGTTGACGGTGTTGTATGTGTGGTGACTGTTACTGGGTGTTGTAGGTGTGGTGACAGTTGACGGTGGTTGTAGGTTTGGTGACAGTTGACGGTGTTGTAGGTGTGGTGACAGTTGACGGTGTTGTAGGTGTGGTGACAGTTGACGTGTTGTAGGTGTGGTGACAGTTGACGGTGTTGTAGGTGTGGTGACAGTTGACGGTGTTGTAGGTGTGGTGACAGTTGACGGTGGTTGTAGTGTGTGACAGTTGACTGGGTGTTGTAGGTGTGGTGACAGTTGACGGTGTTGTAGGTGTGGTGACCAGTTGACGGTGTTGTAGGTGTGGTGACAGTTGACGGTGTTGTAGGTGTGGTGACAGTTGACGGTGTTGTAGGTGTGGTTGACGGTTGGACGGTGTTGTAGTGTGTGGTGACAGTTGACGGTGTTGTTGGTGTGGGGGGGGTCACTGTTGACGGTGTTGTATGTGTGGTCACTAGTTGACGGTGGTGTAGGTGTGGTGACAGTTGACGGTGTTGTAGGTTGTGGTGACAGATGACCGTGGTTGTAGTTGTGTGACAGTTGACGATGTTGTAGGTGTGGTGACAGTTGACGGTGTTGTAGGTGTGGTGACAGTTGACCGGTGTTGTAGGTGTTTTGACAGTTTGACGGTGTTGTAGTGTGGTGACTGTTGACGGTGTTGTAGGTGTTGTGACAGTTGACGGTGTTGTAGGTGTGGTGACAGTTGACGGTGTTGTAGGTGTGGTGACAGTTGACGGTGTTGTAGGTGTGGTGACAGTTGACGGTGTTGTAGTGTGGTGACAGTTGACGGTGTTGTAGGTGTGGTGACAGTTGACGGTGTTGTAGGTGTGGTGACAGTTGACGGTGTTGTAGGTGTGGTGACAGTTGACGGTGTTGTAGGTGTGGTGACAGTTGACGGTGTTGTAGGTGTGGTGACAGTTGACGGTGTTGTAGGTGTGGTGACAGTTGACGGTGTTGTAGGTGTGGTGACAGTTGACGGTGTTGTAGGTGTGGTGACAGTTGACGGTGTTGTAGGTGTGGTGACAGTTGACGGTGTTGTAGGTGTGGTGACTGTTGACGGTGTTGTAGGTGTGGTGACAGTTGACGGTGTTGTAGGTGTGGTGACTGTTGACGTGTTGTAGGTGTGTGACAGTTGACGGTGTTGTAGGTGTGGTGAAGTTGACGGTGTTGTAGGTGTGGTGACAGTTGACGGTGTTGTAGGTGTGGTGACAGTTGACGGTGTTGTAGGTGTGGTGACAGTTGACGGTGTTGTAGGTGTGGTGACAGTTGACGGTGTTGTAGGTGTGGTGACAGTTGACGGTGTTGTAGGTGTGGTGACAGTTGACGGTGTTGTAGGTGTGGTGACAGTTGACGGTGTTGTAGGTGTGGTGACAGTTGACGGTGTTGTAGGTGTGGTGACAGTTGACGGTGTTGTAGGTGTGGTGACAGTTGACGGTGTTGTAGGTGTGGTGACAGTTGACGGTGTTGTAGGTGTGGTGACAGTTGACGGTGTTGTAGGTGTGGTGACAGTTGACGGTGTTGTAGGTGTGGTGACAGTTGACGGTGTTGTAGGTGTGGTGACAGTTGACGTGTTTGTAGGTGTGGTGACAGTTGACGGTGTTGTAGGTGTGGTGACAGTTGACGGTGTTGTAGGTGTGGTGACAGTTGACGGTGTTGTAGGTGTGGTGACTGTTGACGGTGTTGTAGGTGTGGTGACAGTTGACGGTGTTGTAGGTGTGGTGACAGTTGACGGTGTTGTAGGTGTGGTGACAGTTGACGGTGTTGTAGGTGTGGTGACAGTTGACGGTGTTGTAGGTGTGGTGACAGTTGACGGTGTTGTAGGTGTGGTGACAGTTGACGGTGTTGTAGGTGTGGTGACAGTTGACGGTGTTGTAGGTGTGGTGACAGTTGACGGTGTTGTAGGTGTGGTGACAGTTGACGGTGTTGTAGGTGTGGTGACAGTTGACGGTGTTGTAGGTGTGGTGACAGTTGACGGTGTTGTAGGTGTGGTGACAGTTGACGGTGTTGTAGGTGTGGTGACAGTTGACGGTGTTGTAGGTGTGGTGACAGTTGACGGTGTTGTAGGTGTGGTGACAGTTGACGGTGTTGTAGGTGTGGTGACAGTTGACGGTGTTGTAGGTGTGGTGACAGTTGACGGTGTTGTAGGTGTGGTGACAGTTGACGGTGTTGTAGGTGTGGTGACAGTTGACGGTGTTGTAGGTGTGGTGACAGTTGACGGTGTTGTAGGTGTGGTGACAGTTGACGGTGTTGTAGGTGTGGTGACAGTTGACGGTGTTGTAGGTGTGGTGACAGTTGACGGTGTTGTAGGTGTGGTGACTGTTGACGGTGTTGTAGGTGTGGTGACAGTTGACGGTGTTGTAGGTGTGGTGACAGTTGACGGTGTTGTAGGTGTGGTGACAGTTGACGGTGTTGTAGGTGTGGTGACAGTTGACGGTGTTGTAGGTGTGGTGACAGTTGACGGTGTTGTAGGTGTGGTGACAGTTGACGGTGTTGTAGGTGTGGTGACAGTTGACGGTGTTGTAGGTGTGGTGACAGTTGACGGTGTTGTAGGTGTGGTGACAGTTGACGGTGTTGTAGGTGTGGTGACAGTTGACGGTGTTGTAGGTGTGGTGACAGTTGACGGTGTTGTAGGTGTGGTGACAGTTGACGGTGTTGTAGGTGTGGTGACAGTTGACGGTGTTGTAGGTGTGGTGACAGTTGACGGTGTTGTAGGTGTGGTGACGTTGACGGTGTTGTAGGTGTGGTGACAGTTGACGGTGTTGTAGGTGTGGTGACGTTGACGGTGTTGTAGGTGTGGCGACAGTTGACGGTGTTGTAGGTGTGGTGACAGTTGACGGTGTTGTAGGTGTGGTGACAGTTGACGGTGTTGTAGGTGTGGTGACAGTTGACGGTGTTGTAGGTGTGGTGACAGTTGACGGTGTTGTAGGTGTGGTGACAGTTGACGGTGTTGTAGGTGTGGTGACAGTTGACGGTGTTGTAGGTGTGGTGACAGTTGACGGTGTTGTAGGTGTGGTGACAGTTGACGGTGTTGTAGGTGTGGTGACAGTTGACGGTGTTGTAGGTGTGGTGACAGTTGACGGTGTTGTAGGTGTGGTGACAGTTGACGGTGTTGTAGGTGTGGTGACAGTTGACGGTGTTGTAGGTGTGGTGACAGTTGACGGTGTTGTAGGTGTGGTGACAGTTGACGGTGTTGTAGGTGTGTTGACAGTTGACGGTGTTGTAGGTGTGGTGACAGTTGACGGTGTTGTAGGTGGTGGTGACAGTTGACGGTGTTGTAGGTGTGGTGACAGTTGACGGTGTTGTAGGTGTGGTGACAGTTGACGGTGTTGTAGGTGTGGTGACAGTTGACGGTGTTGTAGGTGTGGTGACTGTTGACGGTGTTGTAGGTGTGGTGACAGTTGACGGTGTTGTAGGTGTGGTGACAGTTGACGGTGTTGTAGGTGTGGTGACAGTTGACGGTGTTGTAGGTGTGGTGACAGTTGACGGTGTTGTAGGTGTGGTGACAGTTGACGGTGTTGTAGGTGTGGTTGACAGTTGACGGGTGTGTGTAGGTGTGGTGACAGTTGACGGTGTTGTAGGTGTGGTGACAGTTGACGGTGTTGTAGGTGTGGTGACAGTTGACGGTGTTGTAGGTGTGGTGACAGTTGACGGTGTTGTAGGTGTGGTGACTGTTGACGGTGTTGTAGGTGTGGTGACAGTTGACGGTGTTGTAGGTGTGGTGACAGTTGACGGTGTTGTAGGTGTGGTGACAGTTGACGGTGTTGTAGGTGTGGTGACAGTTGACGGTGTTGTAGGTGTGGTGACAGTTGACGGTGTTGTAGGTGTGGTGACAGTTGACGGTGTTGTAGGTGTGGTGACAGTTGACGTGTTGTAGGTGTGGTGACAGTTGACGGTGTTGTAGGTGTGGTGACAGTTGACGGTGTTGTAGGTGTGGTGACAGTTGACGGTGTTGTAGGTGTGGTGACAGTTGACGGTGTTGTAGGTGTGGTGACAGTTGACGGTGTTGTAGGTGTGGTGACGGTTGACGGTGTTGTAGGTGTGGTGACAGTTGACGGTGTTGTAGGTGTGGTGACGTTGACGGTGTTGTGGTGTGGTACGTTGACGGTGTTGTAGGTGTGGTGACAGTTGACGGTGTTGTAGGTGTGGTGACAGTTGACGGTTGTAGGTGTGGTGACGTTAGGGTGTTGTAGGTGTGGTGACAGTTGACGGTGTTGTAGGTGTGGTCACGTTGACGGTGTTGTAGGTGTGTGTGACAGTTGACGGTGTTGTAGGTGTGGTCACTGTTGACGGTGTTGTAGGTGTTGTGACAGTTGACGGTGTTGTAGGTGTGGTGACAGTTGACGGTGTTGTAGGTGTGGTGACAGTTGACGGTGTTGTAGGTGTGGTGACAGTTGACGGTGTTGTAGGTGTGGTGACAGTTGACGTGTTGTAGGTGTGGTGACAGTTGACGGTGTTGTAGGTGTGGTAACAGTTGACGGTGTTGTAGGGGGTGGTTGACGGTGTTGTGGGGGACAGTGAGATGTTGTAGGTGTGGTGACAGTTGACGGTGTTGTAGGTGTGGTGACAGTTGCCCGGTGTTGTAGGTGTGGTGACAGTTGAGGGTGTTGTAGGTGTGGTGACAGTTGACGGTGTTGTAGGTGTGGTGACAGTTGACGGTGTTGTAGGTGTGGTGACTGTTGACGGTTTTGGTAGGTGTGGTGACAGTTGACGGTGTTGTAGGTGTGGTGACAGTTGACGTGTTGTAGGTGTGGTGACAGTTGACGGTGTTGTAGGTGTGGTGACAGTTGACGGTGTTGTAGGTGGGGTGACAGTTGACGGTGTTGTAGGTGTGTTGAAAGTTGACGGTGTTGTAGGTGTGGTGACTGTTGACGGTGTTGTAGGTGTGGTGACAGTTGACGGTGTTGTAGGTGTGGTGACAGTTGACGGTGTTGTAGGTGTGGTGACAGTTGACGGTGTTGTAGGTGTGGTGACAGTTGACGGTGTTGTAGGTGTGGTGACAGTTGACGGTGTTGTAGGTGTGGTGACGTTGACGGTGTTGTAGGTGTGGTGACAGTTGACGGTGTTGTAGGTGTGGTGACAGTTGACGGTGTTGTAGGTGTGGTGACAGTTGACGGTGTTGTAGGTTGGTGACAGTTGACGGTGTTGTAGGTGTGGTGACAGTTGACGGTGTTGTAGGTGTGGTGACAGTTGACGGTGTTGTAGGTGTGGTGACAGTTGACGGTGTTGTAGGTGTGTTGACAGTTGACGGTGTTGAAAGGTGTGGTGACAGTTGACGGTGTTGTAGGTGTGGTGACAGTTGACGGTGTTGTAGGTGTGGTGACAGTTGACGGTGTTGTAGGTGTGGTGACAGTTGACGGTGTTGTAGGTGTGGTGACAGTTGACGGTGTTGTAGGTGTGGTGACAGTTGACGGTGTTGTAGGTGTGGTGACAGTTGACGGTGTTTTAGGTGTGGTGACGTTGACGGTGTTGTAGGTGTGGTGACAGTTGACGGTGTTGTAGGTGTGGTGACAGTTGACGGTGTTGTAGGTGTGGTGACAGTTGACGGTGTTGTAGGTGTGGTGACAGTTGACGGTGTTGTAGGTGGGGTTGACAGTTGACGGTGTTGTAGGTGTGTTGAAGTTGACGTTTTTGGGGGTTTTACGGTGTTGTAGGTGTGGTGACAGTTGACGGTGTTGTAGGTGTGGTGACAGTTGACGGTGTTGTAGGTGTGGTGACAGTTGAGGGTGTTGTAGGTGTGGTGACAGTTGACGGTGTTGTAGGTGTGGTGACAGTTGACGGTGTTGTAGGTGTGGTGACAGTTGACGGTGTTGTAGGTGTGGTGACAGTTGACGGTGTTGTAGGTGTGGTGACAGTTGACGGTGTTGTAGGTGTGGTGACAGTTGACGGTGTTGTAGGTGTGGTGACAGTTGACGGTGTTGTAGGTGTGGTGACAGTTGACGGTGTTGTAGGTGTGGTGACAGTTGACGGTGTTGTAGGTGTGGTGACAGTTGACGGTGTTGTAGGTGTGTGACAGTTGACGGTGTTGTAGGTGGGGTTGACAGTTGACGGTGTTGTAGGTGTGGTGACGTTGACGGTGTTGTAGGTGTGGTGACAGTTGACGGTGTTGTAGGTGTGGTGACAGTGCGGTGTTGTAGGTGTGGTGAGTTGGGGTTGAGGTGTGGTGGTTGACGGTGTTTTTGGTGTGGGGTGACAGTTGACGGTGTTGTAGGTGTGGTGACAGTTGACGGTGTTGTAGGTGTGGTGACAGTTGACGGTGTTGTAGGTGTGGTGACGGTTGAGGGTTGTTGTAGGTGTGGTGACAGTTGACGGTGTTGTAGGTTGGTGACAGTTGACGGTGTTGTAGGTGTGGTCACTGTTGACGGTGTTGTAGGTGTTGTGACAGTTGACGGTGTTGTAGGTGTGGTCACTGTTGACGGTGTTGTAGGTGTGGTGACAGTTGACGGTGTTGTAGGTGTGGTGAAAGTTGATGGTGTTGTAGGTGTGGTGACAGATGACGGTGTTGTAGATGTGGTGACAGTTGACGATGTTGTAGGTGTGGTGACAGTTGACGGTGTTGTAGGTGTGGTGACTGTTGACGGTGTTGTAGGTGTGGTGACAGTTGACGGTGTTGTAGGTGTGGTGACAGTTGACGGTGTTGTAGGTGTTGTGACTGTTGACGGTGTTGTAGGTGTGTGCAGTTGACGGTGTTGTAGGTGTGGTGACTTTGACGGTGTTGTAGGTGTGGTGACAGTTGACGGTGTTGTAGGTGTGGTGACAGTTGAGTTGTAGGTGTGGTGACAGTTGACTGTGTTGTAGGTGTGGTGACAGTTGACGGTGTTGTAGGTGTGGTGACAGTTGACGGTGTTGTAAGTGTGGTGACAGTTGACGGTGTTGTAGGTGTGGTGACAGTTGACGGTGTTGTAGGTGTGGTGACTGTTGACGGTGTTGTAGGTGTGGTGATTGACGGTGTTTAGGTGTGGTGACAGTTGACGGTGTTGTAGGTGTGGTGACAGTTGGGTGTTGTAGGTGTGGTGACAGTTGACGGTGTTGTAGGTGTGGTGACAGTTGACGGTGTTGAGGTGTGGTGACGGTTGACGGTGTTGGGTGTGTGACAGTTGACGGTGTTGTGGTGTGGTCACGTTGACGGTGTTGTAGGTGTGGTGACAGTTGACGGTGTTGTAGGTGTGGTGACAGTTGACGGTGTTGTAGGTGTGGTGATTGACGGTGTTGTAGGTGTGGTGACAGTTGAGGTGTTGTAGGTTGTGACAGTTGACGGTGTTGTAGGTGTGGTGACAGTTGACGGTTTGTAGGTGTGGTGACAGTTGACGGTGTTGTAGGTGTGGTGACAGTTGACGTGTTGTAGGTGTGGTGACAGTTGACGGTGTTGTAGGTGTGGTGACAGTTGACGGTGTTGTAGGTGTGGTGACAGTTGACGGTGTTGTAGGTGTGGTGACAGTTGACGGTGTTGGGTGTGGTGACAGTTGACGGTGTTGTAGGTGTGGTGACAGTTGACGGTGTTGTAGGTGTGGGACAGTTGACGGTGTTGTAGGTGTGGTGTTGACGGTGTTGTAGGTGTGGTGACAGTTGACGGTGTTGTAGGTGTGGTGACAGTGACGTGTTGTAGGTGTGGTGACGTTGACGATGTTGTGGTGTGTGAGACAGTTGACGGTGTTGTAGGTGTGGTGAGTTGACGGTGTTGTAGGTGTGGTGACGTTGAGTGTTGTAGGTGTGGTGACATTGACGTGTTGTAGGTGTGGTGACAGTTGACGGTGTTGTAGGTGTGGTGACTGTTGACGGTGTTGTAGGTGTGGTGACAGTTGACGGTGTTGTAGGTGTGGTGACAGTTGACGGTGTTGTAGGTGTTGTGACTGTTGACGGTGTTGTAGGTGTGTTGACAGTTGACGGTGTTGTAGGTGTGGTCACTTTTGACGGTGTTGTATGTGTGGTGACTGTTGACGGTGTTGTAGGTGTGGTGACAGTTGACAGTGTTGTAGGTGTGGTGACAGTTGACGGTGTTGTAGGTGTGGTGACAGTTGACGGTGTTGTAGGTGTGGTGACAGTTGACGGTGTTGTAAGTGTGGTGACAGTTGACGGTGTTGTAGGTGTGGTGACAGTTGACGGTGTTGTAGGTGTGGTGACTGTTGACGGTGTTGTAGGTGTGGTGACAGTTGACGGTGTTGTAGGTGTGGTGACAGTTGACGGTGTTGTAGGTGTGGTGACAGTTGACGGTGTTGTAGGTGTGGTGACAGTTGACGGTGTTGTAGGTGTGGTGACAGTTGACGGTGTTGTAGGTGTGGTGACGGTTGACGGTGTTGTAGGTGTGGTGACAGTTGACGGTGTTGTTGGTGTGGTCACTGTTGACGGTGTTGTAGGTGTGGTCACTGTTGACGGTGTTGTAGGTGTGGTGACAGTTGACGGTGTTGTAGGTGTGGTGACAGATGACCGTGTTGTAGGTGTGGTGACAGTTGACGATGTTGTAGGTGTGGTGACAGTTGACGGTGTTGTAGGTGTGGTGACAGTTGACGGTGTTGTAGGTGTGGTGACAGTTGACGGTGTTGTAGGTGTGGTGACAGTTGACGGTGTTGTAGGTGTGGTGACAGTTGACGGTGTTGTAGGTGTGGTGACAGTTGACGGTGTTGTAGGTGTGGTGACAGTTGACCGTGTTGTAGGTGTGGTGACAGTTGACGGTGTTGTAGGTGTGGTGACAGTTGACGGTGTTGTAGGTGTGGTGACAGTTGACGGTGTTGTAGGTGTGGTGACAGTTGACGGTGTTGTAGGTGTGGTGACAGTTGACGGTGTTGTAGGTGTGGTGACAGTTGAGGTGTTGTAGGTGTGGTGACAGTTGACGGTGTTGTAGGTGTGGTGACGTTGACGGTGTTGTAGGTGTGGTCACTGTTGACGGTGTTGTAGGTGTGGTGACAGTTGACGGTGTTGTAGGTGTGGTGACAGTGCCCGGTGTTGTGGTGTGGTGACAGTTGACGGTGTTGTAGGTGTGGTGACAGTTGACGGTGTTGTAGGTGTGGTGACAGTTGACGGTGTTGTAGGTGGGACAGTTGACGGTGTTGTAGGTGTGGTTGACGTTGACGGTGTTGTAGGTGTGGTGACAGTTGACGGTGTTGTAGGTGTGGTGACAGTTGACGGTGTTGTAGGTGTGGTGACAGTTGACGGTGTTGTAGGTGTGGTGACAGTGCGGTGTTGTAGGTGTGGTGACAGTTGACGGTGTTGTAGGTGTGGTGACAGTTGACGGTGTTGTAGGTGTGGTGACAGTTGACGGTGTTGTAGGTGTGGTGACAGTTGACGGTGTTGTAGGTGTGGTGACAGTTGACGGTGTTGTAGGTGTGGTGACTTTTGACGGTGTTGGTGGGTGACTGTTGACGGTGTTGTAGGTGTGGTGACAGTTGACGGTGTTGTAGGTGTGGTGACAGTTGACGGTGTTGTAGGTGTGGTGACTTGACGGTGTTGTAGGTGTGGATTGACGGTGTTGTAGTGTGTTGACAGTTGACGGTGTTGTAGGTGTGGTGACAGTTGACGGTTTGTAGGTGTGGTGACGTTGACGGTGTTGTAGGTGTGGTGAAGTTGACGGTGTTGTAGGTGTGGTGACAGTTGACGGTGTTGTAGGTGTGGTGACAGTTGGGTGTTGTAGGTGGGGACAGTTGACGGTGTTGTAGTTGGTGACAGTTGCGGTGTTGTAGGTGTGGTGACAGTTGACGGTGTTGTAGGTGTGGTGACGTTGACGGTGTGTGGTGTGGTGACAGTTGAGGGTTGTAGGGTGGTGACAGTTGACGGTGTTGTAGGTGTGGTGACAGTTGACGGTGTTGTAGGTGTGGTGACAGTTGACGTGGGGTGTTTAGGTGTGGTGACAGTTGACGGTGTTGTAGGTGTGGTGACAGTTGACGGTGTTGTAGGTGTGGTGACAGTTGACGGTGTTGTGGTGTGGTGACTGTTGACGGTGTTGTAGGTGTGGTGACGTTGACGGTGTTGTAGGTGTGGTGACAGTTGACGGTGTTGTAGGTGTGGTGACAGTTGACGGTGTTGTAGGTGTGGTGACAGTTGACGGTGTTGTAGGTGTGGTGACAGTTGAGGTTGTAGGTGTGGATGGTGAGGGTGTTGTAGGTGTGGTGACAGTTGACGGTTGTAGGTGGGACAGTTGACGGTGTTGTAGGTGTGGTGAGTTGACGGTGTTGTAGGTGTGGTGACAGTTGACGGTGTTGTAGGGTGGTGACAGTTACGGTTTGTAGGTGTGGTGACAGTTGACGGTGTTGTAGGTGTGGTGACAGTTGACGGTGTTGTAGGTGTGGTGACAGTTGACGGGTTGTAGGTGTGGTGACAGTTGACGGTGTTGTGGTTGTTGACAGTTGACGGTGTTGTAGGTGTGGTGAGTTGAGTTTGTGGGTGAGTTGACGGTGTTGTGGTGGGACGTTGACGGTTTGTAGGTGTGGTGACAGTTGACGGTGTTGTAGGTGTGGTGACAGTTGACGGTGTTGTAGGTGGGGACAGTTGACGGTGTTGTAGGTGGGTGACAGTTGACGGTGTTGTAGGTGTGGGACAGTTGACGGTGTTGTAGGTGTGGTGACAGTTGACGGTGTTGTAGGTTGGGTCAGTTGACGGTGTTGTAGGTGTGGTGACGTTGACGGTGTTGTGGTGTGGTGTGTGACGTGTTGTGTTGGGACAGTTGACGGTGTTGTAGGTGTGGTGCGTTGACGGTGTTGTAGGTGTGGTGACAGTTGACGGTGTTGTAGGTGTGGTGACAGTTGACGGTGTTGTAGGTGTGGTACAGTTGACGGTGTTGTAGGTGTGTCAGTTGACGGTGTTGTAGGTGTGGTGACAGTTGAGGTGTTGTGGTGGGTGATTGAGGTGTTGTGGTGTGGTGAAGTTGAGGTGTTGTGGTGGGTGACAGTTGACGGTGTTGTAGGTGTGGTGACAGTTGACGGTGTTGTAGGTGTGGTGAGTTGACGGTTTGTAGGTGTGGTGACAGTTGACGGTGTTGTAGGGTGGTGACAGTTGACGGTGTTGTAGGGTGGTGAGTTGACGGTGTTTAGGTGTGGTGACAGTTGACGGTGTTGTAGGTGTGGTGAGTTGAGGTGTTGTAGGGTTGGTGACAGTGACGGTGTTGTAGGTGTGGTGACAGTTGACGGTGTTGTAGGTGTGGTGACAGTTGACGGTGTTGTAGGTGTGGTGACAGTTGACGGTGTTGTAGGTGTGGTGACAGTTGACGGTGTTGTGGGTGGTGACAGTTGAGGTGTTGTAGGTTGGGTTGACGGTGTTGTAGGTGTGGTGACAGTTACGGTGTTGTGGTTGGTGACAGTTGACGGGTTGTGGTGTGGTGACTGTTGACGGTGTTGTAGGTGTGGTGAATTGGGTGTTGTGTGTGGTGACAGTTGACGGTGTTGTGGTGTGGTGAGTTGACGGTGTTGTGGTGTGGTGACAGTTGACGGTGTTGTAGGTGTGGTGACAGTTGGGTGTTGGGTGTGCGTTGCGGTTGTGTGTGGTGACATTGACGGTGTTGTAGGTGTGGTGACAGTTGACGGTGTTGTGGTGTGGTGACAGTTGACGGTGTTGTGGTGTGGGACGTTGACGGTGTTGTGGTGTGTGGTTGACGGTGTTGTAGGTGTGGTGCGTTAGACGGTGTTGTGGTGGTGACAGTTGACGGTGTTGTAGGTGTGGGCAGTGACGGTGTGTAGGTGTGGGACAGTGACGGTGTTGTAGGTGTGTGACAGTTGACGGTGTTGTAGGTGTGGTGACAGTTGCGGTGTTGTAGGTGTGGTGACAGTTGACGGTGTTGTAGGTGTGGTGACAGTTGACGGTGTTGTAGGTGTGGTGACGTTCGGTGTTGTAGGTGTGGTGACAGTTGACGGTGTTGTAGGTTGGTGACGTTGGTGTTGTGGTGTGGTGACAGTTGACGGTGTTGTAGGTGTGGTGACAGTTGACGGTGTTGTAGGGTGGTGACGTTGACGGTGTTGTAGGTGTGGTGACAGTTGACGGTGTTGTAGGTGTGGTGACAGTTGACGGTGTTGTAGGTGTGGGACAGTTGACGGTTTGTGGTGTGGTGACAGTTGAGGTGTTGTAGGTGTGGTAAATTGACGGGTTGGTGTTGGTGCTTGGGTGTGGTGTGGACAGTTGACGGTGTTGTAGGTGTGGTGACAGTTGCGGTGTTGTGGTGTGGTGACGTTGACGGTGTTGTAGTGTGGTGGTTGGGTGTTGTGGTGTGGACAGTTGACGGTGTTGTAGGTGTGTGCTTGACGGTGTTGTAGGTGTGGTGACAGTTGACGGTGTTGTAGGTGTGGTGTTGAGGTGTTGTGGTGTGTGTTGAAGTTGCGTGTTGTGGTTGACAGTTGACGGTGTTGTAGGTGTGTGACAGTTGACGGTGTTGTGGTGTGGGACAGTTGACGGTGGTGGTGGTGACTTGACGGTGTTGTAGGTGTGGTGACAGTTGACGGGTTGTAGGTGGTGACAGTTGACGGTGTTGTAGGTGTTGACAGTTGACGGTGTTGTAGGTGTGGTGTGGTGTTGTAGGTTGTGACAGTTGACGGTTTGTAGGTGGGTGACATTGCGGTGTTGTAGTGTGGGGTTGACGGGTTGTGGTGTGGTGGTGACGTGTTGTAGGTGTGGTAGGGTGTGTGTGGTGAGTTGACGGTGTTGTAGGTGTGGTGACAGTTGAGGTGTTGTGGTGGGGACAGTTGACGGTTTAGGTGTGGTATTGACGGTGTTGTAGGTGTGGGACAGTTGACGGTGTTGTGGTGGTGCGTTGACGGTGTTGTAGGTGTGGTTGTGTGGTGTGGTGAGTTGACGGGTTGTAGGTGTGGTGAGTTGGTGTTGTAGGTGTGGTGGTTGACGGTTTGGGTGTGATTGTGGTGGTAGGTGTGGTGCGTTGACGGTGTTGTAGGTGTGGTGATGTCGGGTTGTAGGTGGGTGACGTTGAGGTGTTGTAGGTGTGGCAGTTGGGTGTTGTAGGTGTGGTGAGTTGAGGTGTTGGGTGGGTGACAGTTGACGGTGTTGGGTGTGGTGACAGTTGACGGGTTGTGTGGTGGTGACGTTGACGGTGTTGTGGTTGGTGACAGTTGAGGTGTTGTAGGTGGTGGTTGACGGTGTTGTGGTGTGGTGGTTGACGGTGTTGTGGTGTGTACGTTGACGGTGTTAGGTGGTTGGGTTGAGTGACGGTGTTGTGGTGTGGTGGCAGTTGAGGTGTTGTAGGTGTGTGAGTTGACGGTGTTGTAGGTGTGGGACAGTTGACGGTGTTGTAGGTGTGGTGAGTTGACGGTGTTGTGGTGTGGTGAGGGTTGACGGGTTGTGTGGGTGAGTTGGGTGTTGTGGTGTGTGTTGGGTGTGTGGTTGTGTTGTGGTTAGGTGGGTGACTTGGGTGTTGTAGGTGTGGTGACTGTTGACGGTGTTGTAGGTGGAGGATTGACGGTGTTGTAGGTGTGGTGACAGTTGACGGTGTTGTAGGTGTGGTGACAGTTGAGGTGTTGTAGGTGTGTGAAGTTGAGGTTGTAGGTGTGACGATGGGTGTTGGGTGTGGTGAGTTGACGGTGTTGTAGGTGTGGTGACTTGAGGTGTTGTAGGTGTGGTGACAGTTGACGGTGTTGTAGGGTGGTGACAGTTGACGGGTTGTAGGGTGGTGACAGTTGCGTTGTAGTTGGTGAGTTGACGGTGTTGTAGGGTGGTGACAGTTGAGGTGTTGTAGGTGTGGTGCGTTGAGGTGTTGTAGGGGGGTGACGTTGAGGTGTTGTGGTGTTGTGGTTGACGGTGTTGTGGTGGTGACAGTTGCGGTGTTGTAGGTGTGGGACAGTTGACGGTGTTGTAGGTGTGTGACAGTTGACGGTGTTGTAGGTGTGGTGACAGTTGACGGTGTTGTAGGTGTGGTGACAGTTGACGGTGTTGTAGGTGTGTGTGACAGTTGACGGTGTTGTAGGTGTGGTGACAGTTGACGGTGTTGTAGGTGTGGTGACAGTTGACGGTGTTGTAGGTGTGGTGACAGTTGACGGTGTTGTAGGTGTGGTGACAGTTGACGGTGTTGTAGGTGTGGTGACAGTTGACGGTGTTGTAGGTGTGGTGACAGTTGACGGTGTTGTAGGTGTGGTGACAGTTGACGGTGTTGTAGGTGTGGTGACAGTTGACGGTGTTGTAGGTGTGGTGACAGTTGACGGTGTTGTAGGTGTGGTGACAGTTGACGGTGTTGTAGGTGTGGTGACAGTTGACGGTGTTGTAGGTGTGGTGACAGTTGACGGTGTTGTAGGTGTGGTGACAGTTGACGGTGTTGTAGGTGTGTTGACAGTTGACGGTGTTGTAGGTGTGTGACAGTTGACGGTGTTGTAGGTGTGGTGACAGTTGAGTTGTGGGTCGTTGGTGTTGTAGGTGTGGTGACAGTTGACGGTGTTGTAGGTGTGGTGACAGTTGACGGTGTTGTAGGTGTGGTGACAGTTGACGGTGTTGTAGGTGTGGTGACAGTTGACGGTGTTGTAGGTGTGGTGACAGTTGACGGTGTTGTAGGTGTGGTGACAGTTGACGGTGTTGTAGGTGTGGTGACAGTTGACGGTGTTGTAGGTGTGGTGACTGTTGACGGTGTTGTAGGTGTGGTGACAGTTGACGGTGTTGTAGGTGTGGTGACAGTTGACGGTGTTGTAGGTGTGGTGACAGTTGAGGGGTGTTGTAGGTGTGGTGACAGTTGACGGTGTTGTAGGTGTGGTGACAGTTGACGGTGTTGTAGGTGTGGTGACAGTTGACGGTGTTGTAGGTGTGGTGACAGTTGACGGTGTTGTTGGTGTGGTCACTGTTGACGGTGTTGTAGGTGTGGTCACTGTTGACGGTGTTGTAGGTGTGGTGACAGTTGACGGTGTTGTAGGTGTGGTGACAGTTGCCCGGTGTTGTAGGTGTGGTGACAGTTGACGGTGTTGTAGGTGTGGTGACAGTTGACGGTGTTGTAGGTGTCGTGACAGTTGACGGTGTTGTAGGTGTGGTGACAGATGACCGTGTTGTAGGTGTGGTGACAGTTGACGGTGTTGTAGGTGTGGTGACAGTTGACGGTGTTGTAGGTGTGGTGACATTTGACGGTGTTGTAGGTGTGGTGACAGTTGACGGTGTTGTAGGTGTGGTGACAGTTGACGGTGTTGTAGGTGTGGTGACAGTTGACGGTGTTGTAGGTGTGGTGACAGTTGACGGTGTTGTAGGTGTGGTGACAGTTGACGGTGTTGTAGGTGTGGTGACAGTTGACGGTGTTGTAGGTGTGGTGACAGTTGACGGTGTTGTAGGTGTGGTGACAGTTGACGGTGTTGTAGGTGTGGTGACGTTGACGGTGTTGTAGGTGTGGTGACAGTTGACGGTGTTGTAGGTGTGGTGACAGTTGACGGTGTTGTAGGTGTGGTGACAGTTGACGGTGTTGTAGGTGTGGTGACAGTTGACGGTGTTGTAGGTGTGGTGACAGTTGACGGTGTTGTAGGTGTGGTGACAGTTGACGGTGTTGTAGGTGTGGTGACAGTTGACGGTGTTGTAGGTGTGTTGACAGTTGACGGTGTTGTAGGTGTGGTGACAGTTGACGGTGTTGTAGGTGTGGTGACAGTTGACGGTGTTGTAGGTGGGGTGACAGTTGACGGTGTTGTAGGTGTGGTGACAGTTGACGGTGTTGTAGGTGTGGTGACTGTTGACGGTGTTGTAGGTGTGGTGACAGTTGACGGTGTTGTAGGTGTGGTGACAGTTGACGTGTGTTGTAGGTGTGGTGACAGGACGGTGTGTAGGTGTGGTGAAGTTGACGTGTTGTAGGTGTTGACAGTTGGGGGGGACGATGTTGTAGGTGTGGTGACAGTTGACGGTGTTGTAGGTGTGTGACAGTTGACGGTGTTGTAGGTGTGGTGACAGGACGGTGTTGTAGGTGTGGTGACAGTTGACGGTGTTGTAGGTGTGGTGACAGTTGACGGTGTTGTAGGTGTGGTGACAGTTGACGGTGTTGTAGGTGTGTACATTGACGGTGTGTAGGGTGTTGCAGTTGCGGTGTTGAGGTGTTGTAGTTGCAGTTGACGGTGTTGTGGGGGTGTGGTGACGTGCGGTGTTGTAGGTGTGGTGACGTTGACGGTGTTGTAGGTGTGGTGACAGTTGACGGTGTTGTAGTGTGGTGACAGTTGACGGTGTTGTAGGTGTGGTGACAGTTGACGGTGTTGTAGGTGTGGTGACAGTTGACGGTGTTGTAAGTGTGGTGACAGTTGACGGTGTTGTAGGTGTGGTGACGGTTTGTAGGTGTGTGTACGGTTACGGGTTGTAGTGTGGTGTAGTTGACGTGTTGTAGGTGTGGTACAGTTGACGGTGTTGTAGGTGTGGTGACAGTTGACGGTGTTGTAGGTGTGGTGACAGTTGACGGTGTTGTAGGTGTGGTGACAGTTGACGGTGTTGTAGGTTGGTGGTGACGTTGAGGTGTGTGGACGTTGACGGTGGTAGGTGTGGCGACAGTTGTGGTGTGGTAGGTGGACGGTGTTGTGGTGTGGTACTGTTGACGGTTGTTGTAGTTGTGTGTGGACAGTTGACGGTGTTGTAGGTGTGGTGACTGTTGACGGTGTTGTAGGTGTGGTGACAGTGACGTGTTGTAGGTGTGGTGACAGTTGACGATGTTGTAGGTGTGGTGACAGTTGACGGTGTTGTAGGTGTGGTCACAGTTGACGGTGTTGTAGGTGTGGTGACAGTGACGGTTTGTGTGTGTTGACGGTTTTTGGTGTTGGGTGGTGACAGTTGACGGTGTTGTAGGTGTGTGACAGTTGACGGTGTTTGGTGGTGTTGAGGTGTTAGTTTGACAGTTGACGGTTTGTAGGTGTGGTGACAGTTGACGGTGTTGTAGGTGTCGTGACAGTTGACGGTGTTGTAGGTGTGGTGACAGTGACGTGTTGGGGTGGGGTGACAGTTGACGGTGTTGTGGGTGTGGTGACAGTTGAGGGTGTTGTAGGTGGGGTGAAGTTGACGGTGTTGTAGGTGTGGTGACGGTTGAGGGTGTTGTGGGTGTGGTGACAGTTGCGGTGTTTTTGGTGTGGTATGTTGACGGTGTTGTAGGTGGGGTACGTTGACGGTGTTGTAGGGTGGTGACAGTTGACGGGTTTAGGTGTGGTGACAGTGCCCGTGTTGTGGGTGGGGTGACAGTTGACGTGTTGTAGGTGTGGTACTTGACGGTGTTGTAGGTGTGGGACTTTGACGGTGTTGTGGGTTTTGGGGTGACAGTGCCCGTGTTGTAGGTGTGGTGACATTTGCCGATGTTGTAGTGTGGTGACAGTTGACGGGTTGTAGTGTGGTAACAGTTGACGGTGTTGTAGGTGTGGTACAGTTGACGGTGTTGTGGGTGTGGTGACTTTGAGTTTTGTGGGTGTGGTGACGTTACGGTGTTGTAGGTGTGGTGCAGTTGCCCGTGTTGTAGGTGTGGTGCGTTACGTGTTGTGGGTGTGGTGAAAGTGACGGTGTTGTAGGTGTGGTGACAGTTGACGGTGTTGTAGGTGTGGTGACGTTGACGGTGTTGTAGGTGTGGTGAAGTTGACGGTGTTGTAGGTTGGTGACGTTGACGTTTGTGGTTTTGTACTGTTGACGGTGTTGTAGGTGGGGGTACGTTGACGGTGTTGTAGGTGTGGTGACAGTTGACGGTGTTGTAGGTTTTGGTGACGTTGACGGTGTTGTGGGTGTGTTAAATTGACGGTTTGTAGGTGGTTGGGGGGGGGACAGTTGACGGTGTTGTGGGTGTGGTTGACAGTTGAGGTGTTGTAGGTGTGTGACAGTTGACGGTGTTGTGGGTGTGGTGACAGTTACGGTGTTGTAGGTGTGGTGACAGTTGACGGTGTTGTAGGTGTTGACAGTTGACGGTGTTGTAGGTGTTTTGAAAGTTGACGGTGTTGTGGGTTTTGTGACGTTGACGGTGTTGTAGGTGTGGTGACAGTTGACGGTGTTGTAGGTTGGTGACTGTTGACGGTGTTGTAGGTGTGGTGACATTTGACGGTGTTGTAGGTGTGGTGACAGTTGAGGGTGTTGTAGGTGTGGTGAAGTTGACGGTGTTTTTGGTGTGGTGACAGTTGACGTTTTGTAGGTGTGGTGACAGTTGAGGGGTGTTGTAGGTTGGTGACAGTTGACGGTGTTGTAGTGTGGTACTGTTGAGGGGTGTTGTGGTTTGTGACTTTGACGGTGTTGTAGGTGTGGTACTGTTGACGGGTTGTAGGTTGTGAAGTTGACGGTTTGTAGGTGGGGTGACAGTTGACGGTGTTGTAGGTGGGGGTGACAGTGACGTGTTGTAGGTGTGGTGACAGTTGACGTTTGTAGGTGTTGGTGACAGTTGACGGTGTTGTAGGTGTAGTGACTGTTGACGGTGTTGTAGGTGTGGTGACAGTTGACGGTGTTGTAGGTGTGGTGACAGTTGACGGTTTTTGTAGGGTGGTGACAGTTGATGGTGTTTGTAGGTGTGGTGAAGTTGACGGTGTTGTAGGTGGGGGTGACAGTTGACGGTGTTGTTGGTGTTTTTGGACTGTTGACGGTGTTGTAGGTGTGGTGACAGTTGACGGTGTTGTAGGTGTGGTGAATTTGACGGTGTTGTAGGTGTGGTGACTGTTGACGGTGTTGTAGGTGTGGTGATGTTGACGGTGTTGTAGGTGTTTTGACTGTTGACGGTGTTGTAGGTTTTGGGTGACAGTTGACGGTGTTGTATTGTGGTGACTTTTGACGGTGTTGTAGGTGTGGTGACAGTTGACGGTGTTGTAGGTGTGGTGACAGTTGACGGGGGTTGTAGGTTTTGGTGACAGTTGACGGTGTTGTGGTGTGGTGACAGTTGACGGTGTTGTAGGTGTGGTGACAGTTGACGGTGTTGTAGGTGTGGTCAATGTTGACGGTGTTGTAGGTGTGGTGGCATTTGACGGTGTTGTAGATGTTGTGACTTTGAGGGTGCTGTAGGTGTGGTGACAGTTGAGGGTTTGTAGGTGTGGTGACTTTTTGACGGTTTTTTAGGTTTGTGGTGACAGTTGACGGTTTTTTAGGTGTGGTCACTGTTGACGGTGTTGTATGTGTTGGACAGTTGACGAGTGTAGGTGTGGGTGACAGTTGACGGTGTTGTAGGTGTGGTGACATTTGGGACGGTGTTGTAGGTGTGGTGACTTTTGACGGTTTGTAGGTCTGGTGACTGTTGAGGGGTGTGTAGGTGTGGTGATTAGGACGGTGTTGTAGGTGTGGTCACTGTTGACGGTGTTGTAGGTGTGGTGACAGTTGACGGTATTGGAGGTGTGGTGACATTTGACGGTGTTTTTTGGGTGTGGTAAACTGTTGACGGGTGTAGGTGTGATCCCCGCGACGGTGTTGTAGGTGGGGGTGACAGTTGACGGTGTTGTAGGTGTGGTGACATTTTGCCCGGTGTTGTATTTGGG
>JACEFZ010022101.1:0-18032 GCA_014155875.1 Cepaea nemoralis | reverse complement strand
TCTCAGACCTCACCCCCGGGGGAAGGTTAACCCGGTCAACAAATGCCCGCAGAAGTCGGATGTGTCGGCCTAATGGTGCAAGAACGCAGCTCTGCTGTAAACAGACACAACGCAATCACATCCGGAAAAAAAACTCCGGATGAACGAAGAAGAAGAAGAAGAACCTTCAGCTGCATTCAATAATGAAAGATAGGGAGCATCCATTGGATCTTTTCCCCAGGACATTCTAGTGCAGTGGGAAACAAACAGGTCGACCATAGCACCACTGGGTGGGGAATTGGTGCACGATAAGGCAGATGTGGCCCTTTGGGATCAGGTGTATAGTGTGGTAGAACAGATAAATCATCATGACCTGAAGGGATTGATGTGGCAGGGAGTGACCAGAGGCTGTAACTGGCACTCGACACTCAGAGGAAAGGCCAGACGGACACACAGACTGCACCTGAGTGGCACCAGGCCGGCTTGACAGGCGATAGTTTGTAAAACAGAATCATACCTCTCCATAACATAAAGCCTGGGCTGAATTTAGAGACCATGTGTTGCCCATACAGCATGATCCCTCTCTCGGCCTGCCTAGTTTACTCCAGAGAAAAGGTAACACCAATACATCTGGAACAAGACAAGCTGCAGAAGCTGCTGGAGCAGCAAAGAAATGCTCTAACTGTTCACCTGTTGGAGCTTCAATCCTAGACCATTTGCCAACCAAGGCTAAGGGCCTGGTCTGCCCTGCCATGTCATTTAGTCTTTAGATTGCATTTCCTTGCACTAGAGTAGGGCTTGTACTCTCCCAATTACATTCCCCCACCCGAAGCTGTGGCATAATGCAGGGTGTTGGGTTTGGTGAACGCCTCCAAACATTTGGCGCTATAAGAAAGCAGGTGGTACTGTCTACTGTTGCACGGTAACCCAGTCATATCTGACTAAGACCTGACACAACAGACTGCAACTGGTACCAATAATATTGGGGCTTTTTGCTTGTTGTTGTAGGTGAGGATATAGTCATTTCCACATGGAAATGTCCCGAGTGCTGTGATGTTGTAGATGAGATATAGTCCACATGGAAATGTCCCGAGTGCTGTGATGTTGTAGATGAGATATAGTCCGCATGGAAATGTCCCGAGTGCTGTGATGTTGGTTCTTGACTCAACTTAACTGAAATTGCTGCCTTTGACTGCTGTGACTGCCATCCAGTTTCAGCACTGAATGAAGATGATGCTAATGTGTAGTTGACTAAATTTTTTGTCTCTTCTGGAATAGTCTGGGCAGAGGATACATGGCTGCAGCAGCATGCAGGGGAGACACTTAAGGACAAGCAAGACGAAGATGAAGGCGGGGAGGCCAACAAGGCAGAGAAAAGAACAAGTGAAGAAGTCCAGGTATGGATGGAGGCTTTTGTTTTGTTATCATAACTTCAGCAGATTATTGAAGACAAGGATTTTATACAGGCATGAAAGTTGTGTCAATAGCTGATTGTCTGTAATTAGACACATACATGAAGATTGAATACTTCTGTGTTAACAAATAGACATACCATAAGCAGGAAAGTTGTGTCAATAGTTCAGCTTTGTACAATAGAACTGGCATAGTTCATCAGTAGTGTGTCAAACAGATGCAGGTATGAGCCAGGATTACTAGATTTTCTATTTACAGCCAGATTGTCTTAGAAACTTCTTCTTCCTCTTCTTCTTTGTTTGCTTGAAATTTGTCTCTATCTGCAGTGTTGTCTCTTGTATGAAATTTGTCTATAACTGCAACGTTGCCTTTTGTATGAAATTTGTCTATAACTGCAACGTTGTCTCTTGTATGAAATTTGTCTATAACTGCAAACATTATCTCTTGTATGAAATTTTGTCTATAACTGCAACATTGTCTCTTGTATGAAATTTGTCTATAACTGCAACGTTGTCTCTTGTATGAAATTTGTCTATAACTGCAACATTGTCTTTTGTATGAAATTCACTGTTTTCTTTTAGTTCACTGAGTGGTCTATAGAGTTTATCTTCCACTGTCGTTTCTATAGACCAGATGGTTTGCTAGATACGTTGTATTTTGGGCAGTCTTGGAGTATGTGATCTGTTGTATGTGGCGCGGATCCATATGTGCACATGGCTGATTTACCAATCTTGAATTCTGTATACATGTGCTTGCATGGTTGATTGTGTCCTATTCTGAGGTGCAGAATAATAATGTGTTCTGGTCTGTCCATAAAGTGGTAATCGTCTGGTAATAAAGTGGTAATAAGTTTGTGTTGGTGAAGTTCTGGTTGATGCCTTAGAAACATCTGTTTATGTTCCTGTTTTATTTTTACTTTGGATTCACCCGTACATTGACAGAAATATACGACCAATCTGTGTCTAAGAGTAAGACAGAGGCCATTTTAACTCTTTCCATCTCAAGTGGTTTTTACTTGAAAGTAACCAACATGTGGGCTTAAAAGGCAGTTACAAGTAGCAACTGGGATAAAGTGGATTCATGTAATAACTGAGAGAAATGAAATGTGTGGGTGAAGCTGTGAAATACCACGAGTAAGTCAATGAATATGAGAAGTGGAGTTTGTCTGCTTCACAAGTGTCTGTCTGTTATTTGTCTGCTGATGAAGGATCTAGCCGCAACACCCATTTTGTCAGTTGTGATTAAGCTCATCTAAATACTGATTTCTTGGGCCCCTGTAAGTATGTTGACGGAAGTGTTAACTCTTTTCTCGTTCATTCATAAATATGTTTCTGGGAGTGGGGACTTATTCCTTGGTCACCTGTAAATATGTTGATGTGTGAATTTATTCCTTGCTCTCCTGTAAATATGTTGACATAAGCGTGAACTTATTCCTCGCTCTCCTGTATATATGTTGACATAAGTGTGAACTTATTCCTTGTTCACCTGTAAATATGTTGATGTAAGTGTGAACTTATTCCTTGTTCACTTGTAAATATGTTGACATATGTGTGAACTTATTCCTCTATCTCCTGTAAATATGTTGACAGGAGTGTTAACTTATTCCTAGTTCATCAGTAAATATGTTTATGGAAGTACATACTTATTTATTATTGATCTTTAAATATGTTGACCGAATGGCTCAGGTTTTTCTCATTCTCATGTCAATATGTTTACATAAGTGGTATCGATATAAGGGGCTTGTTGCTGCCAAGCTGATAGCAGATTGTGAAAGAAACACAAAATATGAGTAAGAAGCTCGAAGAATGAATAAAAAACACAGAGGAAAATGTTTCGACTGAAGTCTTCATCAGTAGAACAACAAGAACAAAAATATTATATACAATCCAAACCTTCTGGCCTGGAGAAACAACAGCAGGGAGGTAAACTCTATTGACAGGAAGTCAGCATGGCTGAATGGATAAGAACACGTGTTCTTAAACATCCGGTGTGCTGATGCCTGAGCTAAGGTGTTCAACTCCTACACTGTACAGTTGGACTAAAATGTTGACCTCTCGTCCTTGATTTAGGAACGTAAATTACAAGTACCTCTGAAGTCAGAGTGGGTTCTCCTGATTGGCCTGGGACACTGTTAATAGGGAAAGCTAATCTACACGCAGAATCCACTCCAGCACTACTAGAAGTAGTGTGTATGGACTACACTTGAGTTCAAAGCGAGCGGGCGTTAAAAAAAAAAAGCAAACTCTGTGGACCATTTAATGACTTTAAGAAGATAGTGAAGTTTATTAAAGAGACAGCATTGCAGATATAGACACATTTCAAGTGAACGAAAGAAGAAGAATATAAATGAACAACACAAATGTATGCTTCTCTGGGTACTGTCCGATCCAGGACTTCCTGAATGTGTTAACACATTCCGTGCTCACCCGGAAATATGTGTGATGAGAAGTTAACGTAATTCATGTTTATCTGTAAATATATGAACTAACTTGCGTTGTTAGCAACAAACTGAAACCACTCAAGTTGCTTGTTGATACTGTTGCTACAAGATTTGTTCCCTCCTCAGGATGAGCCTGTCGCTGCAAAAAAAGCCAAGCCTAGCAGTAACCCACAGGTTTACATGGACATCAAACTAGGCAGCCGAGATTTGGGGAAAGTTGTCATTGAGCTGAGGGCAGACGTGGTTCCTAGGACAGCAGGTTGGCATGGTTCACTGTACAGTTCATGTATCTATTGTTGTCCCTGTCTACATTCCATGTGTTTAGTGTAGCCATGAGCCCATCGTAGATGCCGTTGTAGAGGACCAGAAATATCAGGTAACTGTTGTCAAGAAAAAGAGTTCTTGGGAGCTATATAGAATCAAGCCTAATGTGACAACAAGAGTTGATGGGAACTATATAGAATCAAGCCTAATGTGACAACAAGAGTTGATGGGAACTATATAAAATCCAGCCTAATGTGACAACAAGAGTTGATGGGAACTCTATAAAATCCAGCCTAATGTGACAACAAGAGTTGATGGGAACTCTATAAAATCCAGCCTAATGTGACAAGTCAAAAGCCCTGTCCCCCACACCCGGAGATATGGTGCTAGCCCCATGTTTGTACAGACCAACAACTGGCACTCCAGGGACGGGGCGACCACCTTGACCTCCCAGGGCATGTCCTGGGGCACACATTGGGCTGGGTCAACCTGGCCGTCCAGGTCAATTGTCATGATCTGCTTCTGTGTGGATTTGAAGCCATGACCACAGAGCTGGGAGGCCAGCATGCTGGGTGCTGTGTCCCATGTTTGTGTGGTGCTCTGTCCCATATTTGTGTGGTACTGTGTCCCATGTTTGTGTGGTGCTCTGTCCCATGTTTGTGTGGTACTGTGTCCCATGTTTGTGTGGTGCTCTGTCCCATGTTTGTGTGGTACTGTGTCCCATGTTTGTGTGGTGCTGTGTCCCATATTGTGTGATGCTGTGTCCCATGTTTGTGTGGTGCTGTGCCCCATGTTTGTATGGTGCTGTGTCCCATGTAGTGTCATGCTGTGTCCCATGTAGTGTCATGCTGTGTCCCATGTTTGTATGGTGCTCTGTCCCATGTTTGTGTGGTGCTCTCCATTCCATTAGTTCAGCAACATATTAGTGTGGTGCTCTGTCCCATGTTTGTGTGGTGCTCTCCATTGCATTAGTTCAGCAACATATTAGTGTGGTGGACTGGACTATAATAAATGCCACGTACCTCTGCCATCTATGGCTAATGGGTAGTGAGCGTGTTTCACAATCCCACATCTCGGGTTTGAAGTTAGCTGCAGGCAATTTGTAAGCAAACCACCACATGCTGATTTCCCCCCAAAAATGCTGGGGTTGATTGTGACATTGTTTAAAGGACAAGTGGCTAACTTAACTGCATCATTTGGGAACTGACTCTGATTGACGTCATCAAGCTTCTCCAAGGATGCTCACACACGACTCATGATCCACCCAGACTTTGTGCCCTACCCCATCATTTCGCTGAGTGTTAGATGTTTATAGTTCAGCTTATAGGAATGTTCTGGAACACATGCCGAGGCTGAAAGCCTGTAGTTTATCTTAATATTTGTACATTACAGAAAACTTCAGATGTTTGTGTACACATGAGAAAGGCTTTGGCTACAAAGGGTCTTCATTTCACAGAATCATCCCACAGTTTGTATCCTTGAGCACTGTGATGTATGATGTGTATGCTTGAGTGATGGCTTAACCACAGTGATATATGATGTATGCGCTTGATGGAGGGCTTGACCAATGTGATTTATGATGTGTGTGTTAGAGTGAGGGCTTGACCAATGTGATTTATGATGTGTGTGTTAGAGTGAGGGCTTGACCAATGTGATTTATGATGTGTGTGTTAGAGTGAGGGCTTGACCAATGTGATTTATGATGTGTGTGTTAGAGTGAGGGCTTGACCAATGTGATTTATGATGTGTGTGTTAGAGTGAGGGCTTGACCAATGTGATTTATGATGTGTGTTGTTAGAGTGAGGGCTTGACCAATGTGATTTATGATGTGTGTGTTAGAGTGAGGGCTTTACCAATGTGATTTATGATGTGTGTGTTAGAGTGAGGGCTTGACCAATGTGATTTATGATGTGTGTGTTAGAGTGAGGGCTTGACCAATGTGATTTATGATGTGTGTGTTAGAGTGAGGGCTTGACCAATGCGATTTATGATGTGTGTGTTAGAGTGAGGGCTTGACCAATGTGATGTATGATGTGTGTGTTAGAGTGAGGGCTTGACCAATGTGATTTATGATGTGTGTGTTAGAGTGAGGGCTTGACCAATGTGATTTATGATGTGTGTGTTAGAGTGAGGGCTTGACAAATGTGATTTATGATGTGTGTGTTAGAGTGAGGGCTTGATGGAGGGCTTGACCAATGTGATTTATGATGTGTGTGTTAGAGTGAGGGCTTGATGGAGGGCTTGACCAATGTGATTTATGACATGTGTGTTAGAATGAGGGCTTGACCAATGTGATTTATGATGTGTGTGTTAGACTGAGGGCTTGATGGAGGGCTTGACCAATGTGATTTATGACGTGTGTGTTAGAATGAGGGCTTGACCAATGTCATTTATGATGTGTGTGTTAGAGTGAGGGCTTGATGGAGGGCTTGACCACTGTGATGTATGATGTGTGTGTTTTAGAGTGATGGCTGGACAACTGTGATGTGTGTTTTAGAGTGATGGCTGGACAACTGTGATGTATGGTGTGTGTGTTTTAGAGTGAGGGCTGGACAACTGTGATGTATGGTGTGTGTGTTTTTGAGTGAGGGCTGGACAACTGTGATGTATGATGTGTGTGTTAGAGTGAGGTCTGTCTGCTGCTGTAGTAGGAGAAGAGGGTTAACTAAGCAATACCTAAAAGTATATCTACATCTTAGTGTAGAAGAGGAAAGCAAACAGGACCATAGGGTATCTTCAATTTCCTAAGTAGTAGAGACGAGACAGGACTAAACAAGACTGCAATGTGTCTCTACAGTCTAATGTAGAAGAGGAAAACTAAACAAGACCAAATGGTAGCTCACACCTCAGAGTGTTCTGACAATTGTCTCAACTGTGGGTGGGGGGAATTCCCCACCGGTTGAGAACCACTGAACTAGACTGTGTGTTGAGTGGAGACAAGAACCGATATAACAGCATGTGGGACATGTCCCCTGACATCTGAGGGTGGTGGCTTGCATTGAATAGGAGACATTGAGAAACACCTGTTAATAGTATCAGTAGGATGTTGTTTCTCTGGAGCACCCAGGGCTCAATGAGGAGTCAATGGAGACATAGATACACATGGAGAAGAGAGAGAGAGAGAGAGAGAGAGAGAGAGAGAGAGAGAGAGAGAGAGAGAGAGAGAGAGAGAGAGAGACTCACACACACACCACACACAGAGAGAGAGAGACAGAGACAGACACACACACACACACACACACACACACACACAGAATATAGCTGCGTATCTTTTACAGAACATCACAGTCAAAATTGGCACTCATACCTTTGTCTGGGAAACCAACAAAAAGCGGTCTGATTTAATACGCTCGCAGCTGCGTTTCAAACTAGGTGTGTGGGATTACGAGTTGCATTTCACAAACCCCTTCACCACAGAACCGCCCATATTACATATAACATAACAATAATATAAAAATATAAGAACCAATAATATAGGGAGGACATAGGAGAGGGGGGAAGTGCTGCAGGGAGCGGCAACATATAGGTGGGCTAGGCATGAACTGATTTAGGGCACATCTTCCACTGAAGTTAAAAGGCAGAAGAACTTCTTACTCCACTACAGTTAACTCCTAAAATTGCATAACACTCACAATATAAGTTACTTCATTCATTCTGTCTTTCCTCTGCTACCTGAGGTGTAGTGGTATCTCAGGTCTTGTTTACTCTTTCCACTTCTACTCTGAGGTGTGAGCTACCATTTGGTCTTGGTTAGTTTTCCTCTTCTACATTAGACTGTAGAGACGCAGTGCGGTCTTGTTTAGTCCTGTCTCTACTACTTAAGAAATTGAAGATACCCTATGGTCCTGTTTGCTTTCCTCTTCTACACTAAGATGTAGAGGTACTTTTAGGTATTGCTTAGTTAACCCTCTTCTCCTACAGCAGCAGTGTATTGGGGGAATTTTAGGTTTTCGGGGGGTGGGGGGATTAAGATTAATTCAAGATCGCGTTAATACAAGAACGGATTACGTGATATTGTTTTTCCCTTCCTACTGTATGGTTCTGTACGTCTCTCCCTTCTAAAATTCAATTTATAAAGTAAGTAGACCCACAAATCATGTTTTATGTGGACGTCTAGACTTGTTTTAGTATGTGCTATTAAATTTAACTTCCATTATTACGTATACTGTGTAGGGGCGGAGGCGGGATTTTTAGGTAGGAAATATGAAAAGGGGGGGGGGGGGGATGACGTTCTGAAAATATGGTAAAGGGGAGCACGGGCCAAATATTTAGGTAGGAAATACGAAAGGGGGGGGAATGACGTTCTGAAAATATGGTGAAGGGGGGCACGGGCCAAAAAAGGTTGAGCACCACTGGTCTAGTTGTCATGATGCCATGTTTTCTCATCTCATCAGGTGGACAGGGTAGATTGTATGTTTTATTTAGGAGCTTCTTCCTCACCTTTTGCACTTTCCTCCTGTCCAGTCAGTGACCTTAACCTTAGAAGATGTGTCAAGGTGGAGATTTCACCAATCACAATGGGACAGGTGGCAAGAGCATCTACGGACACAAATTTGAGGATGAGAACTTTACACTGAAACACACAGGCCCAGGTTAGTCTTGTAGCATACTCAGTTGAGACAATTGTCAGAACACACAGGCCCAGGTTAGTCTTGTAGCATACTCAGTTGAGACAATTGTCAGAACACACAGGTCCAGGTTAGTCTTGTAGCATACTCAGTTGAGACAATTGTTAGAACACACAGGCCCAGGTTTAGTTCTTGTAACATACTCAGTTGAGACAATTGTCAGAACACACAGGCCCAGGTTAGTCTTGTAGCATACTCATTTGAGACAATTGTCAGAACTCAAACACACAGGCCCAAGTTAGTCTTGTAGCATACTCAGTTGAGACAATTGTTAGAACACACAGGCCCAGGTTAGTCTTGTAACATACTCAGTTGAGACAATTGTCAGAACTCAAACACACAGGCCCAGGTTAGTCTTGTAACATACTCAGTTGAGACAATTGTCAGAACTCAAACACACAGGCCCAGGTTAGTCTTGTAGCATACTCAGTTGAGACAATTGTCAGAACTCACAGGCCCAGGTTAGTCTTGTAACATACTCAGTTGAGACAATTGTCAGAACTCAAACACACAGGCCCAGGTTAGTCTTGTAGCATACTCAGTTGAGACAATTGTTAGAACACACAGGCCCAGGTTAGTCTTGTAACATACTCAGTTGAGACAATTGTCAGAACTCAAACACACAGGCCCAGGTTAGTCTTGTAGCATACTCAGTTGAGACAATTGTTAGAACACACAGGCCCAGGTTAGTCTTGTAACATACTCAGTTGAGACAATTGTCAGAACACACAGGCCCAGGTTAGTCTTGTAACATACTCAGTTGAGACAATTGTCAGAACTCAAACACACAGGCCCAGGTTAGTCTTGTAACATACTCAGTTGAGACAATTGTCAGAACTCAAACACACAGGCCCAGGTTAGTCTTGTAACATACTCAGTTGAGACAATTGTTAGAACACACAGGCCCAGGTTAGTCTTGTAACATACTCAGTTGAGACAATTGTTAGAACACACAGGCCCAGGTTTAGTCTTGTAACATACTCAGTTGAGACAATTGTTAGAACCCACAGGCCCAGGTTAGTCTTGTAACATTACTCAGTTGAGACAATTGTTTAGAACACACAGGCCCCAGGTTAGTCTTGTAACATACTCAGTTGAGACAATTGTTAGAACACACAGGCCCAGGTTAGTCTTGTAACATACTCAGTTGAGACAATTGTCAGAACACACAGGCCCAGGTTAGTCTTGTAGCATACTCAGTTGAGACAATTGTCAGAACTCAAACACACAGGCCCAGGTTAGTCTTGTAACATACTCAGTTGAGACAATTGTCAGAACACACAGGCCAGGTTAGTCTTCGTAACATACTCAGTTGAGACAATTGTTAGAACACACAGGCCCAGGTTAGTCTTGTAACATACTTCAGTTGAGACAATTGTCAGAACTCAAACACACAGGTCCAGGTTAGTCTTGTAAGCATACTCAGTTGAGACAATTGTTAGAACACACAGGCCCAGGTTAGTATTGTAACATACTCAGTTGGAGACAATTGTCAGAACTCAAACACACAGGCCCAGGTTAGTCTTGTAGCATACTCAGTGAGACAATTGTCAGAACTCAACAAGGCCCAGGTTAGTCTTGTAACATACTCAGTTGAGACAATTGTTAGAACACACAGGCCCAGGTTAGTCTTGTAACATACTCAGTTGAGACAATTGTCAGAACACACAGGCCCAGGTTAGTCTTGTAACATACACAGTTGAGACAATTGTCAGAACTCAAACACACAGGCCCAGGTTAGTCTTGTAACATACTCAGTTGAGACAATTGTTAGAACACACAGGCCCAGGTTAGTCTTGTAACATACTCAGTTGAGACAATTGTTAGAACCACACAGGCCCAGGTTAGTCTTGTAACATACTCAGTTGAGACAATTTGTCAGAACTCCAAACACACAGGCCCAGGTTAGTCTTGTAACATACTCAGTTGAGACAATTGTCAGAACACACAGGCCCAGGTTAGTCTTGTAACATACTCAGTTGAGACAATTGTCAGAACACACAGGCCCAGGTTAGTCTTGTAGCATACTCAGTTGAGACAATTGTCAGAACACACAGGCCCAGGTTAGTCTTGTAGCATACTCAGTTGAGACAATTGTCAGAACACACAGGTCCAGGTTAGTCTTGTAGCATACTCAGTTGAGACAATTGTCAGAACTCACAGGCCCAGGTTAGTCTTGTAACATACTCAGTTGAGACAATTGTTAGAAACACAGGCCCAGGTTAGTCTTTGTAACCTACTCAGTTGAGACAATTGTCAGAACTCAACCAACAGGCCAGGTTAGTCTTGTAGCATACTCAGTGAGGACAATTGTTAGAACTCACAGGCCCAGGTTAGTCTTGTAGCATACTCAGTTGAGACAATTGTTAGAACTCACAGGTCCAGGTTAGTCTTTGTAGCCATACTCAGTTGAGACAATTGTCAGAACTCAACCAGGCCCAGGTTAGTCTTGTATACATACTCAGTTGAGACAATTGTCTAGAACACACAGGCCCAGGTTAGTCTTGTAACATACCAGTTGAGACAATTGTCAAGAACTCAAACACACAGGCCCAGGTTAGTCTTGTAGCATACTCAGTTGCGGACAACTTGTCAGAACACACAGGCCCAGGTTAGTCTTGCTAACATACTCAGTTTGAGACAATTGTTAGAACACACAGGCCCAGGTTAGTCTTTGTAACCTACTCAGTGAGACAATTGTCAGAACACACAGGCCCAGGTTAGTCTTGTAACATACTCAGTTGAGACAATTGTTAGAACACACAGGCCCAGGTTAGTCTTGTAGCATACTCAGTTGAGACAATTGTTAGAACACACAGGCCCAGGTTAGTCTTGTAGCATACTCAGTTGAGACAATTGTTAGAAACACCACAGGCCCAGGGTTAGTCTTGTAGCATACTCAGTTGAGACCAATTGTTAGAACACACAGGCCCAGGTTAGTCTTGTAGCATACTCAGTTGAGACAATTGTTAGAACTCACAGGCCCAGGTTAGTCTTGTAGCATACTCAGTTGAGACAATTGTTAGAACTTACAGGTCCAGGTTAGTCTTGTAGCATACTCAGTTGAGACAATTGTCAGAACTCACAGGCCCAGGTTAGTCTTGTAACATACTCAGTTGAGACAATTGTTAGAACACACAGGCCCAGGTTAGTCTTGTAACATACTCAGTTGAGACAATTGTCAGAACACAAACACACAGGCCCAGGTTAGTCTTGTAGCATACTCAGTTGAGGACAATTGTTAGAACACACAGGCCCAGGTTAGTCTTGTAGCATACTCAGTTGAGACAATTGTTAGAACACACAGGCCCAGGTTAGTCTTGTAGCATACTCAGTTGAGACAATTGTTAGAACACACAGGCCCAGGTTAGTCTTGTAGCATACTCAGTTGAGACAATTGTTAGAACACACAGGCCCAGGTTAGTCTTGTAGCATACTCAGTTGAGACAATTGTTAGAACACACAGGCCCAGGTTAGTCTTGTAGCATACTCAGTTGAGACAATTGTCAGAACTCAAACACACAGGCCCAGGTTAGTCATGTAACATACTCAGTTGAGACAATTGTCAGAACTCACAGGCCCAGGTTAGTCTTGTAGCATACTCAGTTGAGACAATTGTTAGAACACACAGGCCCAGGTTAGTCTTGTAACATACTCAGTTGAGACAATTGTTAGAACACACAGGCCCAGGTTAGTCTTGTAACATACTCAGTTGAGACAATTGTTAGAACACACAGGCCCAGGTTAGTCTTGTAACATACTCAGTTGAGACAATTGTTAGAACTCACAGGCCCAGGTTAGTCTTGTAACATACTCAGTTGAGACAATTGTCAGAACTCAAACACACAGGCCCAGGTTAGTCTTGTAGCATACTCAGTTGAGACAATTGTTAGAACACACAGGCCCAGGTTAGTCTTGTAACATACTCAGTTGAGACAATTGTTAGAACTCACAGGCCCAGGTTAGTCTTGTAACATACTCAGTTGAGACAATTGTCAGAACTCAAACAGACAGGCCCAGGTTAGTCTTGTAACATACTCAGTTGAGACAATTGTCAGAACTCAAACACACAGGCCCAGGTTAGTCTTGTAACATACTCAGTTGAGACAATTGTTAGAACACACAGGCCCAGGTTAGTCTTGTAACATACTCAGTTGAGACAATTGTCAGAACTCAAACACACAGGCCCAGGTTAGTCTTGTAACATACTCAGTTGAGACAATTGTCAGAACACACAGGCCCAGGTTAGTCTTGTAACATACTCAGTTGAGACAATTGTTCAGAACTCAAACACACAGGCCCAGGTTAGTCTTGTAACATACTCAGTTGAGACAAATTGTTAGAACACACAGGCCCAGGTTAGTCTTGTAACATACTCAGTTGAGACAATTGTTAGAACTACACAGGCCCAGGTTAGTCTTGTAACATACTCAGTTGAGACAATTGTCAGAACTCAACAGACAGGCCCAGGTTAGTCTTGTAGCATACTCAGTTGAGACAATTGTCAGAACCAACACACAGGCCCAGGTTAGTCTTGTAACATACTCAGTTGAGGACAATTGTTAGAACTACACAGGCCCAGGTTAGTCTTGTAACATACTCAGTTGAGACAATTGTTCAGAACTCAAACACACAGGCCCAGGTTAGTCTTGTAACATACTCAGTTGAGACAATTGTCAGAACACACAGGCCCAGGTTAGTCTTGTAGCATACTCAGTTGAGACAATTGTCAGAACTCACAGGCCCAGGTTAGTCTTGTAACATACTCAGTTGAGACAATTGTTAGAACACACAGGCCCAGGTTAGTCTTGTAACATACTCAGTTGAGACAATTGTTAGAACACACAGGCCCAGGTTAGTCTTGTAACATACTCAGTTGAGACAATTGTTAGAACTCACACAGGCCCAGGTTAGTCTTGTAACATACTCAGTTGAGACAATTGTCAGAACTCAAACAGACAGGCCCAGGTTAGTCTTGTAACATACTCAGTTGAGACAATTGTCAGAACTCAAACACACAGGCCCCAGGTTAGTCTTGTAACATACTCAGTTGAGACAATTGTTAGAACTCACAGGCCCAGGTTAGTCTTGTAACATACTCAGTTGAGACAATTGTCAGAACTCAAACACACAGGCCCAGGTTAGTCTTGTAACATACTCAGTTGAGACAATTGTCAGAACTCAAACACACAGGCCCAGGTTAGTCTTGTAACATACTCAGTTGAGACAATTGTCAGAACACAAACACACAGGCCCAGGTTAGTCTTGTAACATACTCAGTTGAGACAATTGTCAGAACTCAAACACACAGGCCCAGGTTAGTCTTGTAACATACTCAGTTGAGACAATTGTTAGAACACACAGGCCCAGGTTAGTCTTGTAACATACTCAGTTGAGACAATTGTTAGAACACACAGGCCCAGGTTAGTCTTGTAACATACTCAGTTGAGACAATTGTCAGAACTCACAGGTCCAGGTTAGTCTTGTAACATACTCAGTTGAGACAATTGTTAGAACACACAGGCCCAGGTTAGTCTTGTAACATACTCAGTTGAGACAATTGTCAGAACTCACAGGTCCAGGTTAGTCCTTGTAACATACTCAGTTGAGACAATTGTTAGAACACACAGGCCCAGGTTAGTCTTGTAACATACTCAGTTGAGACAATTGTCAGAACACACAGGCCCAGGTTAGTCTTGTAACATACTCAGTTGAGACAATTGTTAGAACACACTGGTCCAGGTTAGTCTTGTAACATACTCAGTTGAGACAATTGTCAGAACTCACAGGCCCAGGTTAGTCTTGTAACATACTCAGTTGAGACAATTGTTAGAACACACAGGCCCAGGTTAGTCTTGTAACATACTCAGTTGAGACAATTGTTAGAACACACAGGCCCAGGTTAGTCTTGTAACATACTCAGTTGAGACAATTGTTAGAACACACAGGCCCAGGTTAGTCTTGTAATATACTCAGTTGAGACAATTGTTAGAACACACAGGCCCAGGTTAGTCTTGTAACATACTCAGTTGAGACAATTGTCAGAACACAAACACACAGGCCCAGGTTAGTCTTGTAACATACTCAGTTGAGACAATTGTCAGAACTCAAACACACAGGCCCAGGTTAGTCTTGTAACATACTCAGTTGAGACAATTGTTAGAACACACAGGCCCAGGTTAGTCTTGTAACATACTCAGTTGAGACAATTGTCAGAACTCAAACACACAGGCCCAGGTTAGTCTTGTAACATACCATTTGAGACAATTTTTAGAACTCAAACACCAGGCCCAGTTAGTCTTGTAACATACTCAGTTGAGACAATTTTTAAAACCCAAACAAAAGGCCCAGGTTAGTCTTGTAAACATACTCGTTGAGAAAATTTGTTAAAACCCAAAAAAAGGCCGGTTGTTTTGTAACATCTCAGTTGAGACAATTTTTAGAACTCAAACACAAAGGCCCAGGTTAGTCTTAACATACTCAGTTGAGAAAAATTTGTTAGACCAAAAACAAAAGGCCCAGGTTAGTCTTGTAAAAAACTCAGTTGGACAATTTTTAAAAACCAAACACCGGGCCCGGTTGTCTTGAAACATACTCAGTTGGGGAAATTTTAGAACCCCAAACAGGCCCAGGTTAGTCTTGTAAATACTCAGTTGAGACAATTGTTAAAACCCAAACAAAAGGCCCAGGTTAGTTTTGAAAACATACTCAGTTGAGACAATTGTCAGAACTCACAGGCCAGGTTAGTCTGTACATACCATTGAGACAATTGTTAGAAAAAACACAGGCCAGGTTAGTTTTGAAACATACTCAGTTAGACAATTGTTAGAAAAACACACAGGCCCAGGTTAGTCTTGTAAATACTCAGTTGAGACAATTTTTAGAACTCAAACACACAGGCCCAGGAGTCTTGTAGCATACTCAGTTGAGAAAATTTTTAGAAACACGGGCCCCAGGTTAGTCTTGTACAACCATTTGAGACAATTGTAGAACTCCCAAAAGGCCCAGGTTAGTCTTGTAGCATACTCAGTTGAGACAATTGTCAGAAAACCACAGGCCCAGGTTTAGTTTTGTAACTATCAGTTGAGACAATTGTTAAAACCCAAGGCCCAGGTTAGTTTGTAACATACTCAGTTGGGGACAATTTGTCAGAAAACACACAGGCCCAGGTTAGTTTTGAAACATATCAGTTGAGACAATTGTCAGAACACAAAAAAAAGGCCCGGGTTTAGTCTTGTAACAACCAGTTGAGACAATTGTTAGAACTCAAACACACAGGCCCAGGTTAGTCTTGTAACATACTCAGTTGAGACAATTGTTAGAACTCAAACACACAGGCCCAGGTTAGTCTTGTAACATACTCAGTTGAGACAATTGTTAGAACTCAAACACACAGGCCCAGGTTAGTCTTGTAACATACTCAGTTGAGACAATTGTTAGAACTCAAACACACAGGCCCAGGTTAGTCTTGTAACATACTCAGTTGAGACAATTGTTAGAACTCAAACAACAACAGGCCCAGGTTAGTTTGTAACATACTCAGTTGAGACAATTGTTAGAACTCAACACACAGGTCCAGGTTAGTCTTGTAACCATACTCAGTTGAGACAATTGTAGAACTCAAACACACAGGCCCAGGTTAGTCTTGTAACATACTCAGTTGAGACAATTGTTAGAACTCAAACACACAGGCCCCGGTTAGTCTGTAACATACTCAGTTGAGACAATTGTCAGAACTCACCAGGGCCAGGTTAGTCTTGTAACATACTCAGTTGAGACAATTGTTAGAACCACGGGCCCCAGGTTAGTCTTGTAACATACTCAGTTGAGACAATTGTTAGAACCACAGGCCCAGGTTAGTCTTGTAACTACTCAGTTGAGACAATGTAGAAAAACAAAAGGCCCAGGTAGTTTTGAAACATACTCATTTGAGACAATTGTTAGAACCACGGCCAGGTTAGTCTTGAAACAACTCAGTTGAGACAATTGTAAAACCCAAAAAAAGGCCCGGGTTTAGTCTTGTAGCATACTCAGTTAGAAAATTTGTTAGAACACACAGGCCCGGGTTTAGTTTGTAACATACTCATTTGAGACAATTTTTAGAACCACAGGCCCAGGTTAGTCTTGAAACATACTCAGTTGAGACAATTGTCAGAACTCAAACACACAGGCCCAGGTTAGTCTTGAAACATACTCAGTTGAGACAATTTTTAAAAACTCACAGGCCAGGTTAGTCTTGTAAATCTCTTGAACAATTTAGAAATAAACACACAGGCCCAGGTTAGTCTTGTAGCATACTCAGTTGAGACAATTGTCAGAACTCAAACACACAGGCCCAGGTTAGTCTTGTCAACATACTCAGTTGAGGACAATGTTAGAACACACAGGCCAGGTTAGTCTTGTAACATACTCAGTTGAGACAATTGTTAGAACACACAGGCCCCAGGTTTAGTCTTGTAACATACTCAGTTGAGTACAATTGTCCGAACTCACAGGCCCAGGTTAGTCTTGTAACATACTCAGTGAGACAATTGTCTAGAACTAAACACACAGGCCCATGTTAGTCTTGTAACATACTCAGTTGAGACAATGTTAGAACTCACAGTCCAGGGTCCAGGTTAGTCTTGTAACATACTCAGTTGAGACAATTGTTAGAACACCAGGCCCAGGTAGTCTTGTAACATACTCAGTTGAGACCAATTGTTAGAACACACAGGCCCAGGTAGTCTTGTAAACATACTCAGTTGAGACAATTGTCTAGAACTCAACACAGGTCCAGGTTAGTCTTGTAACATACTCTAGTTGAGACAATTTTTAGAACTCAAACCACGGGCCCCAGTTAGTCTTGAAACATACCAGTTGAGACAATTTTTAAAACCAAAACAAAAGGCCCAGGTTAGTCTTGTAACATACTCAGTTGAGACAATTGTTAGAACTCAAACAAAAGGCCAGGTTAGTCTTGTAACATATCGTTGGACAATTGTTAGAACTCCAAACACACCAGGCCCAGGTTAGTCTTGTAACATACTCAGTTGGGGACAATTGTAGAACTCAAACACACAGGCCCGGGTTTAGTTTGAAACATACTCAGTTGAGACAATTGTTAGAACTCAACCACAGGCCGGGTTTAGTCTTGTAATACTCGTTGAGACAATTGTTAAAACCCAAACAAAGGCCCAGGGTTAGTCTTGAAACATACTCAGTTGAGACAATTTTTGAACTCAAACACACAGGCCCAGGTTAGTCTTGACATACTCAGTTGAGACAATTGTCAGAACTCACAGGCCCAGGTTAGTCTTGTAGCATAC
>JACEFZ010022100.1:17500-65709 GCA_014155875.1 Cepaea nemoralis | reverse complement strand
GGCCTTTTTTTTTTGGGCCCCCCGGGGGGGAAAGTAGCTTACCCCCGCAGGCACAAACCCCACGGGGGTAGCCATAAACAACAGGCAGCACGACAGTAGGACTTGTCCTGCTAGTACTTGGTCTGTCTTGAGTTTGCTGTGCTGCCTGGCTCGTGTGCGCGGCGGCATTTTGCCTCATCTGTTGTGACATCACTATAAGTTTCTCCATAATGTCTAATTGGGTCTCCTGTACAGATTTTAGCATGTCGCTTTGGTTTGTCTGGAGACTGTCAATTGTTTTCAACATGTGTTCTTCCGTAGTCTTGAAAGCGCTAACGATGTCACTTTGGGCTGAGGTGAATTTGTCCACCATTTGTGACTGCAAGGTTAGCAGCATGTCAGTTTGCTTGTTGTTACTAGCCTGGCACTCAGCCAGAGAGCACTTGAAGCTCTCTGCAATCCCCTTCTGCGCAACCAAAAAGTCAGTTTTCCCTCCCTGGATTGCATATAGAAAAGCACAAACGATCGTCACCAGTCCTGTGATCACTGCGATCAGGAAATATTGTACGAAATCCGCAGACTCCATTTTGGTTTCCTGCCGTGTCGTCGATTCCTTCCGGTTCATACCGATCCGTTATCAACATCATCATCATCATCATCAAGTGCCGTGCCGGCTGGCGTAGGCGTCCATGGCTCGCCACAGATCTCGGTCTTTGGTGTTCTGGATATACTCTGCTGATGATATTCCTCCATGCCACCGTCTCAGTCCGTCCAGCATCATTTCTCTTGGTCTGCCTCTGCCTCTCTTCCCCTCGATCTTTACAGTTGTCACGATGTTCTCCAATGCCTCTCTTCTCATCACATGACCAAAGAAAAATGTTTGTCTCTTTCTTATTGTTGTATATAGTGTTCTAGTTTCATTAGCCTCTTTCAGGCAGTCGTTGTTAGTTACTCTGACAGTCCAAGGAGTTCGCAACATTCGTCTTAAAAACCACATCTCTGTTGCTTCTAAGTTCTTCCTAATTTGTTCATTTACATTCCAAGATTCGCTGCCATACAGCAAAACTGGTTCTATATAGCATTTTAGTACACTCTTTCTTACATTCATTGATAGCGACTTATTGCATAAGATACTCTTCATTTTCTGAAATGCTGTCTTTGCCTGCCCTATTCTGCTTGGTCTACTCGTCCGCTATAGAATCCGGGAGTAAACCCTAGAACACTTTGGTTCGCTCGCAAGGAACGAACCTACTTCAAATCTGTTAGTCTGGTATTATTCCGGTCTTGCCCATGGATAGAACCTAGGTCATTCTCACTTACATTCTTAGTAGCATTAGTTAGTTATAATTTATTTCTAATGTAATAGCTTGCTTCTTCTTCGTTCATCCGGAGTTTTTTTTCGGATGTGATTGCGTTGTGCCTGTTTACAGCAGAGCTGCGTTCTTGCGCCGTTAGGCCGACACATCCGACTTCTGCGGGCATTTGTTGACCGGGTTAACCTTCCCGGGGGTTTCTTAGGACGTTTGACTCTCACTGTTGTGGTGTTATCCCCCATCCCAGCTGGTCCATATAGAACAGCCAAAGATCCTGGTCAGCCCTCAAGGGAAGGCAGGGGCAGACCATGTCATTCCCCGCCATCCAAGGAGGCTTCCATACTTGCAGAGCCAATACATAGCGCTCTGGTACTGGGCTCACCCAAGGAATCGTCACGTCCTGCACATGGCTGCTTAGCCTCACTTCCGTATATTGGGCCTTCCGTTCACCATAGGCTGTTCTTCCGGAAACCAGAAGTATGCAGTCTGCAGATGACATCCACACAGTGAGCTTTCGATTCGGACTTTCCATGTAATGGATTTGCTATCCAAGCAATATTCCATTTCGTGCCACTAGGACACTTTTCCACCTTTTATGAAGCCCACACAGTGGGCTTTTGATTCGGACTTTCCACGTAATGGATTTGCTATCCAAGCAATATTCCATTTCGTGCCACTAGGACACTTTTCCACCTTTTATGAAGCCCACACAATGGGCTTTTGATTCGGACTTTCCACGTAATGGATTTGCTATCCAAGAAATATTCCATTTCGTGCCACTAGGACACTTTTCCACCTTTTATGAAGCCCACACAGCGAGCTTTCGATTTGGACTTTCCACATAATGGATTTGCTATCCAAGCAATATTCCATTTCATGCCTCTGGGTCTTCATGCACCTTTAAATGTCAACCTGTATATAGTTAAAGTAAGCTGCGGTCAACTTGAGCTTGTTGATATCTCCATAGAGCTTGTCCTCAAATGAAGCAGGTGTGGGCCAAAATATCTTTCTCTGTTCTGCATACGTTGGGCAATCCTGCAGCAAATGTTTTGCTGTCATTTTTCCAGTTCTACAATTACATTCATCGGTATCTCCTATCTTTAGTTTATTGAACAAGTGGTATTTCAGCCTGTTATGTCCTGTGCGGAGTCTGAAGATTGCTACTTGTTCTCTTCGGTCGAGTTTGTAATATGCATCATCCTTCTGATGGCCTGGATGCTCTGATTCCCATTTGGTTCTATAAGTGCTTTTTATCAACCTCTTTGCCTCATTATAGGTTATGTCTATGTCAGACTGTGGTAGTCGTCCGCCCTCTTTTGCCAGTCTGTCAGCCTCTTCGTTTCCAGGTATACTGCAATGTGATGGGATCCACTGTATTACAACTTTTTTGGATTTCTGGCATAGACCATGGAGTGCTGCTCTTAGGTCAGTTAGTTCTGTGCTGTTATTGCTCTTCAGTATTGAGACAGCTGACTTTGCATCTGTGAAGATAGCTATTTGCTTCTCTTTATTTTCCTCCATCAGGAGCATTTCTGCTGCAGTTTTCAGAGCCTCTACCTCCGCTTTGAAGTTACTTGAAAATTTTCCAGTTGCCATTGAATGTGTTTTTTTTCACTCCATTTTTTAAATTTAGGAGAACTCCGCCTCCTCCATTCTCTATTGAATTTTTGGCTGATCTATCTGTATATGCATGGGTCCAATTCCTGCTTGGGTAATGTTCTTTTATGTAGTTTAGGGTTATTTCTCTTCTTTCGGTTTCATGCTGAGTGTTCTTTTTCTCAATACCAGGAATGTTTTCTATCATCTCAGGCAGTTGCTGCTGTCGCCAAGCTGGGAACTTGTGTGCATTGTGTATGGGCTTGACTGTTGATATGTTAAGAATAGGATCTGCCCTAATCCTTCGTTTTGCTGTTTCTACAAAGTTGCTACGCTTCAGTCTTCCCTTTCCAAAACCATTAAATCTGTTGTACATAGGGTGGTCTGTCAATCTTCTAAATTTTTCTGCTTGTTGCTGGGCTCTGCTATCTCTTCTATCCTGCATTGGTTGTAAACAAGTGATCTTTTCTAGTTCATTAATAGGCGTTGTCTTCAGGCTTCCAGTTATGAATTCGCATTCCTTGGTTTTGGACTCTACTTATTTTGTTAAAGTTTGACTTAGCTGCTGTTGCCCAAGCTGCAATGCCATATTCCAGTACTGGCCTCACCCGTCCAGTATATAACTTCTTGAGAACTTTCTCATCTGCTCCCCACGTTGTACCAGCAAGCTTTTTCATGATTGCCATTCTCTGCCTTGCTCTTGTTCGATTTTTCTCAACCTGTGTCTTCCATGTCAGGCGACGATCAAAGGTGACTCCTAGATAGTTTGGATTTTCTTCATGGCGCAATATTTTTCCATTCAATACCAGCTTAGGTTGCTGAGGTTTTATTTGAGAGGGAGAACACTGTGCATGTTGTTTTCTCCTCACTTATCTTCACTAGCCATGATTTTGACCAGTCCTCTAGCGCTAATAAGGCTTGCTGTATTCTGCTGTTAGCTGTGCTAATATATTCTTCAGATGTCCATATGGCTAGGTCATCTGCAAAGGAGGATGTGTGTACTCTGGCTGGAAAATTTTCTGTGATGTCATTTATATATGCTAGGAATAATGTTGGTGAAAGAACTCCTCCTTGGGGGACACCTTGCTCCAGCAGCATCATTTTGCTTGTTTGTCCTTGTACTTTTGTCCTGGCAGTTCTGTTCTCAAGGTAGTGGCTGATCCATTTATACATTTTTCCACAAACATGCATGTTTTGCAGTTTTACTTTCAGTCCTTCCTTCCATACTTTATCAAATGCTTTTTCTAAATCTATCCAGACTGCTAGTGTGTGCTTTTTCTCTTGGAAGGCATCCTCTATTTCCTGAGCTATATAGGTTATTTGATCTTCAGTGGATCTGTACTTTCTGAATCCTGCTTGGTGTGGTGTTAAGAGTTTGTTTTCTTCCAGATGCCATGTTAGCCTGCCATTGATAATGCATTCCATTAATTTTCCTACACAGCTAAGTAGACTGATAGGTCGATAGCCATTTGGTTCTTCCAGGTCTTTTCCTTTCTTTGGGACTGGTATTAGTATAGCTTCCTTCCATGCCTGTGGGACTATTCCTCTCTTCCAGCTGTTATTTAGGACTGCTAGTAGTTTCTTCTTTGCCTTGGTGCCTAGTCCTATTAGCATTTCATTTGTGATTCCATCCTTTCCTGGTGATTTCTTCTTTTTTAGGGTATTCATTGCCTGTTCCATTTCTTCCATTGCTAGATTTGCCATCATATATTCTGCTGTTGGCTCTGTATTTCTATGATGTATCTGTTTGTCTTTGATTGCTTTCTTCTGTTCAGTTGTAATATCGATGTGGTTTGCATTGGCATAGTGTTCCATTAGTGCATTTGCAGCCTTTTTTCCTGTAAGCAAGGCATTTCCTAGTTTAATTGTTATTTGTTTGTTTCTAGGTCCTTCATTGTTCATGGCTTTCACTAGTTTCCATAGTTTGTTTCCATCCCTGTCAAAATTCAGGTTTTCTGTTTTTTCCCTCCAACGATCTCTTGTTGTTTGATTTACTGTTCTTTTATATTTTGCTGAGATGGCTTTGAGAGAGGTATTCGCTTCAATTGTTTGTTCTCTCTCTGCTGTCTTCCTGGCATCTTCAACTTTGTCCTCCAAACTTTGTAGTTCTTCAGTCCAGTATGGTTTGTAATTTTTCCTCGCTCCTCTTGGAATGGACTCAGTGGCTGCCTGTATTATTGCTCTGTTTAGACTTTCCACCATTTGCTTCATGTTGCCATATCGTGTATTTATGTTTTCACAATATTTGTCTGTTAGTGTGGCAAATCTGTCCCAATCTGCTCGTTTGTAATTCCAGCGGGGCAAGGGCTTTTGCTCCTGTGGAACATACTCCATATTCATTACAAGCTTGATTGGTCTGTGGTCACTACCTGCTAATTGGTCCAGCACATGGCGATCGATTTTGTGGAGGATATCTCCTGTGCAGAAAGCTAAGTCTGGAGTAGAAGTGGTAATCCATCTTCTGGAGTAGAAGCTCGGTGTGTCATCCGCTTTGTTGAGTAGATGGAGATTTGAGTCTATTTCCCAGTCCTCCATTTCATCTCCTCTTTTGTCAGTATCTGGGTATCCCCATCTTTCTGAACGGCTATTAAAGTCTCCGACAATAATGCAATTTGTGTCAGTTATTTTCATGTTTGAGAGTGTAAGATCCTTATCTGCTGGGCTATAAAGATTGTAAATTCTTATTTTCACGTCCTTTATCATTATATCAACACCTATAATTTCTGTTTGGTTGTCAGAGATCACAGATACTTCGCTGCAAGGTATTGTATTTCGTGTAAGTATTAGAACTCCTCCTTTATGTCCTTCGCGGTCGAAACGTGTGGCCTGATATCCCCTTACTGAAAATTTGTGCTTGGCGTTGAGGTGTGTCTCTTGAATGCATGCCACATCTATTCTATCTTTATGAAGACGCTGTGTCAGGGATTCTTTCTTGTTATAAACTCCTTCGGCATTCCACTGTAGTATGTTGAGTGTCCTTGGTATTTGGTCAATAGCTCTTAACCTACTCCTCTGTGCCTTGACTCCACAGCACAGGGGAAGGTGACCACCAGTAGTCATGGGTGGACCCCCTCGAGGCAGGGGGCCCGGCACTATCACCGCCTGATGGGACTTCACAGGATTAGCACCATAACGATTAATTTTCATCTGTGGCATCATGAAATGATAAAGTTACGTTGCACTGCATTGTCAAGCCTGTGGCTTAGTACATCCGATTTCGACAAGCATATTTTGGGGTGCTTTCCCTAGCCTTTGACTGTCCCCAGTCTACCTACAAGGCAGCAGGTTTGTGCGTCACTTCGTCTGGTCCCTCTCCCTTGACCTGTCCGACATGGGTGACCCTACCAGTAGCTGTGCTACCGTCGGCATAGCTCTTGGGGTCATTGGAACGCGGAAGCCCCTCTACCTCGTCAAGGTGGACGCACGGCAGAGGGGATAGCTTGCTTGATTGTAGGCAAGATTTTGTTTTGCATGTGGGTTAGCTTTCCCTATTAACAGTGTCACATCTTCCATCTGATGTTATAAGTGCCCCTAGGTATTTAAAATTATCCACTTGGTTGAGAATTTCCCCTTCTATTTCTATGTCACATTTTGGCGTCCCAATTTTCTTTGATATCACCATTGTTACTGTTTTCTTGATATTCAAGGACAGTCCTTTCTGTGCACTCTCTGTTACTACACTGTCCGACAATTGTTGTAGGTCTGTTGCATTATCCGCTACCAATCCTGTGTCATCTGCATAGCGTATATTGTTTATATTATATCCTCCGATTAGTATTCCTGGCTTCTCTTTGATCTCTCGCATTATTACTTCGCTATACAGGGAGAAGAGATCGGGTGACAAGACACACCCCTGTCGTACTCCTAGCTTTATCTGTTCGTAACTACCCTCTTTATTTCCCATTTTAATTGCTGCTACTTGGTTCCAGTATATATTCTTTATTATTCTTAAATCTTTCCCATCAATGTTGATATCTTCCAACATTTTAATCAGCTCATCATGTTTTACTTTATCAAATGCCTTAGTATAATCTATGAAGCATAAATATATGTCTCTTTGTTTCTCTATTGATCTTTCTATTAGTGTTCGTAATATATATATTGCATTGTTTGTACCCTTTCCTTCCATAAAACCATACTGTTCTTCACTAATTTCCATTTTTATTTTCTTTTTTGTTCTTCTCATTATAATTCTGAGTAGAAGCTTAGTGACATGGTTTATGAGGTTAATTGTACGAAAATCTTCACAATCAATTGCTCCTGGTCTTTTTGGTATAGCTATAAATACAGATTTCAGCATATCACTGGGTAAATATCCACTACTGTAAATATCATTCAACATTTTGGTTAATATATCTACTCCAAATTCTCCCAACACTTCTAATTCTTCTATTGTGATTTCATCTGGCCCAGCTGTTTTTCCTTTCTTCATATGTTTCATAGCATCAGCGACTTCTTCTTTTAGAATAGGTGGGCCTTCTAAGTTACTTTCTTCTGTTAATTCTTCCCTTTCTCCATTATATAATTCTCTTATATACTCATTCCACCTCTTCATTATAGCACCTTCCTCCAATAAAGTCTGTCCTGTTTTTGATTTCAAACACCCTGTATTTATTCTTATTTTTCTTCCTGTGAGCTCGCTGATTTGTCTGTACATACTTTTTTGATCTTTAATGGAATTTAATTAAATTTTCTGCATTGCTCATTTAACCAACTTTCTTTTGCCTTCACACATTTATCTCTTATTTCTTTATTTATCTTAGCATACTCTTGTTTGTCATTTTTATTCTGTTTCCTTTTGTCCATCAACCTTAAGATTTCTTCATTCATCCATTTTTTCTTAGCTTTTTGGCTTCTCTCCGGTAATATTTCTTTGCTAGTTTGATGAATGGAGTCCCTTAACATTTCCCATTGTTCATCTATACTCTGTATTTTAGCTATTGCACTGTGTCGTGGAATGCCGCCTTAACATCCAAAATATTTTTCTCGGTCTCCAAATTTGAGAGGCCAAATTGAGAAAGAATGAATTAATCACGCTACTCCAAGGCTATCTAGTCGTGAGGTAAGATTATTCACAAAAAGCCTCTAGCCATGACGTAAGCTTGCAGATGGCAAGTAAAACGGGCTACTTGAGACGGACACAACTAGATAATTTAAATTAGTCTACACCTTGGAAAACTGCTGACCCAGACGGGCTATGACACCACACAGACACATTGGCACCTTCTCGTCCAGGTAGACCCTGGCTGAATCAACAATGAACTGGGCCATTGGTTGAATAAAGGCAATTAACGCCAGATGGAGATAATAGCCATAGGGCGGTAAACAAGCCAAGTCAACTCAGATCGGCAGATTCAGTAGAGTGTGAAAACAGACCTTGTAAAACCGGTCAGCTGTGAAGTGTCAAGACTGGCCACACAAAGTAAGTGTTGGCTATTGAAACTGAAGCAGGAGTACTAGAGGTGCAAGGTGTGAAATCACTGATAAGACTCATGGGGCTAATAATGGTCAGACCCACAGGGGTGAAGGCTAGTGTGCATGCAGAAAGAATTTTAATGACTGGACAGACTTGGAGATAATGGCAAAAGGAGGAGATAAGAAAAATTTATGACGGGAATGCCAAGGTCAATTGAAACGAGAAAAAGAGTGTTGAGGTGCTACATAGAACCTGTACTTTTATATGGATGTGAAGCTTGGACAATGAGCAGCCAGGCTGAAAAACAGCTGTTGGCTGTAGAAATGTGGTTTCTGAGGGAAATGCAAAGAATACCATGGACAGCCAGAAAGACCAATGAACAAGTCCTTCAAGAAACAAATGAAGATCGTAAACTGATTAGAGACATTAGACGTAGACAGTCACAATTTTTTGGACATGTTATGAGAAGAAATGATTTGGAGAACTTGGTGACAACTGGTAAGATCGAGGGGAACAGACCAAGGGGAAGACCTAGAAACAAGTATCTGGATGGCTTGGCCTTGTGGCATGGTCGAGACAGAAACACGGAACTGATCCACGACTCTGGTGATCGAGTGAGATGGCAGAACATGACCGCCCACGCTTACCGGCATGGCACATGATGGATGGATGGATGCCAAGGAGATAATACTGTCTGCTTGACTCAGCTTAAATAAGGGTCCCTAGCCTGTTTTATGTTAGATTAAGTCTGACTTCAGAACAGGTAGGCAGCCAGCTCAATGTTTGTAGTCATATGCATGATTATTATGTTGGCTTCTAGGAAGGATTTCTTAGTAACTAGTCCCTTAGTAAGTCTCTTAGTCTCTTAGATGGATGGACCGATTTTCAGTCTATATCTGATCTAGGTTATTTAAAGAACTATCATTGGCGTAGGTTACTTGAGTGTTCTTTCTAAGTTCTGTGTTCAATACCATTGTGCTTCATGTATTACTCTTCTGAGAAGGAGAAACTTGTGAAAGGCAGATCTTGTCTAGATATACTTGAGGTGTCGTAGCAGATGCTTGCCATTTCTTTCTAAACTAGACTAGTCTCGTTTGGGTGTGTGCATTTGTTGTACAGAATATAGTCAACTGACTATTTATTTAATTCTTACAACAGCTGTAACTAAGTGGTGATTAAACCGGGCAGCTCAGCAAATATGGCTGGTCTGTGTGGTCACTTCAATTAGACTTGTTGTATATCTCATTTTGTAGCTATACAATATTAGTACTCATTAATAATGCCTAATGCTATTATGTTGAGTATCATTATATGTCCATCTTGAAGTAATATAATGTTTATGGATATGTTCGATGTATGTATGTGTAATTTCATATGAATATACGATGCTAGTAATATGCTTCGTACATATTCTTTTTGTGTATATACGTCTCATTTCATATATATAGAAACTAACTAGGGCAATATGCTATGATGTTAAAGTATCATAATATGTCTAGTTTAATCAATATGTTTATGTGTATTGGATGTTTGATATATTGATTTGTCATATGCAAACTTACCAATATGAAGTGTTATGCTATTGTCTGCGCATTGGCACATTGGCCAATGATGGTGTTGGAAGCAGAGGTGTAATGGTACAGACATTACCCACACTTGGTATAGGGTATATGGTGCTAAACTTTCTCAGTGTATTGTGGGCGTGCGTCCACGGTAATGCATGGAAACCTGGCACAGCTACTGGTCACGGCTTGTAAGCCCGGATGATCAGGCATTATTATAATACCATTACCGACCCTGTGAGCTGCTAAACTAACTTTGGACGGAGCGGCTGTACGACACAGAATTTCTGTATTAGCGACATGGACATGGGCGGCAGAAATGTAATCATTACAGGCGTGTGAGACCATTGAAAAGCCCGTCCCAGACTAAAGACAGTAGGGAGAAGGAGGATGGTGGACACAGTAGAGCTGGAAGATAAACTTGGCCAGACTGGTCATTGTATATGTTTGTGTTATGATATGTATTAAGATTGCGCTGATGTAGAACTCGATATAACACATTCTTGATTTTCTTTCAAGCTCTCACAAGGAGCACCTATGTTATAGATCTCAAGACTAGAGACTACTGACTAGGTAGTGTCAGGACTGACAGGATTCGTCAGAATACCGGCAAGCTGTTTTCTTTTTTGTGTCTACTGGAGAGTGGGGATCTGGACCACAGTTCCAGATAGATCAAGTAACAAGTAAAGGTTACGTAATGTTTCTCATCACAATATGTTATATGATTTCATCATCCTCATATTGAACCATCAGATGTCTATGATTATGATTAGTAAATAAATGTTGTAGTATTGTAAGTCATAGTTCTCTCGTTATATTTTAATTCCAATTGTGCATACGTGTTGTTGTGTACATTGGTGGGGGTTCACTTAGACACCAATGAAGGGAGCAGTCAGGGAGAAAAACCTGTACTGAGATAGTCGTCTATACTAATATATTTAGACTTAAACATCTATCTTAGCTAACCTTCTCTTTCCCATTCCTTGGCGAATATTCAGCACAGTTCATTTCATTTTGTATCGAGCCACTTGGAGCTGTTCGTTGGATATTCATGGGCTTAATTTGTAGTTCAGCCATATAGATTTTGTCCCTAGTCAGTTTCTGACTATTTGGGGTTGCTCGCTAGTGAATAATACATTCATCTAGCCGGTGGGGCACCCCGACTTCTGACACATTATACCTATTTTTCACAGTCACTCTGTATTGTTCTTGAATTTCTTTATCTACTTTCAGAACCTCTTTATTTAGTCTCAAGTTTTTAACCATTTTTTCCCCTCTCTTTAATCTTACTTTTATTTGTCCACATAGTGGTACATGATCACTGTTACCGTCAGCACCAGGCATTGTCTTTACATTAATTAATGCAGTTCTAAATCTTTTATTAATAAGTATGTAGTCAATTTGGTTGCGTATTTTCATATCAGGGCTTTTCCATGTGTATAGTCGTCTTTTATGGTGTTTAAACCATGTGTTTCCAATTATCATATCATTAATATTTGCCCATTCTATTAGTTTCTCTCCTCTTTCATTTCTTGTACCTAAACCGTAATTTCCCACTATATCCTCTATTTTTCCCTTTCCTACTTTTGTATTAAAATCCCCCAGTATTATTTTTATTTCTTGTGATCCAATTTGGGCTATTGCCATTTCAACTTCATCGTAAAAGTTTTGTATATCTTCATCACTACTGTTTGTTGTTGATGCATATACTTGTATAATATTTATATCTATTGGTTTGCCTTTGATTTTGACCATTATCACTCTATCTGAAATGCACCAGTATCCATTCATAGTTTTGGCTGTATTTTCATCAAATATCATTCCTACACCTTTTTCATGTGTGTCCCCTCCAGAATAAATTATTGTGTGTTTGTCGGTTATAATTTTGCCAGATCCCTTCCATCTCATCTCACTTATGCCTAGTATATTCATTTTCATGTTTTCCATTTCTCTTAGAACATTGTTTAACTTTCCTAGCTCCTTTAATGTCCTAACATTCCACGTTCCTACTCTAAATTTATTTAGTTTAGTTATTGTTTTAGTTTTGCCATCAGTAGCTGGATGACGGTCTGGTGTCACCTGTGGCTCATGACTGTCCCTACCGGACGAGGATGTCCTAAGACAGCCATTAACGTCGTTCACTATTTCTGAAATGTGTGTCGCCATGAAATCTTGGGAAGATAATGTGGTGGTTTCCCCTTGCCTTCCACATTCACACGGTGGTCTTTTAACTCTGCCTTTGACAGCCATTTCCGACTGTCAGGACAAGTGAGTGCCCTGCTCTGCTCAGCTGCAGAGTTGTCCACTTATTCCGTTGGATACTCGGTCCCCAGAGCTGTGTTAGCCACACCGTGGTGTGTTTCCATCCTCTACCGCGGGGAGGTGCAGTTGGGATTTTCCCTTCCTAAAGTTATGGTCTATGACCAAAACTCTCCAGTACTTTTTAGAGGACTCCGTTATCATAGACATGACCTTTCAATTAATCCATCATGTGCCATGCCGGAAAGCGTGGGCGGTCATGACTCGCCAATTCACACGATCACCAGAGTCGTGGATCAGCTCAGTGTTCCTGTCTCGTCCATGCCATGTGCCCAAGCCATCCAGGTATTTTCCTCTCTGTCTTCCTCTTGGTCTGTTCCCTTCGATCTTGCCAGTTGTCACCAAGTTCTCCAATCCATTTCTTCTCATAACATGTCCAAAAATTTTGACTGTCTACGTCTAATTTCTCTAATCAGTTTACGATGTTCATTTGTCTCCTGTAGTACTTGGTCATTGGTTTTTCTGTTACATTAGATATGCAGATGATACAAAATGTCAGGGTTGAATGCAACGTCCTGTAAAGAATATGCAACTGGTGGTATATAACAGGTACATCAGCTTGTTCTTCTAGTGCTCCTTCCTAAGCTAATCGATCAGCTGTCTGGTTTCCGAGTACTCAACAGTGAGATGATATCCACTATATGGTGACCTTACACTGGCTGCCAAGTTCAGAAAGTTGTGAAGTAAAGGACCGTTTTCTACACCAAAGGTTGAGCATCTGGTGCTAGACTCATATTTATATAGACCAATCAGTACTCAGTGGGTAATGAGGTCAGGATCATGTGGGCCGTATTTATTTCCCAAGACTTTTTCTGGTACCGATTTTAGGCTCCAAACTCAGAAACCTGGATGGTGTGCAAACCGGGTATTGGATGTTCACATCTTCAGAGAGGTTTATTAGGATGTAACCAGGTCATGATGGCAGGCACACTGGCCAAGTTGATAGAGAGCTGCCCTGGTAACATCATGAGCACGGTCTGATGTTGGTTCGATGCCTGGGCTTATCGCTGGCTAAAGTGAGGGAAGGATTGGTCACTCATTCCTCCCTGCTCTCAGATGTACAAAATATGATGGCACGATCACATCGCAGGCTTATAGCAGGATACTATTTTGGGACAAATTTTATTTATATTATTTTGTAACCGGGTCGTAAAACAAGATAATAATAACCAAATCGAAAGGGTTTATCAGCAATGAGAGCCATGGCGACTGCCAATATCGAGCAAAGACTGCTAATACTTCTGTTCCAAGGACTGGTGCTTTCACGCATCGAGTATGCCCTGGCCATCCTCACTGTCAGCCCTACACAGATTGGAAGACTTGAAAAGGTACAAAATAAAGCAATGCGCATCATTTTGGGCTGCACGAGAGACACCAGCTGTGTAGCAATGAGATACCTCCTTGACATCCCGACAATGGAACACAGGATCAAGATCTGGAGAGCTCGTGCATACTTAAAAATAAGTGCAGATGAGCAGCACCCTCTGCATGATGCTATATTCAGAGAAAAGGGTTATAGGCTAAAGAGGAGCAAATCATGGATGGGTAGGGCGGAAGATGTCGTCAGACAGGTCTGCAGTCTTACCAGTATCAACCCCGGCAAGGAATGGGTGTCGGTGCCTCCGGCCTTTAAGTGCACTTTCTCCTGCATAATCACACTCGACAGACGGTGCAGAGAGCAGAACCCTGCCGCTGTCAATGCAGAGGTTAACGCGCTCATCTATGAACACTCAGATAGCCCGGAAGTGCTCATCTATACAGATGGATCTGTTGTAAAGCAGCAGAGAAGTGCATGGGCATTAGAGCCCGTTCAGCCCACTTTATGACGACGAGCAGCATGACGATGGAGGCGATGGCAGTTACACAGGCTTTTATATGGCTGGAATCACAGCATTATACCAACGTGTGTGTACTAAGTGGCTCAATTAGCATGATTCAGAAGGTCGAAGCTGGAGCTGTACGCAGACAGTGGACTGAGTCGCTGCGGAAGTCTGTTGTCCGTAAAATCACCTTCATCTTCGTCCCGGGACATGCGGGAGTCGAGGGAAATGAACGAGCTGATAAACTGGCTGGCTCTGCACCCCCTGTAGATGGCCAGCCCATGGATCGTGCCGATGTTATAAACGCCCTTAAAGATATGGCGAGAACAGAGGACTTTGACGTCAGTAAATTCACATCGCTGTCCAGGATGTAAGACTTGGGAGTAATATCGGCACGACCAAGCGCGAGAGGTACATTGGGAAAAACGAGGTGCCTCGTCACCAACACAGAACTGCACTATTATCCACCGGACGCTGATGCATATGCTGGGGGAGGATCGAGCCCCTTGGACATGTCCGGAGTGCAACGAAGATACCCCAACTGATAACTGATAACTGATAATAATAACCAAGTCATGGCCGGCTCTGGGGTGAAGGGGTTACAGACGCAATTTGATGTGCAGGATAGTGGGAATGAAATGGTATGACAGAATCACCAAAATCTCATGAGAAAACTAGACAAAACCCAGTGAACCAAGAGGTGGAAAAAAGACGTTGGATAGGATACACATTGAGAAAACCTGAGGATAATATAACTAGACGCTCTCTTGTCTGGAACCTGCAGGGCAGACGATGTAGTGGGAGACTCAGAAAATACACGGAGAAGAGAATTATAGACAGATGAATAATATTGGGAGGGCGTGGAGGGAACTGCAGGAGACAGCAAAAGATAGTATGGTTTGGCATGGGTTGGTTGAGGGTTGTTGCCACGACACAAGAATCTTCTCACGATCTCTTCCTCTATCTTTGCGCAGATCGTTCCGGCTCCATGTTGCACCATGTTCCAGTTTTTGTCTTCTCATAATGTGGTCAAAAAACGATGACTATTTATTTTTGACTGCTTCTTTGCGATGTTTGTAATAAGTTGTCTTTGCTACTCAGCTTCCCTTAAAACTTCCAAATTGCTCATTTTGGCTGTCCAATTAATTTTTAATTAATTAATAATTCGCATTAATAAACTTTCACATCAACAAGGCTTCCGGGGATTTTTTCGCCTGTTTACTAATTGTCCCGGATTCGTAGCCGTAAGTTAAAACTGGTTCTATGTAACATGCAAGAACTCTTTTTTTCTAACTTTCAAGGACAGTGAATTATTGCACAAAATGTTCTTCCTTCGATAGAATATAGATTATTTGCTTGTCCTATTCTGTTATTTATCTCAGTGATGCAACTTCCATCTGATGTTATCCATGTGCCTAGATATCTGAATTTCTCCACTTGCCCCTAAATAAAGTCCTGTACTTTAATTGCACATTTAGGCATAATATGTTTCTTCGATATCACCATGACTTCCGTCTTTCTATTATTCAAACTAAGGCCACATTTTTTTTTCACTTTCTACAACCACTGTATCTATCAGTTCCTGTAGATTCTTCTGACTTGTTGCTATACTTTTTCAAAATACAACTTTCGTAAATCACACCTTTCATAAACCACATATTTTATTTGCCAGAGGTTTAAAAAGATAAGTTTGTTGTGACAATCAACCCGAACATATTATGGCTCTTTGTAATTTTCTAGACACTTATGTTGAGTAGTTTGCCATTGCTTTCTGAACAAACATGCAGTTGGGAAAATCGTTGCAAGACGGCCTGCATCCTAATCACCTGTGGCTGAAAGAGGGTATCGACATGTTATGTAGAATCCGTGTTGCTGTATGGCAGTGAATCTTGGAACATGGATGAACAACTTAGGGAGAACTTGAAGGCAGATTAGATGTAGTTCCTGAGACGAACGTTGCAAACACTGCGGACTGCCAGAGTAACTAACAACGACTGCGTGGGAGACGCTAATGAAACTAGAACATTAATTACATTAAGTTGCATATCCGTTACAGGACGTAGCAGTCAACCCCAGCAATATTTGGCTGTTTGTGATTCCTGGACAAGTTTACGTTCAGTAGTTTGCCATTGCTTTCTGAACGACCGGCACCCATACCATTTTACAGAAACTAACGCAAGGCAGTCTGCTTATACACCTACAAGAAAGAAACAAAAGGCTTTCTTTAGTCACATGATGAGAAGAGAGGCAATGGAGAACATCATGACAACAGGAAAGATCGAGGGGAAGAGAGGCAGGGGCAGACCAAGAGAAATGATACTGGATGGACTAGGGTATATGGTGCTAGACATTTTATAGCCCAATCGTCACTCATTAGATGATGTAGTCAGTTTCACATCGGTCGCCATTACTCCCTAAGACATTTCTGGCTACCCATTTCAGGTCAAGTGAAACAATTCTAATCCATCTCTATGCAGGCGAAAGCCATGACAACTGTGCCGCCAGGCGAGCTCTATATAGCATAGTCATTCATGTGTTACATGTACATCAGAATATTCTTAAACAAGTGAATCGGTACAATTATCCCGGAATAGTCATAACATCTGATGGGAGATGCCTTGAAGTGATTCATTTAAACAAGAATCGCCGCGGCGAAGGCAGTCTTTTGCAAGATGAAAAATATTCTGACCAATAAAAAGATATCAATTGAAACGAGAAAAAGAGTGTTGAAGTGCTAAGTACATAGAACCTGTACTTTTGTGTGGATGTGAAGTGTGGACAATGAGCAGTCAAGGTGAAAAACATATGTTGGCTGTGGAAATGTGGTTTCTGAGGAAAATACAAAGAATACCATGGACAGACAGAAAAACCAATGAACAAGTCCTACAAGAAACAAATGAAGATCGTAAACTGATTAGGGACAGATGTAGACAGTCACAATTTTTTGGTCACGTTATGATAAGAAATAAATTGGAGAACTTGGTGACAACTGGCAAGACAGGGGGAAAGAACAAGGGGAAGGCAGACAAGTAAATACCTGAATAGTTAGGCCCCGTAGCATGGTCGAGTCAGGAACGCTGAGCTGATCCATGACTCTGGTGATCCAGTGAGATGGTGAAACACGACCGCCCACGCTTATCGGTATGGCACATGATGAATGAATTCAAGTGTCTCCACAGATCTGGCTTTCTTGTTCTCTTCTTTTGCAAAACAGGGTTAAAAAGGCAAGCAATCGACTTTATTGCACTGGGTTTTCTCTCATATGGAGCGTTCTGCCGAAAACGTCACACAAAGCTCAGTAGCTCCAACGACGACCCCCAGGAGTTTATGAGAAAATTGCATTCGTGGACAGAACGACATGGCCCAGAATTGAACCCACAACCTTGGCAGTTTGAGACAGGTGGCATAACCAGTAACCACTTTGCCACCGAGCCTTCATCTCACTTTTAAGCATATGTACAGATTACTACTGACTTGGAAAGATAATGCAGTGGTTTTCCATTGACTTCCACATGAACATGGTGGGTAATTTATCTGTCTTTGGCAGCAATTTCTGACAACTGTCAGAATAGTGTAAGCTACAAATGTTAAGATGAGACAATATCCTGACACATCTAACTGAAACAAAATTAATACATTAGGTGCTGTCTCTGCAATGAAGGTTGGCTGCAACAGATCAACACCTGTCGCTCGCCTTGATTGTACGAGGGTAAGTTAATAAGTCAGTCACAAAAGGCTGTAGAAAAATAACTAAATATGATAACAACTTGAAACCAGTTTATTTTTATACGTACATTGTCCCTTTATTTCTCAACATAATTTCCACCAACATTGATGCATTTATTCCATCGTTTTATCATGCCCCACCCCCCCCCCCCCAAAAAAAAAAAACCAGCTGCATAGAACTGTGCACTTTATTTTCATTTACCTGCCATCCCACACAGAACTGTGACTTACTTATTGACTAGCCCTCATAACGTTTTCTACCCAGCTATGCGCCGCTTTACGGGAAAACACCCACAGATGTCATTGTGCATCCCTGTACCCACAGATGTCATTGTGTATCCCTGTACTCATGTCATTGTGCATCCCTGTACCCACAGATGTCATTGTGCATCCCTGTACCCACAGATGCCATTGTGTAACCCTGTACCTACATGTTGTGTATCCCTGTACCTACATGTTGTGTATCCCTGTACCTACAGCTGTTATTGTGCATCCCTGTACCCACAGATGCCATTGTGTATCCCTGTACTCATATGTCATTGTTTAACCCTGTACCTACATATTGTGTATCCCTGTACCTACAGCTGTTATTGTGTATCCCTGTACCTACATCTGTCATTGTGTATCCCTGTACCTACATCTGTCATTGTGTATCCCTGTACCTACATCTGTCATTGTGTATCCCTGTACCTGCAGCTGTTATTGTGCACCCCTGTACCCACAGATGCCATTGTGTATCTCTGTACCCACAGTGTCATTGTGTATCTCTGTACCCACAGATGTCAATGTGTATCAACCGATGTCATTGCGTACCTCTGTGTCCACAGTTGTCACTGCATATTTATGTGTTGGTTTCTCCTTGTTTTGAAAGGAATTTACATGCTAGAAACGCCTGGGATATCCAGTAACCGAATGCAAGTTACTATTTGAGACTAAGTGAAAGCTCAAGGACAAATCTATTAGTTCTAAACTTGTGTTTATTCACCACAGCCAAAGTTTCAGAGGCAAACAAACTCTTCATCATAATGAAGTTACACTGACAAATGAGCAAGTCATCACAGTGAAGTTTCACAGATAAATGAGCTATTCACCACAGCAAAGTTACACAGGCAAATGAGCTATTATTAAACCTAACAGGAATATGTAAACATTACATATATATCCAAATTATAAACCAATTAGGCATAATTGGATACATCCTCTTTGTTTAACTTCACTCTTTCATTCTCAAAAAGTTCTACAGCAGGTGACCAAGGACAAGGAGTAGAGTGTGACAATCCGTATAAAAATATGAAAAGTCATGACTTTTAAAGAGGCTAAATACACAGTGGTAGTGGCCAAAAGAGAAGACAGATTTCTTTAGTACGCTCTGACCAAATATAACAAGCATGAGAATGTATTAAGAGATGTTCAGGATTCAAGAGAAAGGGCTGACTGAACAATACTTGAGACTGAAAGAGTTTGTTGCAAATTCAAATTGTAAATGATCTGGCATAATTTATTTACATACTTCAACCAGACGCTTGCCTTTAATTATGCTGTAGTTTTCAGATACACCTTATTTCGAAATATTGACCCAATTGCATGGAGTTTGGCTTTGCTTTGAATTCTTGAACAACTTGCACGAAATTTAGCGCTGTCCCTGGCCAACAGTTAAGTAACGTTATTAAAAGTCCTGTACAGACATTGAAGCATATTTGGCTTACAGCAGTAGCCGCATATTTCCATAGACCAAACGGCACTCGATAGGTGACAGTGTCTATATAACACCGGCCGTTTGTACCTCTCGTGACATTCCTTGGTGTCCATTTGAGACTGGTTTAAGTGTTTAAATAGGGACTTAAACACACGGCCACTGGTCTAGACAGCAAGCTTGCTAGTCACTAGCCAACCACTGCTCCCATTTGGACTACAGTAGTTAACTAATTCTGTACCAGTCAGCTGTCATTTACGTTCTTTCTATTGGGAACAGTTATTTTACAGTAATAAATATTAAAATAGTAACACTATGAACTAGGAGTTAGTCACAATCAGGATATAGTAGTGTATTGTAACAGTGGGATAAGACAAGCAATTTTATATATATACACACACACACACACAGTGCAGACCTGATAAGGCGAACTCACCTGGGACCCTAGAAATAGTTGTTCTTATCAGAAATTCCTCTTATAAAATTTCAAGCAACACAACAGAAATTTGCCACATTCGAGATCATCTTAAACAGTTTGCCTTATATATGTATATGTACATGTAGAGAGAGGCAGAGAGAGAGAAAGAGAGACTCTCTCTCTCTCGGTCAACACTACTGCAGGGTACACAAACATGGACAGTCACTACTGCAGGGTACACAAACATGGACAGTCACTACTGCAGGGTACACAAACATGGACAGTCACTACTGCAGGGTACACAAACATGGACAGTCACTACTGCAGGGTACACAAACATGGACAGTCACTACTGCAGGGTACACAAACATGGACAGTCACTACTGCAGGGTACACAAACATGGACAGTCACTACTGCAGGGTACACAAACATGGACAGTCACTACTGCAGGGTACACAAACATGGACAGTCACTACTGCAGGGTACACAAACATGGACAGTCACTACTGCAGGGTACACAAACATGGACAGTCACTACTGCAGGGTACACAAACATGGACAGTCACTACTGCAGGGTACACAAACATGGACAGTCTGCAATCAATTAGAAATGTAGATGTACTAGAGAATTTGAGGCTCAAAAGAGAGCACCATCAGATGAGACGAAGTGCCACTGCAGCCAACCTGTGGAGGCGGCTCTTGATTTGTAACCTGATGGATAACAGAAACAACAACAAACAATTCATGAGAAGAAATGAAGAAACACCACTCTCTTTAACCAGCCCTAACAATTCAGTGTGAAGAAAGACCATCTTATGCAATGAAAGTTAACAATTCAGTGTAAAGAAACACAATTCTCTGAAATCACAGCTAACTCTAGGAAATTAAGCTTCTGCAAAACGGGCAGGCTTAGTCTGGTAGAACTCAGCAGGCTTTGGCGGTTCGGGATCTGCAAATTCTCCCAGCTTCTCATAGTAGTAAGCATTTGCACGCCTGGGGTGTAGGACAAAGCGTGCCATCGATGGAAACGGGGTTAGTGAAACACCCAGATCCTCCAGCGAAGGGTTGCCTGGAGTTGACCAGTCAGTCACACCTTCCTGAGGAAGAAAATAACAAATAGAAATGTATTCCCTTAGTGAATTTAAACACATACCATCAATAAAATATTGCACAATTTCTGGCAATAAATCATGCAATTATTTTTTTTAATTGCATTGCCATGGGTTGCAATTAGTATAAGCTGGGGTGGGTCTCCGTGGTAAAGGAAAGTTGTGAGTTCATTTTCAGACTGTGTAATTCAGTTCACGAATGCAATGTTGCCTTCAGCAGGCGATGTGCTGATCTGCTGTGAGAGACTAAGTTAGGTCAGATTAAACGCAGTGCATAGAAGTCCATCCTTGTGCCTTTTAATGTCTTTTTCTATCTCGTCTCTAGGTATGTGGGTGAGGGCATGGAGGAAGGCGAGTTTTCAGAAGCTCGCGAGGATCTAGTAGCTTTAGAGAAGGACTACGAAGAAGTTGGAATGAACGCCATGTTGTAGCGATGTGTTCGAAATGTAACAAGTACAATGGTTGACATCATTTGAAAGAACAATAAAATAATGCTTGCTTTCAACTCTTGAATCAACGTGTCTGTGTGTGTGTGAATTACATGAATGTTTTAAGCGTTTTAACCACATTGGATATTGGGTTGAATCTCTGCAGAGGTCAACAGCGAGAAGGCTGGATGTCTGCGTGACCGAGATGGATAACTCGCTTAAACTTGTATCCTCTTACTGCAGCGCAGTCGGGGTTCGTTACAATCACCGGTCAGTTGGATTTAAATGTTGATTTCTCGCCCTTGACTTGGGGACTAGGTTACAAAATGTTTTGCATATCCTTTACAGGACATCGCTGTCAACATCAGCATCTTTCAGCTGATTGTTGATTTCTTGGCAAGATTATGCTCAGTAGTTTGCCATTGCTTTCTGAGCGGCCGGCTCACATACCCCAAAGTTACCGACGCCATTCGAACCACTGCTGATTCTCACCGTCGTCACGTTACTTACGAGAGTATACGAGATTACGGAGAAAAGTCGCTAACCTCTAGGCCAGGAAGCCGGCACTAGGTTACAAGTACCTCAGAAATCGGAGTGGGTTCTCCGGGTGGCGAGGGACACTGGTAATAGGGAAAACTAACACTCACGTAAAATCAGCCCAGTGAAATTACTAGTAATGACTACTGCTTTTCAGTTGTCTCTCGCCATCAAGCGAACCCAATCTGACTTCAGAGGTACTGTAATTTACGTCCCCAAGTCTCAGACAGGTCAACATATTAGTCTAGCTGTCCGGTGTAGGGGTTGAACCCTTACCTTGCTATCAGCACACGTTCTTATTCATTCGGCCATGCTGACCTGCTGCCATCTTAAATGATAAGCTCTGCATTCCTGTCCCGACCATGCCATCCAGATATGTGGTTAATACCATATTCATATTTTCAGACAAATCAGCACTTGAGTGATGCAGTCAATATCATGAGTGCCGACTTTACTTCCCATTAAACTTACTGGTACTCACCTTTTACGCCGAGCTGGCAGGGGAGCCTATTTATGTTGTAATTCCTACTTTGAAAAAGATTGGAACCCACGGCCACGGCGAAAGTTCGGCTCGCGGTAGTTGGTGCAGTTGCCGCACAATGGCCAGTGACACATGTTTGTGGCTCCTGTGGTGATTATTTACAGAACAAACCTAGGCACTTTTTTCCGAGAAGGCTAACCCGGTCAACAAATGCCTGAAGAAGTCGGATGTGTCGGCCGACAGTCAGACATGGGCTTGGAGAAAGGAAGTATGGGTGTAGACAGAGTCAGACAGGGGCTTGGAGAAAGAAGTATGGGTGTAGGCAGAGTCAGACAGGGGCTTGGAGAAAGGAAGTATGGGTGTAGACAGAGTCAGACAGGGGCTTGGAGAAAGGAAGTATGGGTGTAGTTAGAGTCAGACAGGGGCTTGGAGAAAGGAAGTATGGGTGTAGACAGTCAAACAGGGACTTGCAGAAAGGAAGTATGGGTGTAGACAGAATCAGACAGGGGCTTGAAGAAAGTAAGTATGGGTGTAGACAGAATCAGAAACGGGCTTCACCACATCTTGTAATCTCTAACGAGATTACATTTGCATGCTGACACCCTCTCATGTCATAACACAAGAATTTTCTATCATTGTCTTCCTCCGTCTCCCTTTCCACTACTCACAATATGTTGCCGTTTGTGTCTTCTCATAATGTCATGTTTTTTTTTGGTGTTCGCTCACTTTAAACTCAAGCGTAGTTCATACACGCTATTTCTATTAGCACTGAACTGATTTTTGTGTCCCTCGCAATCAGGCGAACCCACTTCCACAAGATAACTAACACAAAATAAGTTCAAGAAATAAGACATTTATTATTTCCAACAATACATGAGCTTTATCAGATCATACATCTTTATCAAGAACCAAAGCATGTGCAGATTAACAAAAAACAATATTATTGTGTTCAATTTTCTGAACGTAAATCAACTCCAGAATTTCCCTGGAAGTGTTTTTAATATGGACCAGTCTATATTAAAATGCCCCAGAACTGAACGTCAAAAACAAATTTTAAACATGGTCAAGGTAAGTTAAGCGGTAAAAATCCTTAAACCAACAAAATAATATGCAAATTCAATTCATAATTGGAGTCAAGACAATCAAAACAAAACATCACCCCCCTAGTTTTAAATATGTATACACATATCCCCACACAATATAAGCAAATAATAATCATGTTTTACAACATTCAAAATGCTCTACATCATTAGTCGTTTATATGGACTAACAATGATATAACAATCTACATACTATAATGAACACAAGTCATTCATCAGTATTTAGCAGATATTTAAAAATCTTAATACATATTCAGCATATGTCAAACTCACTAAACAAAAAAAAACAATTTTCTCTCCCGCCAAACGCAGGGGTACCACAACAATTCATTCTTATATCTATTCAGCACAAAGAATATATCTCCGCACTGTTCCAAGTTTACAACTCCTCAAACCATCGATCATCTCCCTTCATAATCTCCATCTCTCACCAAACCACCTCACAGCAACACCACTGTATTCGAACTACGTATCAAACACTACTGTTAACCACAGCTCAACTTGCTCAATATACTAAGTAGTGTGGCTATCTCAGCACACCACAACCCATCTAATTACCAAGGGAAATTGTAACCCGGCATCCCCACTTTCTAACTAGTTATTTCCCTTGAATAACCACTAATTATACTTTTAAGTTACCCGTGCACCCGACGCATCATAATTTCCAACCTCTTATCACAACAACTTCCTCACACTTATCGTTATCCATTCAGAAACAGCAAGCGCGCGCGTATAACTAACGATGATCTCTACCTCCTTTACAGACAGACAGCTCTTCACAACTATCCTCACTCCAACGAGACATACTAATCACCTCTTCGCACTTCTCTGCATCATGCAATCCTATTCCAACACAATTCCCCCGAACAACACTAGATCTGCCTCCTACAACGACCAACGAAACGCCAAATCACTGCCACAGGACCGACCTTCACAATCCAATCACTAACCATAAGAAATGAAACAATCAACATACATCGACAATTTCTGTCATTTTTACATCTAGAATTTCTTATCAGTCCCGATATCACTTCCTAACCAACAATCCCTACTTTCATCAATTTCTCTATACGCCAACTTATTTTCTCACTTGCACTTAATCATCTCTGGACTATCACACTTCCACCTCATGACGATATTTATATTTTCTTCTAAATCTCGTCCATCATCTAACACAACTAACGTGTCTCATTCTCCCGTACTAGTATTTTACTATTAGTTTTTCTAAATCCATCTCCGTAATCACTATTTCCTGAATTTCTCAGACAACCACCACGGAATCTAATCTCGTGAGTAACCATTCCTTCCTGTCTAACATGTTTCCTTACTCATTGCACACATCAACTGGAATCACTGACCTATATTCTCACCATCTCCTTTTAACAATCTCACCCTTATCTGGCTACTTATACACATACATCCTCCTTAATGTTCATCACCTTACATTACCTTACTCAACAGTCAAATACCACACCTATATATCTCTGGCAGCCACATTTATGTCATCCCTCGGATCCTCTCAACAGACAATCTAGCAAAATATCTCTTTTACTCACCACCCATCACCATCAACACACTTAGTCCACTGAGGCAATGCTACATACTTCCTCGTATTCTCTCATATTCTTCCTTCTTCCGTATCAGGCACGCTCGTCTCATCTTACCTCTGCCCCCCACTACTGTATCTGCTTTTTCCCCACAACAACGATCGAAACGTTAATTCAAATGTCAGACGTCTCAACATAATACACAATACGACCATTCTTTCAAACTCTCTAAGTCACTTCATCTATCTCAGACAATGCGTCTCTCTATACGAATTTTCCCGATTTGGTTCTAGATCCATCACATATCACCTACTAGTTAGTCAGACAAGCCACTAGAATCACTAAATCATCTGCAACACTTATAGATCATATTTATACTACGTGTGCTGATAACATCACAGAATGTAGTGTACCTATCAATGCAATGAGCGATCACTATCCAGTATGTTGCACTTGGTCGAAAAGGGGCACCAAAACTCCCAAACACAAACATATAAGCATAAAATATAGAAATTACAAAAATTTCAATCGAGACGTCTTCTTACAAGATTTGGTCAACTCATCTCTAGATTATGTTTACCAGCTTCCTGACCCAGACGATGCTCTGGACCACTGGCTAAAGACCTTTCTAAGTATATTTGATAAACATGTTCCATTTAAGGAAGTTCGTGTTAAACATCACACAAAGCCCCCGTGGATCACACAGGAGGTAGTTGAACTTATGAGAGATCGCGACAGGGCTCACAAAAATAGAGATCTAACTATGTACCGTAGTCTGAGAAACAAAGTTCAATATGTTATTCGGAAGGAAAAGAAAAACTATTTTAAGAACATAGTAATAGATAAAACCAACACTAAAGATATATGGAAAGCAATTAATACCTTGACAAACAAACACAAATCATCACAATCATTACCATCAAATCAGGTTACATGTGATCAATTCAGTAGATACTTTCAGTCCGACATAAACCAACTGAAGGCTGCATGCAATACCAGATATCTTTATTATCATCATTCTGTGAGAACAAATGCTATGGACACATTTCCTCCAACATACCGCTAATGACGACAACTGAAGTATTTACTCATCTCCGTAATCTAAATAACAATAACTCATCAGGACTAGATGGAATTAGTAGTCGGATCCTTCGCCATGCTGCACCGGCGATCTGCGAGTCACTAACTTTTATATATAATCAATGTCTAACCAGAGGTCACTTCCCATCAGCCTTTAAAATCGCTAAAGTGTATCCTCATTTAAAAGCTGGTCCTCTAGACGATCGTCTCATGAATAATTATAGACCAATTTCCATATTATCCTCAATATCCAAACCGCTAGAAAAGCACATCCACAAAACAACACTAGATCACTTAGTTCGCCATAAACTGATAGTTGACAGCCAGTCAGGATTTCGGCCAAAATATTCTTGCCATACGGCACTAACAAACATGATAGAAAACTGGCATCAAAATATTAACAACAATACTCTATGTGGAGCGGTGTTTATAGACTTTAGGAAAGCATTCGATATGATAGATCATACTATTCTAATTAAAAAACTAGAAACAATGAAAGTAAGTTTTAATATAGTGACATTAATAAAATCATTCTTATTAGACAGAAAGCAAGTATTATCACACAATAAAGTTTTATCTCAAGCCATTACCATTAATATTGGAGTACCTCAGGGGTCTATTCTTGGCCCTCTATTATTTGCCATTTATATAAATGATCTTCCATTAAATCTGTCGTCGTCCTGCGATCTATTTGCTGATGACTGCACAGTATATACAAACGCTGTTGATCGTAATGTGCTAGAATTATCCTTGCAACAGGAAATAAATAGTGTAGTTAACTGGAGTCATGCAAACCGCATGCAAATTAACATTACTAAAACAAAGTCTATGTTAATAGGAACCAGGCAAAGACTTCACACTCTAAACTCGCAGAGAACTCTTCAGCTGCACATTGGCAGCACGCCTGTAGAAAGTGTCACCGAGCACAAGACACTGGGTGTTATCATAGATCAAAATCTAACTTTTAACTCACATGTTCATGCTCTAGTTAAACAAATAGCCAAAAAAGTATACCAACTTGCCAAAATTAAAAATTTCCTTGACGAAAACACAAGAAAGATATTCTATACTTCTCATATACAAACACATATTGATTACTGCTCCACAGTCTGGGATGGATGCTCCAAATCAATAACAAAACGCCTATATTCACTCCAGAAAAGGGCAGTGCGTTTAATTAATGGTGAAAAGCTTACCGACAATGCTAACCTATATAAACGTCTCCGGTTACTGCCACTCCACAAGCGCCTGCTTTTTAATAAGACCAAACTAATTCACAAAATCCTATTTCAAAATGCTCCAAGCTACCTTTGGCCATTGTTTAAATATAACGCTAGACATAGCGAACGACTAAATATACTTCATGTCCCTAAACCTAGGATAGACTTATATAAAACAAGCTTAGCATACTCTGCCGCTCAGTTGTGGAACAATCTTCCACAAGAAATCAAAGACACCACCAATCATGATACATACATTCGCAACCTGTTTGAACACTACCTTAGTACAGACTACATGCCCCCATAACAAATAACACAAAAAAGACAATAATGGTAACTTATCTCAAACGACAACTAGCCAAAAAACATTCCCTTATGTATGGCACGTTACACCCTCCTTAGGTATTTATAATGCCCATGTTAAACACTGCCTCAGTGAGTCATTTGTTATTGATTATTTTTCATGCGTTTTAATGTTCTTTTGTTGTCAAAAGTTGCTTCATAAGTGATGTTGAATGAAAGAATGTATGAGAGGAAATAGAGAAGAAGGGCAGAATGTCAGACGGGCCTGCGTGCCCAATTCTTAACCCTTTGAAAATAAAGACTTATTATTATTATTATTATTATTATTATTATTATTATTATTATTACTACTAGCAAGACAATACACTTATGTATTCACGAACACCATCTTTTCTCTCCACGTAACTCTCAGCATCGCGTAACCACGTTTAATATTTCACCACTCGGCCAAGAATCTACATCTCTTCAGATAAATCTCTAGTTATATATCTGCACCAACCAATCTATTACTCCTGGCCTTGTTTACACGACTCTACTCTCGTTCTTCTAATACTCAACTACCAACTACCTGCCGGTTATATATCACATATTGTGATTTTCCTCCACCTTCTACCGTACCATCTAAGTTCATATATTACCTACTGCAACACCATCAAAATGGAAAACACCCATCTCTCAAGTTAAACTAATTCTCTTCTTCACTATGCTCAAACTTAACTCTACTATCCATATAATGTGTCTAAGTCAAACAGTTCATTGTCTCCTATTACTGGCGTGTGTTTCTCTTCATACCACTCATTTTCCATATCGCTAAATATCGAACTGTCCCTGAAGTATTCAGGTCTCATGGTCATAAGTTTTCTCCCGTCATCCACTGTAGTTGGACAATTTTGTGATATTTGTCTAATTCTATTACTATTCTTCTTTCTACCACGTTTACTTGCTGTTCTCGTCATTACTGTATCTGTCTGTTCACTATTTTCAAAACAGGTCCTATATATTTTATACCTTCCTATTTCGTCTTCTGAGTAATCACTAAATATAGTTGTCTCCCCATCCTGTTGGCTATATGTCGAATAAGAATTAACGTCTCTGTAGTCAGCACCCTTGTAGCTAATAGTTTTATTATTCATACTAATATCTTTCATTTCCCGGTCAGGGAGAAATTCAATTTCTCTGTCTGATGTCTCTGAAATTATACCAGTCGTATTGCCCCTTACTAATAAATTGGTCTCAACATTCTTTCTAATCTTCTTCTTGTCTTTCATTCTCCGAATACGATTACTTTTAACGTTTCTATCTGAGAAATCGGTCACATCAGTCGTACCCAGATTAACTACCGTGCTTTTCCTTATCTGTCTTCTAACATCTTTGGCTTTCGTCTGTCTATCCTTCTTAATTTTAACTGTGTCTCCCTTTTCTAATTTCAGCTGATGAGTTTTAATAGTTTGCACTTGGTCATTCTTCTCTATATTATCTAGCTGAGTCTGTGTCTCCTTATCTATCATTTTATCTGTTTGCGTCTGTGTCTCTCGGTCTATTTTCTTTATCACTACCGTCGTTTTATTTTCCTGTCTACTAGTCACATTCGCAACCATTTTAGGATTAGTTTGTATTTTATTTACAGGTTCAACTCTGTCTCTTACACCTGAGTTTAGATATTGTCCTTGTCTTTTTTCAAACCATTCGTCACGCCTTTTTCTAGCGCTTACAGTATAGGATGGCCAACTCCCAGAACAGTCTCTCTCAGGTCCATTTTTGTAACTATGATACCTATACGTGGAATCATATTGTCTTTTGTCTCCATTAATTACTGGCTGTCTCCTGTTATTCTTTCCAAGTCTATTGCACTCCACATTAAATATATAAGTCTCTAATCCATTTGTTCTTCTTCTTAACGCTTCTACCAAATTTTCAACCTCACTAACTGCCACTTATAATTCTTTTAACCACGCAGTTACGAGTCCCAATTCTCTATGGAGGTGGTTCATAATTATTCAGTATTTTGACCCAATGAGAGACTCTGCGCTTCTGTTACAAATTTATGCAATCCAATATACAATAATCCACCAATATATAAGACTATCACTAATCAAATTCTACAGAAAATTACGAATTAATTAATTTAATATAATTTAATACTTTACTATACTAGTTTGTGAAGTCTAACGCGTAGGTGTTCCAGTTTTTTTTTAGCGATAAAAATACCAAGAACTTGTGAAAGATCTTGGGCTTCCATTCTAAAACAAATCTGTAATGGGAAATACAACCAATATAGTATACTAATATATTAACACAATATTATCTTAAAGCAAGCAGCAAGAAATACCCTGTTCAATTAGGTATGTTGTTAATTAATCTGAAATTATTATTAATCAAAATTTATGATTATACTTGCTATAGGTCTTCCATTATCTTTCCCCATTCTGCGCATTCTGTGCATTATAAATTCTTAACATAACAGAGATGGTACTCTGTTACACTTTTCCAAATCCATAAATTTTGAAAATGTTTGAATCTGGTGTAGAGTGTCTCAAGGGTGGTAAATCCACATGTACGCTGCCTCAAGGTTCTGGAACCGAGATCCGTGTGCCAGGATAGTTCGAGTATTTGCTCTCGTCAGGGTCTGGCTTAGGGAAGGCATGTTGTGGATATGCGCCTAGCGTCAGCTTGAGAGCTTCTGATAGTGATTTAAGGGGAAGCTTCTCACAGATGTGGCGTTGTTGTGACCAAATATCAATACACAATTGTTCAAAACGTAATTGAGGAGACCCAGGAGCTCGTGGGGCGTCTAGCAACTTGTCGTGAATGTGTTGTAGTTTTAACTACTTGACTGATCACTGGGCTTTTCCAAATCCATACATTTTGAAAATGTTTGAATCAGGTGTTTCCTATGACCAAGCCGTGTGAATCTTCCTGTGATTCTGCCCATGCTATCATATCCACATTTAAAACCTGAACTAGTCTCAATATTTTGATTATTCCATGGCTTGGAGGCACTTTATGCTGTTCTATGTAGATATAATTCTTATATGGCTAGTTCTCTTGAATGTGTCCAATTGTCTCCATATATTTGTAGATGCGTAAACCACGGTTTGTGGAACGAGAGCCATACACTGGTCCTGTGGTGGAAATCAAGTCCAATCCCCAGAATCCAATCTTCCATGGTTTATGATCTAGCAAAGATCAGTCTGAAGCATATCTACAGCATATCTTTGTATCATATTAGCTAGCGCCGTCCATGTTTTGGCGGGCCTTCTGTGTTTGTCTCCATTTATTACGTCAAAGAAAACATCATAGGATAGGACCGGATCTTTATCTTCTAGAGTTGAGTAACCTAGAATTGATTGTTGCCCTGGGAGTAACTGTTCATCATAGACAAAGTGTTCATCACCACTTTTGTCCAGAGCCTGGAGAAGTTCAAGGAGTATGAGTTTTCATTGGCCAGTACAGTGACACTCAAGTTCCCATATATCGAGCTACTTTCTGGGGTAGAGTGTCTCAAGGGTGGTAAATCCACATGTACGCTGCCTCAAGGTTCTGGAACCGAGATCCGTGTGCCAGGATAGTTCGAGTATTTGATCTCGTCAGGGTCTGGCTTAGGGATTCTTGCGGAAGGTATGTTGTGGATATGCGCCTAGCGTCAGCTTGAGAGCTTCTGATAGTTATTTAAGGGGAAACTTTTCACAGATGTCATGTTGTTGTGACCAAATTTCAATATATAATTGTTCAAAACGTAATTGAGGAGACCCATGAACTCGTGGGGAGTCTAGCAGCTCGTCGTGAATGTGTTGTAGCTTTAACGACTTGTTTTTTGCAGGTTGGCAAACGTTTGGCCGCAACTGAAAGACCAAAGGAGTAGAAGGTGGGCGTTCTATGAAAACTCTGGAATTTTGGTGCCGACTCTATAGTCCCCCTGGAAAGAATCACATCTTCTTGAGTCACAAATCGTCTAGCACTTCATAAGCATTTGTTGGTGAGACTTATGCAGCACCGTAAGCTTCAGTCCCCATGTATAATTGATCTACAGACGACACGTTTTGTGAATCAGTAGACTATTGGTGTGAAGATGATCCCTGTCTGTACGAAACAGCAGTTGACAGTGACTGATCACTGAAATCAATATGCGATTGTTACCATGGGAATGCTTGGCTTGAGAACTGTAGCTCGCGATAACTAGCTGGGCATCCCTCACTAAGCAACATTACCTTTTGATCTGAGCTCTGATACAGCACTCCGCGACAGAACTAGAGCCAAAACTTCCCACTGTCAACCGAAAGTCGTTGATAACTTGAAACTGTTGATGAATATCTTCCTATCGGACAAAAAACACTGTTCGTCCTAACGGACGAAATGGATTTCCCCCTATGATAAACTATGATGGAACTATGATAAACTGATCAATGATGATTGATGAGAATTATCAGTTTACGTGTCTTCGCCGGTGGCCTTTCTTTCTTTGATGCGGAAGGGCTTTGTTGGGGAAATAGTAATCCCCAACTTTCGGCCGCATAAACAACTACAACTTTTTTTTAAACCCATTTTTGAAAAGTAATGTCGGCAGAAAGACAAAGCCGTCTTTTTCTTGAGCCCTGGCAGCGGCCCTTGTCTCGGTTTCTGTTTTCAAAAGCTCTAAAAGGTCTTTTTCTTGCGCATTTGCTGCAGCCCTTGTCTCGTGTTCTATTTCCAGAACACAAACAATGTCTTTGAGTTCAGAGCTTGTTGCTGTTTTACTAAGAGTGTTGTCAATGGAGTCAATGGCCTTTGTGAGTTTCCGTAAATAATTTGTGTTTGCCACTGACCAATCCTGTAGTTTCACTTTCATCTTCTCAATGTCTCTTTTATCATCCTCCTTTTCCTTTCTGTAGGCTTGAAGTAAAATCCACAGAATCGCTATGAAGCCGGCAAGAAGACTTGCAATTATAATTCCAAATATTAGTAACTCCTTACTTATGTCTTCATCCATGTTCAGTTACCTCCGAAAATTTGAGTTTAATGTATCAAGCACTAATCATTCATGTTCCGTTACCTCCGAAAATTTGAGTTTAATGTATCAAGCACTAATCATCCATGTTCAGTTACCTCCGAAAATTTGAGTTTAATGTATCAAGCACTAATCATCCATGCGCATAGATATCTGTCAGCGAAGAAGCAGTCTGTGATGCTTGCCCTATATAACCGACACAGATCCGGCAAGGCACCTGGAAAAGATAGTATTCCACATGAAATTTTAAAATGTAGCAAAGAAACAATCATCCCAGAACTGTATGCAATATTTAAGCTCTGCTGGAGAGAAAAATCAATACCACAAGATATGAAAGACGCAAACATAGTTACCCTTTATAAAAACAAAGGCAACAGAAGCGACTGCAACAACTATCGCGGCATTTTCCTACTCATCATTACAGGCAAGATTTTTGCTGAAAGAATCTACCCCGAATCGCAGTGCGGATTTAGACCCAACAGGTCCACCATCGATATGATTTTCTCACTCCGGCAGCTCCAAGAGAAGTGCAGAGAACAGAGGAAGCCATTATATATTGCCTTCATCGACCTCACAAAGGCATTTGACCTCGTGAGCAGAAGCGGCCTTTTTAAAGTCCTTGAAAAGGTTGAATGTCCACCCACCCTTCTTAGTCTCGTGAAATCATTCCACGAAAACATGCAGGGGACCATTTTATTTGACAGCTCAACATCCCAGTCATTCAGCATCAGCAGCGGAGTAAAGCAGGGCTGCGTGCTTGCTCCTACACTCTTTGGTATCTTCTTCGCTGTTCTCTTAAGGCAGGCGTGTGGGACTGTCACTGAAGGCATATACCTCCACACAAGATCTAATGGCAAACTTTTTAACCCATCAAGACTCAAGGCAAAGACCAAAATAAGATCAAGATGTGTAAGAGAACTACTTTTTGCAGATGATGCAGCACTGACTACGCATACAGCAGAAGATCTCCAAAGGCTCATAGATCGTTTTGCAGCCGCCTGCAAAGACTTTGGGCTCACCATTAGCCTAAATAAAACACAGGTGATGGAACAAGACGCTGGTGCGCCCCCGTCAATCAAAATTGCTAATTACGAATTGAAGGTCGTCCACGATTTTGTGTATTTGGGATCGACAATATCAGATAATCTTTCATTAGAGACAGAAATCGACAGACGCATTGGAAAGGCAGCCACAACATTTTCCAGGCTAGCTAAACGAGTTTGGGAGAATAATAGACTAACAGAGCGTACAAAAGCTCAAGTATATAAAGCTTGTGTTGTTAGCACACTACTCTATGGGTCTGAATCCTGGACCCTGTACTAAAGACAGGAAAGGAAGTTGAATTCTTTCCACATGAGATGTCTGAGACGTATCCTGGGCATAACATGGAAAGACCACATAACAAACAAACAGGTGCTTGAAAGAGCAGATATTACCACAGTGCATACCCTCCTCAAGCAGAGACGCCTCCGGTGGCTGGGCCACGTATCTCGAATGGAGGATGAACGTATTCCCAAAGATCTCCTTTACGGAGAACTAGCCACAGGAAAGAGGCCAACCGGAAGACCTCAAATGCGATACAGGGATGTGTGTAAAGAAGATATGAAAACCATCGGAATAGATCCAGACACGTGGGAGAGAGTTGCAACAGACAGATGCTCCTGGAGAAGAGATGTACGAAACGGACTGGTGCTCTATGAGCGCAATCTGATCCAACAAACTGAGGATAGGCGGCACAGGACTTACTGCCTCATCTTACAGATGCGGAAACTGTGACAGGGATTGTCACTCTCAACATTGGACTATACAGTCACCAGCGGTGCTGCCAGGCACCTCCCAAGTGGCACAACTCTATAGTCCTTCAGGACTGAAAGAGGCCTACTACTACTTTTTTTTAAAATTCGCATATCCTTTACAGGACATCGCTGTCAACAGCAGCATCTTTCAGCTGTCTGTTGATCTCTTGGCAAGATTACGCTCAGTAGTTTGCCATTGCTTTCAAGGTTCAAATATCGCAGCAGTGCTGTTAACAGGCACAATACAATTACGTCTAAAATAAAATTCCAGACGAACGCAGAAGAAGAAGAAGAAGAAGAAGAAGAAGAAGAAGAAGAAGAAGAAGAAGAAGAAGAAGAAGAAGAAGAAGAAGAAGAAGAAGAAGAAGAAGAAGAAGAAGAAGAAGAAGAAGAAGAAGAAGAAGAAGAAGAAGACATCGGAGCAGATCCAGTTTTAAAACTGACGTGGCGTCCCAGGACGACCCAGTTAAAATTAGTCCCAAGCGTTAAAAAATGGTTTGATCCTCATAAGGGTAGATTCAAATTTTTGTTTAATTGAGCTAAGCTCAAAGGTCAATCCAGACTAACATGGCTACCCCGAAATGCCTTAGGAAAACACCGCGGCCACTGTGAGATAGTCCACATCACCCAGCGAGCGCCGATTGGTCTATAACAATATGAGGATAGCACCATTTACTCAACCCGCTTTAAAGAATTCAAGTACATTATTACAAGTTAAATTACATAATAAAACAAATACAGTGATATGTATAAAATTATAAAAAACAAAAAAGAAGAAAACACCAATGTTACATTAGCAAATAAGTAAAAAACACAACGGTATGAATACGTTGGTGTATTAGTTACATACAAATAGTACACACAACATGCCCTTATGTCAGCGTAACGGCCTAACTGTTAAATCACGTGACCGCTATCTGTTCTATATTGCGACCAAAATACACTGATCGCCCCTCACGTCAGCGTAACAGACTAACACTTAAACCAAGCGCCCACTATCTATTCTATATTGTTGCCAACAATTATGTGCATGCTACCATCCTTTGATGTGAGTCTGATTGATGAAGCCTGTCAGGAAACAACCATAGAGACATAGTAAAAGTGTAGGAAAAATACAACTCCAAGCGTATTGACTCTCGGTGTATCGTTATTCACATAACGTTTCCTGTTTCCTGCTCCAGTCTATTGTTGTAAAATCTTACCGAGGTGGACATTGTGGACGAAATCTACATGAGTGAAGTAGGATAGACACGGTTGTCATATGTGTCTTATAGGGCTTGGTCATTGGTTTTTTAAAACTTATCGATGGAAGAGAAGGACCCTTACACTACAAACAGAATAAACATTTACATTAATAATACCCATAACAAACACATGACCATCTACACTAGCTGTGACACAAGTGACAGTCTGCTTAGAGAAAACAGCGAATTTTCAACGAAAACATAGTCTGCATGTTATCTCCTTGGAAACGTAAATCTGGTTATATTTAAATCACCCTATGCACTCATGTCTCCCATGAAAACTAGCGTAATGTCTGAAGAAGTCAAATTTGAGGCTTCAAAATATGTTTTCGTAGCATATGTATATATGAAGATATATACATGTGTTTTCTAACAACAAATTTCCGCATGCCGCGCTTTACATCCATACACAAGTATAGGTTCTATGAACGACACAACACCTACAAGTTGCTAACATTGGCACCGAGTTACCAACAGCATTTCTGTCTAGAGTCAATACCACACGACAAGACAATGCTTTTTCGGCCTCTGATTGAGGACAATAGATATAAACATAATTATGCAATGACCTCTTTACCACAATACCGAGAAAGTTAAAAATATCATTTTAAATACGCTGACGGCCATAGTAACACAACCAGTTAATTCTGCTTGCTCACTTTGTGTAATACCCACACCTACTATAGATTGCAGAAAATACTCATTTCTACAACCAAGGTGAAAAATATCGGTCAAACTTATAAATGTCTCGTCCGAATTCATAAAAAGAAGGAAATAATGTTAGCCAAATGTGAAAAATATCGGTCAAAGTTATAAATGTCTCATCCAAACTTATGAAAAAATTGGAAAATTTGTTAACCTAAGGAGAAAAAATATTGACCCTGTAAAGAAACATTTACAACAAACTTATAAACATTAGGAAAATTTGTTAACCTAATGAGGAAAAAAAAATAAATATCGACATAGAGAGTAATATTTCATCTAATCTTATAAAAAGTTGGAAAATTTGTCAACCGAAATGGGAAAAGGTCGGTCAAATACATAAATATCTCAACAAATTATAAAAAATAGGAAATAATAGGGGCCAAGTAAAAAATAGCTTACCCAGATTTATAAAAGGTAGGAAAATGTGTTAGCCAAAAGGGGAAAATATTGATCAAACTAAGAAACATGTCGACCGAACTAGGAAAATAAGTGAACCAAAGTAATAAAAATGTTGGGTAAATACAGAAATATGTTGACCAAACTTAAAATATCGCTGCTAAACTTATGAATACTAGGAAACTTTGTTAAACAAATGTGAAAAAATATCGACCAAACTTATAAAAATCTCCGCCAAAATTACGAAAAGTAGGAAACTTTGTTAACCAAAGTTGAAACTATATCGGTCAAACTTATAAATGACTCGTCCGAATTAATAAAAAGTAGGAAATAATGTTAACCAAAAGGGGCAAAATATTGACCAAGTAAAGAAATGTCTCGTCCAAAATTGTTAAAAGTAGGACAAATTTGTTAACCAAAGGTGAAAAAAGATCGGCCAAACAGATAAATATTTCTACTAAACTTAAAAACAGTAGGGAAAATGTTGCTTCTATAGTTATGTCAAACGTGTCTTGATCTTTTATTTGAAAAGACATTTCACAATACATAATCAGCAACGTCAGCACTTTCCCTCTTTTACATTAATGAAAGCTTCAACTTATCATTCCAGCGTTTCTGTTTAAGAACCACTTATACAGACTAATCACTCATCACTCCATACTCTTGATTTTTTTCTTCTTTATAACACAAAGTGTCTCTGTCTTTCATAGATAGCTTCACAACTTTTCCATGTCACAGCACCAAGAGCTCCAAACCTTCGTTGTACATGAGCTTCAACGACATAGTAATAACAACATTTATGGCAATGCAGTCTATGGCTCCACTTGGGATAGTTTCGATGTCATCTGAGTATTCGTCAGCAAAGATCCATTTCCCATAACTGATATCTTCAACTTTCCATACCACAATGTCTGCTATACTACTCTTCGATTGTTCCAGCTCTCAATACTGCAGGTGTTTTCTAGAAGTCTAGTGAAAATATCATTTCTCACTTTTTCCACCTCTATTTCAGTGTGTTATTTCACAACCAACCAACAGTGTCTGTTACGAGGTCGGTCTTCCTTAATACAACATCTGCCCTATTGAACCCTTGAATACCAGCGAATACATCTTCTAACCAATTTTCAAGGTTTCATACCACTTAACACTAACATTCTCTTTGCTTACAACACAACCGGTTTTCTGCTGACTGGGTAAATTTCCCAACCCACTGGAGATAAATCGACTGTCCCCTATTCGACAAGACCCTTTATTAGACAATAACTATGAGCATCAACCAGGATAGTCACTGCTAAAAAGGATACCAATAACAAACGATCTTCTTTACAGATGGCTATAGAATTATGATGCTATTCAATGTTACAATAAGAAGAATAAGGAAGACAATAAAGAGGTGACGAGTAGTAAGGATGTATGGAAGGAAAAGAGACACAATAAGCATGATATATATCAAGAACACTAATAAATAGATCAAAATAGAAGAGAAAAGGCTTAATCAAGTGGATAATTTTATATACTTGAGGTCATTTATAACCTCAGATGGTAGGTACACAATAGAGCTTAAGAGCAGAATACGGCCAACAAAAGAAGGAACGCTGTGATTTAGGAATGTTGTGATTTAGGGACGTGTTCCCAAAATGCTACTTGTAGTTCATGACATTTGTGATTAAGGAACGTTGTGATTTAGGAATGTTGTGATTTAGGGACGTGTTCCCAAAATGCTACTTGTAGTTCATGACATTTGTGATTAAGGAACACTGTGATTTATTAACTTTGTGATTTAGGGACGTGTTCCTAAAATGCTACTTGTAGTTCATGACATTTGTGATTAAGGAACGCTGTGATTTAGGAATGTTGTGATTTAGGAACGCGGTGATTTAGGAGCTTATTCACAAAATGCTACACGTGCTTTCTGACAGTTGTGATTTAGAAAGGTGATTTGGGAGCACAAGCACAAAACGATAACTGTGGTTTATGACATTTGTAATTTAATAAACGCAGTGATTTAGGAACGTAGTAATTTAGGAGCGTGGCATACAATGCAACCTGTGGTTTTCGACAGTTGTGATTTAAAAAATGTTTTTCATAATGTTGATTTATGAACGTTGTGATATAGGGACGTGTTCCCAAAATGCTACTTGTAGTTCATGACATTTGTGATTAAGGAACGCTGTGATTTAGGAATGTTGTAATTTAGGGACGTGTTCCCAAAATGCTACTTGTGGTTCATGACATTTGTGATTAAGGAACGCTGTGATTTAGGAATGTTGTGATTTAGGGACGTGTTCCCAAAATGCTACTTGTAGTTCATGACATTTGTGATTAAGGAACGCTGTGATTTAGGAATGTTGTGATTTAGGGACGTGTTCACAAAATGCTACTTGTAGTTCATGACATTTGTGACTAAGGAACGCTGTGATTTAGGAATGTTGTGATTTAAGGACGTGTTCCTAAAATGCTACTTGTGGTTCATGACATTTGTGATTAAGGAACGCTGTGATTTAGGAATGTTGTGATTTAGGGACGAGTTCCCAGAATGCTACTTGTGGTTCGTGACATTTATGATTAAGGAACGCTTTTATTTATGAACGTTGTGATTTAGGGACGTGTTCCCTTAATGCTACTTGTAGTTCATGACATTTGTGATTAAGGAACGCTGTGATTTATGAATGTTGTGATTTAAGGACGTGTTCCCAAAATGCTACTTGTGGTTCATGACATTTGTGATTAAGGAACGCTGTGATTTAGGAATGTTGTGATTTAGGGACGTGTTCCCAGAATGCTACTTGTAGGTCATGACATTTATGATTAAGGAACGCTGTGATTTATGAACGTTGTGATTTAGGGACGTGTTCCTAAAATGCTACTTGTAGTTCATGACATTTGTGATTAAGGAACGCTGTGATTTAGGAATGTTGTGATTTAGGAACGCGTTGATTTAGGAGCGTATTCACAAAATGCTACACGTGGTTTCTGACAGTTGTGATTTAGAAAGGTGATTTGGGAGCACAAGCACAAAACGATAACTGTGGTGTATGACATTTGTAATTTAATAAACGCAGTGATTTAGGAACGTAGTAATTTAGGATCGTGGCATACAATGCAACCGTTGGATTTCAACAGTTGTGATTTAAAAAATGTTTTTCATAATGTTGATTTATAAACGTTGTGATTTAGCGACGTGTTCACAAAATGCTACTTGTAGTTCATGAAATTTGTGATTAAGGAACGCTGTGATTTAGGAATATTGTGATTTAGGGACGTGTTCACAAAATGCTACTTGTAGTTCATGACATTTGTGACTAAGGAACGCTGTGATTTAGGAATGTTGTGATTTAGGGACGTGTTCCCAAAATGCTACTTGTGGTTCATGACATTTGTGATTAACGAACGCTGTGATTTAGGAATGTTGTAATTTAGGGACGTGTTCCCAGAATGCTACTTGTGGTTCGTGACATTTGTGATTAAGGAACGCTGTGATTTAGGAATGTTGTGATTTAGGGACGTGTTCCCAAAATGCTACTTGTAGTTCATGACATTTGTGATTAAGGAACGCTGTGATTTAGGAATGTTGTGATTTAGGGAAGTGTTCCCAAAATGCTACTTGTGGTTCATGACATTTGTGATTAAGGAACGCTGTGATTTAGGAATGTTGTGATTTAGGCTCGTGATCCCAAAATGCTACTTGTAGTTCATGACATTTGTGATTAAGGAACGCTGTGATTTAGGAATGTTGTGATTTAGGGACGTGTTCCCAAAATGCTACTTGTAGTTTATTACATTTGTGATTAAGGAACGCTGTGATTTAGGAATGTTGTGATTTAGGGACGTGTTCCCAAAAATGCTACTTGTAGTTCATTACATTTGTGATTAAGGAACGCTTTTATTTATGAACGTTGTGATTTAGAGACGTGTTCCCATAATGCTACTTGTAGGTCATGACATTTGTGATTAAGGAACGCTGTGATTTATGAACGTTGTGATTTAGGGACGTTTTCCCAGAATGCTACTTGTAGTTCAAGACATTTGTGATTAAGGAACGCTGTGATTTAGGAATGTTGTGATTTAGGAACGCTGTGATTTAGGAATGTTGTGATTTAGGAACGCGGTGATTTAGGAGCGTATTCACAAAATGCTTCACGTGGTTTCTGACAGTTGTGATTTAGAAAGGTGATTTGGGAGCACAAGCACAAAACGATAACTGTGGTTTATGACATTTTTAATTTAATAAACGCAGTTATTTAGGAACGTAGTAATTTAGGAGCGTGGCATACAATGCAACCGTTGGTTTTCAACAGTTGTGATTTAAAAAATGTTTTTCATAATGTTGATTTATAAACGTTGTGATTTAGGGACGTGTTCACAAAATGCTACTTGTAGTTCATGAAATTTGTGATTAAGGAACGCTGTGATTTAGGAATGTTGTGATTTAGGGACGTGTTCACAAAATGCTACTTGTAGTTCATGACATTTGTGACTAAGGAACGCTGTGATTTAGGAATGTTGTGATTTAGGGATGTGTTCCCAAAATGCTACTTGTTTTTCATGACATTTGTGATTAAGGAACGCTGTGATTTAGGAATGTTGTGATTTAGGGACGTGTTCACAAAATGCTACTTGTAGTTCATGACATTTGTGACTAAGGAACGCTGTGATTTAGGAATGTTGTGATTTAGGGACGTGTTCCCAAAATGCTACTTGTGGTTCATGACATTTGTGATTAAAGAACGCTGTGATTTAGGAATGTTGTAATTTAGGGACGAGTTCCCAAAATGCTACTTGTGGTTCGTGACATTTGTGATTAAGAAACGCTGTGATTTAGGAATGTTGTGATTTAGGGACGTGTTCCCAAAATGCTACTTGTAGTTCATGACATTTGTGATTAAGGAACGCTGTGATTTAGGAATGTTGTGATTTAGGGAAGTGTTCCCAAAATGCTACTTGTGGTTCATGACATTTGTGAATAAGGAACGCTGTGATTTAGGAATGTTGTGATTTAGGCTCGTGATCCCAAAATGCTACTTGTAGTTCATGACATTTGTGATTAAGGAACGCTGTGATTTAGGAATGTTGTGATTTAGGGACGTGTTCCCAAAATGCTACTTGTAGTTCATTACATTTGTGATTAAGGAACGCTGTGATTTAGGAATGTTGTGATTTAAGGACGTGTTCCAAAAATGCTACTTGTGGTTCATGACATTTGTGATTAAGGAACGCTGTGATTTAGGAATGTTGTGATTTAGGGACGTGTTCCCAAAAATGCTACTTGTAGTTCATTACATTTGTGATTAAGGAAAGCTGTGATTTAGGAATGTTTTGATTTAAGGACGTGTTCCCAAAATGCTACTTGTGGTTCATGACATTTGTGATTAAGGAACGCTGTGATTTAGGAATGTTGTGATTTAGGGACGTGTTCCCAAAATGCTACTTGTAGTTCATGACATTTGTGATTAAGGAACGCTGTGATTTAGGAATGTTGTGATTTAAGGACGTGTTCCCAAAATGCTACCTGTGGTTCATGACATTTGTGATTAAGGAACGCTGTGATTTAGGAATGTTGTGATTTAGGCTCGTGATCCCAAAATGCTACTTGTAGTTCATGACATTTGTGATTAAGGAACGCTGTGATTTAGGAATGTTGTGATTTAGGGACGTGTTCCCAAAAAATGCTACTTGTAGTTCATTACATTTGTGATTAAGGAACGCTGTGATTTAGGAATGTTGTGATTTAAGGACGTGTTCCCAAAATGCTACTTGTGGTTCATGACATTTGTGATTAAGGACCGCTGTGATTTAGGAATGTTGTGATTTAGGGACGTGTTCCCAAAATGCTACTTGCGGTACATGACATTTGTGATTAAGGAACGCTGTGATTTAGGAATGTTGTTATTTAGTGACGTGTTCCCAGAATGCTACTTGTAGGTCATGACATTTATGATTAAGGAACGCTGTGATTTAGGAATGTTGTGATTTAGGGACGTGTTCCCAAAATGCTACTTGTGGTTCATGACATTTGTGATTAAGGAACGCTGTGATTTAGGAATGTTGTGATTTAGGGACGTGTTCCCAAAATGCTACTTGTAGTTCATGACATTTGTGATTAAGGAACGCTGTGATTTAGGAATGTTGTGATTTAAGGACGTGTTCCCAAAATGCTACTTGTGGTTCATGACATTTGTGATTAAGGAACGCTGTGATTTAGGAATGTTGTGATTTAGGCTCATGATCCCAAAATGCTACTTGTAGTTCATGACATTTGTGATTAAGGAACGCTGTGATTTAGGAATGTTGTGATTTAGGGACGTGTTCCCAGAATGCTACTTGTAGGTCATGACATTTATGATTAAGGAACGCTTTTATTTATGAACGTTGTGATTTAGGGACGTGTTCCCATAATGCTACTTGTAGGTCATGACATTTGTGATTAAGGAACGCTGTGATTTATGAACGTTGTGATTTAGTGACGTTTTCCCAGAATGCTACTTGTAGTTCATGACATTTGTGATTAAGGAACGCTGTGATTTAGGAATGTTGTGATTTAGGAACGCGGTGATTTAGGAGCGTATTCACAAAATGCTACACGTGGTTTCTGACAGTTGTGATTTAGAAAGGTGATTTGGGAGCACAAGCACAAAACGATAACTGTGGTTTATGACATTTGTAATTTAATAAACGCAGTGATTTAGGAACGTAGTAATTTAGGAGCGTGGCATACAATGCAACCGTTGGTTTTCAACAGTTGTGATTTAAAAAATGTTTTTCATAATGTTGATTTATAAACGTTGTGATTTAGGGACGTGTTCACAAAATGCTACTTGTAGTTCATGAAATTTGTGATTAAGGAACGCTGTGATTTAGGAATGTTGTGATTTAGGGACGTGTTTACAAAATGCTACTTGTAGTTCATGACATTTGTGACTAAGGAACGCTGTGATTTAGGAATGTTGTGATTTAGGGACGTGTTCCCAAAATGCTACTTGTGGTTCATGACATTTGTGATTAAGGAACGCTGTGATTTAGGAATGTTGTGATTTAGGGACGTGTTCACAAAATGCTACTTGTAGTTCATGACATTTGTGACTAAGGAACGCTGTGATTTAGGAATGTTGTGATTTAAGGACGTGTTCCCAAAATGCTACTTGTGGTTCATGACATTTGTGATTAAAGAACGCTGTGATTTAGGAATGTTGTAATTTAGGGACGAGTTCCCAAAATGCTACTTGTGGTTCGTGACATTTGTGATTAAGGAACGCTGTGATTTAGGAATGTTGTGATTTAGGGACGTGTTCCCAAAATGCTACTTGTAGTTCATGACATTTGTGATTAAGGAACCCTGTGATTTATGAACGTTGTGATTTGGGGACGTGTTCCCAGAATGTTACTTGTAGGTCATGACATTTGTGATTAAGGAACGCTGTGATTTATGAACATTGTGATGTAGGGACGTTTTCCCAGAATGCTACTTCTAGTTTATGACATTTGTGATTAAGGAACGCTGTGATTTAGGAATGTTGTGATTTAGGAACGCGGTGATTTAGGAGCATATTCACAAAATGCTACACATGGTTTCTGACAGTTGTGATTTAGAAAGGTGATTTGGGAGCACAAGCACAAAACGATAACTGTGGTTTATGACATTTGTAATTTAATAAAAGCAGTGATTTAGGAACGTAGTAATTTAGGAGCGTGGCATACAATGCAACCTGTGGTTTTCGACAGTTGTGATTTAAAAATGTTTTTCATAAAGTTGATTTATGAACGTTGTGATTTAGGGACGTGTTCCCAAAATGCTACTTGTAGTTCATGACATTTGTGATTAAGGAACGCTGTGATTTAGGAATGTTGTGATTTAGGGACGTGTTCCCAAAATGCTACTTGCAGTTCATGACATTTGTGATTAAGGAACGCGGTGATTTAGGAGCGTATTCACAAAATGCAACCTGTGGTTTATGAAAGGTGAACGTTTCCAGAAACTGGTCTCTGGGAGTCGTGATATCCTCCCTCTGTCTGCCACGTCCTTGGGACTTCATCGTGGGGATTCTTCTCAAGGTGGACACCTTTGAGGGCCTGGCGCTGGTGTGAACCGGGGGGGGGGGGGGGGGGGGCTCTTCTTCAATCAGCATGTTCGAAACCTCCGATATCAGCTTTTGTTTACAGGCAGACATATTGGTCACGTTAAGGAGACTCGGAGAGAACTTGTGTACTCAAATCTTATACGAATAAGAAAGAAAATAGGGTGTATTTTAATGACTGTCGCAGGTTTTAAAAATATTGCCGCTCCAAGTTTTGTATTTACTTACTGTGGAGTTCATGCAATAATAGGTAAATACAAAACTTGGAACGGCAATAATTTTCAAAAACTGCACAGTCATTAAAAATACACCTTGTAGTTAAACAGTAAAGGGCTCTTTTGCACGCATTAAACTAAGGTTTATTTAGGCATAACTTTATATACTGTGTATATGCGCATTGCTTCTTCTTGACCAGCTGTCTGTCGTTGGTACCCAGTGTATAAGACACCTCTTTCTGGTAGGCTTAGACTGTCTATTATTACCCTCTCAGATCGATTGTAATCTTTGGTTTCTAAAATAATGCTTCGCGGCGACGCAACGTTTCATTACCATTTTTTTTTTTCATTGTTGGTTTTGTTGCGGGCCACGCGACCTATACCTCCTCGTTTATCGTGTCATCTTCACTGGGTACCAGGTAGCTGATTAATATCTCCAGCTGGTACCATCACAGCTAATCTAACCATAGTCACTAGCCTGCCGCCGTTTGCCTGGGAGGCACGGTAGTTTTCTACAACTAAATACCTTTGTTATCGTTATATAATAGACATCGCTGTGTATCCTTATTTACAAATACGTACATATTAGCTGACCTCCGATTTGTCATTTTGTTTAATAATAGCTGCAAAATGTCTCTGTCTTTCATAGAATCTGTACTTTTGTATGACTGTGAAGCGTGGGCAATGAGCAGACAAGATGAAAAACATCAGTGAAGATGTCGTGAAAATATACATACCATGCCCAGATAGAACAACAAATGATCAAGTCCCACTAGAAACAAAGGGAAAAACAGTATCTACAACATACTCTTTTCCACTCTTAATGTTTAAGTTTGAGCGAAATATGTCTTTTGCAGCGTGTGACATGAGGAAATTTGTCCTTTAAAATCACCTTGAATATATATCTTCATATATAAATATGCTATGAACACATATTTTGAAGCCGCAAATTTGACTTCAGACATTATACTAATTGTTGAATGAGACATGAACGCCAAGGATGAACTACGTGGGCACCAGTTAATGAATGTTTGTTGTTTATTAGTAGTTGTTTTTCTTGTTTCCGATCGGTACAGCAGTAATGATTTCACCTTAAAGCTAAATATTCATATACAATTCAGAATAATTCTGCTAAATATGTTCACAGGAACTGATATTAACATACTTATTTGATTTTCTCATAGCGGCATATCTCTGTTTTTTCGTAGCTTTATTAAATATTTCTAGTCAAATGTCTTCAAATGTCTTAACTTGTAAACTGCCTTCATATAATTTATGTAATCAACAGACACTGCGTAGGATCTGCAATATTTAGTAGAGGTGGTTGTTGTACACTGTGAACAACTAGGGTTAGAATTAAATTATAAAACGACACGGGTTATGATTGTTACTATGAAGAACGAAATACCACGATGTAATATACATGTAAATGGGAATATTCTGAAACAAGTGAGTAGATAGATAAAAGTATCTCGGAACATTCATAACAACTGATGGGAGATGCCTTGAAGAGCTTAGCACAAGAATCGCCGTGGATGAAAAACATAACGACCAGCAAAATGATGAACAAGAGTTTATGAGCGTCAAACCTTTACCTATGCCGACTTTTAAATGTAGGTATCATCCATCATCCAATTACTTGCGTCTCTTAGCACAAGCCGTGGCGACCTTGTTCTAGCTTGTGGGTATATATCTGTTTATGTGTCACCTGACAACACACATGGCTACCCTTAGCTATGGTGCTCATGAGTGCATTATTAGCTAATGCATCTTTAGATCGTTAGCGTGCGCACCATCCCCTTATATTCCTTGGCGGCTGGCGTGGACGATCATGTCTCTACACAAATTGCGATCTGTGACGACATGGACTAATTTGTGTGTTGATTCCCTTCCATGCCATTATACAAGACTGTCAAGTATTTTCTCACGCTGTCTTCCTCTATCTCTCTTTTCACAAATCTTTCCGGTTGTCACGACATGTTCCAGTTTTTGTCTTCTTCTTCTTCTTCTTCTTCTTCTTCTTCTTCTTCTTCTTCTTCTTCTTCTTCTTCTTCTTCTTCTTCTTCTTCTTCTTCTTCTTCTTCTTCTTCTTCTTCTTCTGCGTTCATCCGGAGTTTTTTTCTTCGGATGTGATTGCGTTGTGCCTGTTTACAGCAGAGCTGCGTTCTTGCTCCGTTAGGCCGACACATCCGACTTCTGCGGGCATTTGTTGACCGGGTTAACCTTCCCGGTGAGATTTTGTCTTCTCATAACGTGACCAAAAACGGTGATTGCCTCTTTCTGACGTTTGTGATGAGTTGTCTTTGCCACTCAGCTTCCCCTAAAATGTCCAGACCGCTCATTTTGGCTGTCCAATGTATTGTCAGCATTCTTCTCAGGCTTACAACATGTGATGGCACCAATCATATCACAAACCCACGGAAGAAAACTAACTGCCTTTGGACATATTTGTATTTTATTATAAACCACATGTTTACATTTACAGATTATGGACGAAGCAGAATGCATGTCGATTCTTCCTTTAGAAAGCTTCCGAAACCCGAGGAATTATTTCCAACAACCGAGGAAGACAACGAGGTCTGTCAAAGTGTGTCACTCGTCTTTCTGGTTGTATAGGGTGTATTTTTAATGACTGGGTGTTTTGAAAATATTGCCCGTTTTGTATTCACCCTCTGTGGAGTTCACTCGTAATAGGTAAATACAAAACATGGAACGGCAATATTTTCGAACACCCCACAGTCATAAAAATACACCATGTATCATTACAGCTGCATTGTCATATATCCATCTTGTCACATTGTCATATATCCATCTTGTCACAGCGTCAGCATTGCTTTTTTTTCTCTCTTTGTTTTGCGATGGCTGGCTTTGAACTCAACGTAGTCCACACACATGCAAATATTTCTAGTTCACTGGACTGATTTTTGCGTGTGGATTAGCTTTCCCTAATTACCAATGTCCCTCGTCATCAGGCGAACCCATTCCGACTTCAGAGGTCCTTGAAATTTACGTCCTCAAGTCAAGGACGAGAAGTCAACATTTTAGTCCAACCGACCGGTGTAGGGGTTGAACCCACTACCTCAGCATTAGCACACCGGACGTTTAAGAACGAGCTTTCTTATCCATTATGCCACGCGGACCTCCATCAT
>JACEFZ010022100.1:5000-12500 GCA_014155875.1 Cepaea nemoralis | reverse complement strand
ATATAAAATATGGGCTTTATTGTTTTCCTTCCCATGTTAACACGGGGATCTAAAATATGAGTATTATTGTCGCTCTTCTCAAATTAACATAATAATATAAAATATGTGTATTATTATCTCCCTTCCCAAGTTATCATAAGGATCTAAAATATGTGTATTATTTTCTCCCTTCCCAGGATAACATAAGGATATGAAATATATGTATTATTGTCTCCCATCCCAATTAACATAAGGGTATAAAATATGTGTATTATTGTCTCCCATCCCAATTAACATAAAGGTATAAAATATGTGTATTATTGTCTCCCATCCCAATTAGCATAAGGATATAACAATATGTGTATTATTGTCTCTCTTCACAAGTTAACATAAGGATATAAAATATGTTTATTAGTGTCTCCCTTCCCAAGTTAACATAAGGCTATTACGTATGTGTATTATTGTCTCCCTTACCAAGTTAACATAAGGATATAAAACATGTATATTATTCTCTCTTCCTACGTTAGCTTAAAGATATACAATATGCGTAGTACTGTTTCCCATCAAAAGTTAACACAAGAATATTCAATTCCATTCCATTCTTTTCTTTTTTTTTTTTTAAATTTAGGGTTTGGCGGTCATCCCAGACGAGCTGGTTCCCCGCCTCCCCTGTTTTTGGCGTGGACCCTTAGTCCCACTGTGAGCTATTGCCCACAGTGGTCCACCGGGCCCACATTTAAAGTGATTAATGTGAGGTTTTTTTTTTTTGTGTGTGGATCACCCGGCCCCCGACCAGACCAGGCGCACTACTACGGGGGGCAGCAAATGCGTCTGATCTTAGCCACGGGACCGAGATTGATCCTCCCGGCCTCCGACCAGACCAAGCGCACTACTGGAAGGGACAGCAAATACACTTGATCTTAGCCAAAAGGCCGTACCTCTACCACCGTACAACCTTAGAAGGGAAGATGGTGCATGACTTGCTCAGATTAATAATCCTTTGACCGAGTGAGCCACAAATAGGATATTAATTTGAAGGTGATTGTTGTCCAAAGAAGGTAATGGTTTGCTTTACACAAGGATATATAATATACATTGCATCGTTGCTTTTCATATGTAAAAGAAACATTTTATTCACTTTATTCATAAGTCAATATAGCAATATAAAATGTGCATGTTATTGTCTAGTTAAGTAAACTAAAGGGTATAAATTATCTCCCTTCCTAAGTTACAATAAGGATAAAAAGTATGCATGTTATTGTCTCCCTTCCTAAGTGAGCATAAAGATATAAAGTATGCATGTTATTGTTTTCCTTCAAAAGTTAACATACGGATATAAAATATGCAAGCTATTGTTTCCCTTCCTAAGAAAATTTTAAGGATATAAAGGATGTATTTTATTGCAAGAGGTGAGTGGTGGCCAGACCCTCACAACCGTGGGACTTGACTTAGAGGCGTTCAGCCATATCCCGCAGATGAGGCCCTCAAGTATTGTGTCCGGACCTGAGTGTGAGCACCTGCCAATCGCAAGTGTCCGGACCAATGTAAGCGTGAACTACAGTCAGACTCCCCGTCTGACTCAATGCGGATCCCGCGACCAACGAGAATCGGCTCGCTGGAGATATTGCTCGCCTGTTGCGAACAGATCTCCCCGACTGCCAATGCGCGGATCCCGCGACCAGTCAGAACAGGCCCGCCGAAGATGCCACTCGTCTGTTGCGAACAACGACTGAATAATTAAAGAAACGATAATAGTAGTGATATTTCAATTGCACTTGCTCTCCCACCTATGCTACACCCTTCATGTGTCTTCACAAAGTTGGACTAGAGTCAAGCTCAACGGGGTCTTCTTTCCCCGCTGATTCTACCAAGCCCGTTCCATTGGCTATGGATTCGCTAGATAGTAGATAGGGACAGTGGTAATTTCGTTAATCCATTGATGTGCGTCACTAATTAGATGACAAGGCATTTGCCTACCCTAAGAGAGTAATAAGGATATAAAGTATGCATGTTATTGTCTTTCTTCAAAAGTTAACATATGGATATAAAATATGCATGCTATTGTCTCCCTTCCTAAGTAAGCATAAGGATATAAAGAATGCATGTTATTGTCTTTCTTCAAAAGTTAACATATGGATATAAAATATGCAAGCTATTGTTTCCCTTCCTAAGTATCTTAAGGATATAAAGTATGCATGTTATCGTCTTTCTTCAAAAGTGAACATATGGATATAAAATATGCATGCTATTATCTCCCTTTCTAAGTAAACTTAAGGATATAAAGTATGCATGTTATTGTCTTTCTTCAAAAGTTAACATACGGATATAAAATATGCATGCTATTGTCTCCCTTCCTAAGTAAGCATAAGGATATAAAGAATGCATGTTATTGTCTTCCTTCAAAAGTTAACATACGGATATAAAATCTGCATACTAGTGTCTCTCTTCCTAAGTAAACATAAGGTTGTTTCGTTTTTCCATACCTCTACCCTGTTCGACCTCAAAAGAGAAGTTAGAATTAAGGCCCATCCCAGCCTCAGATTAATAATCCTGTGACGTAATCAGTCACATTTCGGACAAAGCGATTGTTGTCTATAGGAAACTTAAAGTTATAAGATATTCATATTATTGTCTCCCTCTCCAACTCAATATAAAGAAATATAATATGCATGTTTTTTTTCTCCCTTCTTAAATCATTAATCAATCAATCAATCATGTGCCATGCCGGAAAGCGTGGGCGGTCATGACTCGCCATTTCACTCGATCACCAGTGTCGTGGATCAGCTCAGTGTTCCTGTCTCGTCCATGCCATGTGGCCAAGCCATCCAGGTATTTTCCTCTTGGTCTTCCTCTTGGTCTGTTCCCCTCGATCTTGCCAGTTGTCACTAAGTTCTCTATTTCATTTCTTCTCATAACATGGCCAAAAAATTTTGACTGTCTACGTCTAATTTCTCTAATCAGTTTACGATGTTCATTTGTCTCCTGTAGTACTTGGTCATTGGTTTTTCTGTCTGTCCATGGTATTCTTTGCATTTTCCTCAGAAACCACATTTCTGCAGCCATCAGATGCTTTTCAGCTTGACTGCTCATTGTCCAATAAAACGATATAAAATATTCATGTTATCACAATCAATATAAGGATATACATATGCGTGTTATTGTCTCCCTTTCCTAGTTTCATCTCGTTTCATCTTGTTCCTCTTGTACCTTGCGGTGTCGATGTGAAGTATAATCAGCGGGAGAGAACCCGTTTATGGGCTACATATGTTGAGACACCAAGTCAACATTCATTCATTCATTCATTCATTCATTCATTCATTCATTCAGTAGCATGTCGTTTGCAGAAACTCACTCCCATAACAACCATCCGGAAAACTTTTCAATCATAAGCAAGATGTCCAGCGTCCGATACACCCACCTGGAGATCATCCGCCACATCCTGCACTCATCTTCTCTTTGGCCTTCCTCTTCCTCTCTTCCCAGGCATATTTTGTTTTCCGCATATCCTTTACAAGACATCGTTTTCAATTTTACCGCTGTTGTTGATTTCTTGTCAAGATTACGCTTAGTAGTTTGCCATTGCTTTCTGAACGGCCGGGTCCCATATCACGCAAGTCATGAACGCGGCGATATTCGCTACCAGTTCTCGCGCGCTGCGTTACCCTATCCATTATTGTTCTCTCCAAATTTTCATGATGATTCACGTGACCAAAATATTTCAATTTTCTTTGTTTTATCGTCTTTAATAGCCAACCTTCTTCAATATTCAGCTCTTGAAGTATGGATCCATTTTTTCTTTTCTGTATTCGAGATATTCTCATAACCCGTCTATAACATTTATATTCAAAGACATTTATGCGCTGTTCAACTTGTTTGGTAAGTGTCTAGGCTCACATGCCTACTGTGCATTGGGAAAAATGCATGCTCTTAAAATTTTAATGTTTGTAGTTCTATCTGTCCCACTCCATAATTGTTCAGTTGTTTTAGTCTTCGAAGAGCAATGGATATTCGTCTTTTAATTTCTATCATTGTGTCACCATTGTTGGTAAGCAATGACCCAAGATATTCGAAATTTTCCACCACCTCCAATTTTTCCTCATTAAAAAATATTTCTTTCTTCATAGTAGTTTTATATGTATGCATTATCTTTGTTTTCGCTATGTTATGATATACATTCTAATTTTCACTATTCTTTTGAGTTGAGGTTTTTAGGTTTTCTATATCACTCTGTGACCTGGATAGCAATACTGTATCATCAGCATATTCCTCCCTGGTTATATCATTTCTGATATTTCTAATTATATTTTTGGCGTATAAGTTAAACAAAAAGCGAGACAGCACACATCCTTGACGGACTCCTTGCTTGATGTCAAACAAATCTGATGTCTCGCCATCTATTCTAACCGCTGCTTGTTGGTCTAGATCAGTGTTTCCCAACGTGGGGCCCACACCCCACAGGGGGGCAATTCGATTGTTGAGGGGGACAATTCGAATGTTGAGTGGGAGGGGGACAATTCGAAAATGGAAGAAATCGGCTGGATATAACAAAACGGGGAGACTTGAGACTGAAGTTAACTAAATTGGAACCTGACATAAGATTTCTTTGCAGCAAGCATCAAGCGCAAGGATCTCACTAAATTTAAATAATAAATAATTACTAATAATTAAAATAATATAGAAAAATCATTCATTAACATTATTTTGTACTTGAATTTCAGTTCTCCATTATATGTTTTGAAAATTTACTTACTGTGTTTGCTCAATAATTTCCTAGTGATTTCTTCCTAAAACCTATCATTCAAGTTTCTTTAGTGAACATTTCAATTTTTAAATATTAAAATAATGTATATGTTGGGGTGGGGGTGGAGTGGGGGGGGGGGGGGGATAAGAATTTTAGAAAGGCTTAGGTGGGGCATAGCACAAAAAAAGTTGGGAAACACTGGTCTAGATAGAGCATTTTAGTGAGTTGTATTACATGTGATGGAAAGCCCATAATTCTCATGATTTCCCAAAGTTTCTGATGTTGTACACAGTCAACTGCCTTTGAATAATCCACAAAACATGAGAATAGGTTAACTTTAAATTCTCTGCACTTCTCTATTATTAAACGCATGTTGAGTATGTGATCTCTTGTTCCTCTTCCTTGTCTAAATCCAGCTTGAACCACGTTAATCTCTTCTTCCATTTTCTTACGAAGTCTTCCCATTATGATTTTTAGTAGAATTTTACTTGTATGACTGAACAGGGCAATAGATCTATAGTGCTTGATTTCAGGTCCCCCCGCCCCCTCACTTTTTGGTAATATAAGGATACAAAATATGCACGCTATGATCTCCCTTCTCAGATCAATATAAGGATATAAAATATTCAAGCTATTATCTCCCTTCTCAAGTCAACATAAAGATATAAAATATGCACGCTATTATCTCCCTTCTCAAGTAAACATAAGGATATAACATGTGCATGCTATTATCTCCCTTCTCAGGTCAACATAAGGACATAAAATATGCACGGTATTATCTCCCTTCTCAAGTAAACATAAGGATATAAAATATGCACACTATTATCTCCCTTCTCAAGTCAACATAAGGATATAAAATATGCATGTTATTATCTCCCTTCTCAAGCCAACATAAGGATATAAAATATGCACGCTATTATCTCCATTCTCAAGTAAACAGAAGGATATAAAATATGCATGCTATTATCTCCCTTCTCAAGTTAACATAAGGATATAAAATATGCACGCTATTATCTCCCTTCTCAAGATAACATAAGGATATAAAATATGCATGCTATTATCTCCCTTCTCAAGTTAACATAAGGATATAAAATATGCATGCTATTATCTCCCTTCTCAAGTTAACATAAGGATATAAAATGTGCATGCTATTATCTCCCTTCTCAAGTCAACACAAGGATATAAAATATGCACGCTATTATCTCCATTCTCAAGTTATCAGTTATCAGTTATCAGTTGGGGTATCTTCATTGCACTCCGGACATGTCCATAGGTGCTCAGATCCTCCCCCCAGCATATGCATCAGCGTCCGGTGGCTAATAGTGCCAGTTCTGTGTTGGTTGACGAGGCGCTTTGTTTTCCTGATGTACCTCTCGCGTCTGGCTGTGCCGATTCTTACTCCAAGGTCTTTCATCCTGGACAGCGATGTGGAATCACTGACGTCAAAGTCCTCTGTTCTCGCCATATCTTTAAGGACGTTAATAACATCGGCACGATCCATGGGCTGGCCATCTACAGGGGGTGCAGAGCCAGCCAGTTTGTCAGCTCGTTCATTTCCCTCGACTCTCGCATGTCCCGGGATGAAGATGAAGGTGACTTTACGGACAACAGACTTCCGCAGCGATTCAGTCCACTGTCTACGTACAGATCCAGCTTCGACCTTCTGAATCATGCTCATTGAATTCCATTCTCAAGTAAACAGAAGGATATAAAATATGCATGCTATTATCTCCCTTCTCAAGTTAACATAAGGATATAAAATGTGAATGCTATTATCTCCCTTCTCAAGTCAACATAAGGATATAAAATATGCACGCTATTATCTCCCTTCTCACGTCAACATAAGGATACAAAATATGCATGCTATTATCTCCCTTCTCAAGTCAACATAAGGATATATAATATGCACGCTATTATCTCCCTTCTCAAGTCAACATAAGGATATATAATATGCACGCTATTATCTCCCTTCTCAAGTCAACATAACTTCTTCTTCTTCTTCTTCTTCAGCGTTCCGAGCCATTGAGGTTCTTTGCTGCAAATACAATCTGTCTCCATTCGTCTCTCTGGTGGACCTTCTCTTGCCAGTCGTTGATTCCAAGTGCTTGTAGGTCTGTATGTATATTATCTCTCCACCGCCTTCTTGGTCTACCTCGGGGTCTACGGTCATTTATTTCCTGAGTGTAAGCGAGTTTTGTTTCCCTATTATCTTCCATTCTTTCTATATGCCCCAGCCATTGTAGTCTATTAGCCTTCATGATACCAGTGATTAGCGGGGACTTAAACAAATCATAAATGTCTTTGTTACTTCTTCTTTTCCACTCTCCACTTTGTGTATCCCTAATGGGTCCAAAGATGCGTCTTAAAATTTTGTTCTCAAAGGTTTGTAACAAGGCTTCGTCTCCTTTCGTTGTACTCCAGGTTTCAGAGCCATACAGCACAACTGGTCTGATCAGTGTTTTGTATATTGTGATTTTGGTGTTACGAGATAGCGCCTTTGATTTTAGTAGATGTTGTAGTGCATAGTATATCTTATTTCCAGAGTTGATTCTAGTTTGTATTTCTTCCCTTATGATGTTGGAGCAGTTGAAGATTGTACCCAGGTATTTGTATGTTTCCGTTCTTTTAATGGTCATATTATCTATTTGTATGTGGCCAGAGTTTTTAGCCATTCCGTCTCTTGAAATTACCATATATTCTGTCTTATCTTGGTTGATAACCAGCCCCATCTGTTGGGCTTTTTCCTTTAAGTGAGTCAATATTTCCAATGTCTTTTGTTC
>JACEFZ010022099.1:15000-33292 GCA_014155875.1 Cepaea nemoralis | reverse complement strand
ATATTTTAAATTTTTCTTTTTAAAAACCAAATGTTAAAATCTTTCCCGAAAGCCAATAATTTCCCCTTTTTTTGGTTCACACCGCTACTTCCCATTTTCCTTCATTCTTCATTTTTGTTTGTCCCAAACCTTCTTTTTCTTTGGCACAGAATCTGGTAAACTCAAAAGCCACAATTGTATTCTCTAGTGGTTGCGAGATGTCCACGACCCACTTCCGTATGTTGCCAGGAGAAAGATGCAAGTTCTCTACCAGCGAGATTTCCACGACCCACTTCCGTATGTTGCCAGGGAAAAGATGCAAGTTCTCTACCAGCGAGATTTCCACGACCCACTTCAGTATGTTGCCAGGGAAAAGATTCAAGTTCTCTCAACTTTGCTTTAATTTTCTTGCCAGTGTTTTTGGCAAGGGTTCTTCATACTGTTTGACCTTTTGGCCTGTGCATTGCTGAGGCCTGCTTGCATGTGATTTCTTTTGAACAACGTTCTATATACCTCCTGACTGATGTCAATCGATGTTTATTGCAACCTCAAGGAAACCAGGAGAATTAGAATGCGATTAACATTGAATATCTAGCATAATGAGTTACGCCACAAAGATTTTTTAAAGAATTATCAAGCAAAGAGTTAGGCTGAAATTACAACCAGAAATGTGGAAAACGTTGTGAGTTTGTGAACCACGCGTCTTAAAGACAAAGATAGCAGGTCGACATGCCTAATGGACAAGAGCATTCACTCTTAACTTCAGATGTGCTGATGCCGAGCTAGCGGTTTCAACGACTACACCGGTTAGCTGGACTAAAATGTTGACTTCTCGTCCTTGACATGCGCGTGTAAATTACAAGTACCTCTTAAGTCGGAATAGGTTCCTCTGATGACGAGGGAGACTAGTAATGGGGAAAGTTAATCTTCACACAAACAACACTCCAGTACACTCCCCAGTAGTGGCAATTATTAGAATAGCACCGCGTGTATGGACTAGGCTTGAGTTCAAAGCGAGCACAAATAAGGCATACATGGTAGCTCACACCACAGTGTCTCACATACATGGTAGCTCACACCACAGTGTCTCACATACATGGTAGCTCACACCACAGTGTCTCACATACATGGTAGCTCACACCACAGTGTCCTCACCATACATGGTAGCTCACACCACAGTGTCTCACATACATGGTAGCACACACCACAGTGTCTCACATACATGGTAGCTCACACCACAGTGTCTCACATACATGGTAGCTCACACCACAGTGTCTCACATACATGGTAGCTCACACCACAGTGTCTCACATACATGGTAGCTCACACCACAGTGTCTCACATACATGGTAGCTCACACCACAGTGTCTCACATACATGGTAGCTCACACCACAGTGTCTCACATACATGGTAGCTCACACCACAGTGTCTCACATACTTGATCATTTTACAAACAAACCTCACACATGATCCTTTTACAAACAAACCTCACACATTATCAGTTTACAAACAAACCTCACACATGATCATTTTACAAACAAATCGCACACATACTAACATACACGCAAGATGTCTGCGAGTAAACACGCGGTGATATTTGGTGTTATAATGAAAGGAGAGACATTGGAGAACATCGTGACAACTGTAAATATCAGTGGGACTAGAGGCAGAGACAGACAGAGAAAGTAAACTTGGTGGTCCATGATATTCTAAGAATTGGTTGTAACATTTCACTGATTAAGTGCCATGGAATGATTAATCCTATTATGCTACTTCCCGATTCTGCCATGGGCTTACATATCGCCGAAATGTTGTCATTGTGATATAATATACAACATTTCTGCTAAAATATTAGCGACGTGCCATGGAGGAACACCATCAGTAGAGTTGAGCCAGACTACCAAGGACGAAGTTTGTGGAGAGACGTGGGTAGCCACGTCAATGTTTACGACACACGCTGAACAACAGGTGACGGAACTGCCCAACATGTTTACCAGGAGAGAAGAGTAGTCACCCCTGCAGCCGGATATAACAATACGAAATAAAAACAATTATCTATGTGTACAAATTTTCTGGTCACGTTATGAAAAGAAATAAATTAGAGAACTTGGTGACAACTGGCAAGATTGAGGAGAAGAGAACTAGGGGAGGGCAGAGAAGTAAATACCGGGTTGGTTTGACCACGTTGTATGGCTGAGACAAGAACACAGAGCTGATCCACGAATCTGGTGATCGAGTGAGATGGTAAAACATGACCGCTAATCTTACCAGCATGGCACATGATGATCATGTGTAATTCCTGCGAAAACGTGAGATATACCAAACACAGACACAGCATATACATCCTTCTTCGTTAGGAAGCAGGCGCAGAAGTTCAATTGTGAAGGGTTGCAAGAAAAACTGTGCATCTGAAGGTTTGCAAACGGATATGGATATATAGAGGAAATATATACCGGGAAGATAGTCTGATGTAATTTTCACGCCTGTAATAAGTTTTCAGAATTTCAGTTACTTGAATGCGCAGCTAGCTGTCCCAACATGTCATCCGTAAAAAGAACAACAAAATTTACAGCTTTGTTTGTCATCTGAATATCACATCCCGCCCGTGTGTTACAGGGGTCCACTCTCATCTCATCATGTTCCTCTTGTACCTTGCGGTGTCGAGGTGAAGCATAAACAGCGGGAGAGTACCCGTCCATCATCTCATCATGTTCCTCTTATACCTTGCGGTGTCGAGGTGAAGTATAAACAGCGGCAGAATAGCCCGCTTGTGGAGTGCATTCTTTAAAGTTACACATCCCTTAAAGGACGTTGCAGTCAACACGAGCATTTTTTCCCATAATAGAAGGAAATAATAGTAAAGTTGTAACCTACTCATCATCATCCAGTGCCTTGCGATCAACGCTACCACAAATTACGATTTCCGATGTCATGGATCAATTTGTGTGTTGGTGTGTTGACTTCCCTTCCGTGCCATGACACAAAACTGTCAATAATCTTCTCACGCTGTCTTCCTCTATCTCTCTTTCCGCAAATCTTTCCGGTTGACACAACATGTTCCAGTTCTTGTCTTCTCATAATGTGGCCAAAGCACGAGGACTGCCTCTTCCTGATGTTTGTGATAAGTTGTCTTTGCGACTCAGCTTCCCTTAAAACATCTTGATTGCTCTTTTTGGCTGTCCAACTAATTTTCAGCATTCTTCTATAAAACCACATCTCCAAGGCTTCCATTGATGTTTTCGCCTATGTACTAATTGTCCAGGACTCGCAGTCGTATGTTAAAACTGGTTCTGTGTAACATGCATGAACTCTATTCCTGACTTTCAAGGACAGTGACGTATTGCACAAAACGTTTTTCATTTGACAGAATGCAGTTTTTGCTTCTCTTTTGCTTCTCTTACAATGCATGTCATAAGAGACGATTCAGGCAAGTCGACATGGAACTGTCCAGTCCATCCCATAGAAAGCTTTAGCTGAAAAAGTCCAACCAACCATGGAGAATTCTAAAGAAAAAAAAAGAAAGAAACTATCTCGGCCATTTAAGATGAAATGATACTCCCCCTCCCCAGAACACGTGTGGCGCGATGGGAGGAAAACTACGGGAAGTCTGGATCGCCGAGTTATCTTCTTTAATCTAAGGACTAGCATCCGGAATGTTACACCAATGCAAGATTTGGAAAAACACGGTACAGGAAATGAAATATTAGAATAGCATTTTGGGATTATGCCTAAATGATGGAATTAAGCAACCAAACATCTTCCGAGCACAGGTGAAACAGTGCTGATCTCAGACCATGAATAGAAATAGCAATCAAATTCAATTAAGCAAGTGGAATGATCACAAACATAACGAAAAAGTTCTCGCTGACATTAAAGATCAAATCCAACAATGGGCGGAATACTCTGAGGAACTTCTAAATAGACGCATCCCTGTAGACACACCGGATATCCAGCTTGCAGTTGTGGAACTGGATATCAGCTGTGAGAAACTAAAGAAGAAATCAGTAACGCTAATGAGGATGGAAAAGCTGCATGACCGGAAGGTGTCGCAGTAAGGGCTATTAAAGCCTGCGAGGGTAGGGGGTGGGGAAAACAAATTATTTTGAACACTTGATGACTTGTCAAGTGCAGAATGTTTCCCACGATACCAGTCTTTCGAAGCTTCTCTCTGTCATATGCCAGACATCGTGTCCCTGTTGATGTGACGTGTAAATTATCCATCACATCTTGCATTCATCTACGACCTGATCTTCCCTCTGTTCTTGTTCCATCATTTCCAACTCATAAACATTTTAATTTCACTAGTTTCTGCAAAGCAATGATTGGCATCACATTTCTATCGCCCGTCAGCAGTGAATCCATGTGGATTATGCTTACATGCTAAACTAGGTTTTTCGCCGGGATCACGAATAGCATGTTGTCCCTTTCAAATACAAATTTAAAAAAAACCCACACCGTTCACATCATGAGTCCCAGCAGGTCAATTGGAGACCGACATGGCGCCTTTAATCTCCTCCACCTTCTGCAATCGTGCACTTTTGGGTAAGTAGGTAATTCTCTTTCACATGGTGTTGCCGCCTGGCCTACTGCACTCGTCTGAACACCTATACACGTTTGCTTCCTGGGTGTTGTTCTGTTCAAACAGGAGAGGATCTCGGAGACACTCAGGCCTATAATTAAGGTTAATGGGAGCGTTGCCCAAATTGTGAATGCCTTAATTGTGCTGCTCGGTCCGCACAGAACGGGGTGGGCCACGGGTAATAGTAGGTATTGAAAATTGAGGAGTGCTTGATAAAACAACTCTTCTAGTTATGTTCTTCCTGTTCTACTTGTTGCTGCTGTTGTTGTTGTTGTTATTGTTGTTGTTGTTGTTGTTGTTGTTGTTGTTGTCCTTCTTCTTCTTCTTCTTCTTCTTCTTCTTCTTCTTCTTCTTCTTCTTCTTCTTCTTCTTCTTCTTCTTCTTCTTCTTCTTCTTCTTCTTCTTCTTCTTCTTCTTCTTCTTCTTCTTCTTCTCTTCCTCCTCCTCTTCTTCCTCCTCTTCCTCCTCCTCCTCCTTCGTCGTCCCAAAACGTGTAGCCTCAGACTTCAACACCTGTTTTCTGGAGAACAGCATCTCCTGTCCTGTGTTGACCATACGTTGTGTCCTTACCGTCGTTCCGGTGTGTCTCCTTGCGGCCGTACGCTGTGTCGAGACTCTTTACACTGTAGCGGTTTTCACGTGTCCATTTGTTCCCGTGGTCCACAGTTTAGTAATACCACCAGTCACTGAGGCGGACCCTTTCGAGACTAGAAACATTGCATCGTCGCCGCTGGACATTGACCCACCTATGAGGCACTACATCGACGTTCTCGGCAAGATAGATCAGACAGCTGTATGTATGCCCGTATAGTGGCGTTTCAGTGCAGAGATATACAGAACGCTTCCGTATACTGGCGTTTCAGTGCTGTGATGTACAGTACGCTTCCGTATACTGGTGTTTCAGTGCTGAGATGTACAGTACGCTTCCGTATACTGGTGTTTCAGTGCTGAGATGTACAGTACGCTTCCGTATACTGGTGTTTCAGTGCTGAGATGTACAGTACGCTTCCGTATACTGGCGTTTCAGTGCTGAGATGTACAGTACGCTTCCGTATACTGGTGTTTCAGTGCTGAGATGTACAGTACGCTTCCGTATACTGGTGTTTCAGTGCTGAGATGTACAGTACGCTTCCGTATACTGGTGTTTCAGTGCTGAGATGTACAGTACGCTTCCGTATACTGGTGTTTCAGTGCTGAGATGTACAGTACGCTTCCGTATACTGGTGTTTCAGTGCTGAGATGTACAGTACGCTTCCGTATACTGGTGTTTCAGTGCTGAGATGTACAGTACGCTTCCGTATACTGGCGTTTCAGTGCTGAGATGTACAGTACGCTTCCGTATACTGGCGTTTCAGTGCTGTGATGTACAGTACGCTTCCGTATACTGGCGTTTCAGTGCTGAGATGTACAGTACGCTTCCGTATACTGGCGTTTCAGTGCTGAGATGTACAGTACGCTTCCGTATACTGGCGTTTCAGTGCTGAGATGTACAGTACGCTTCCGTATACTGGCGTTTCAGTGCTGAGATGTACAGTACGCTTCCGTATACTGGCGTTTCAGTGCTGAGATGTACAGTACGCTTCCGTATACTGGTGTTTCAGTGCTGAGATGTACAGTACGCTTCCGTATACTGGTGTTTCAGTGCTGAGATGTACAGTACGCTTCCGTATACTGGTGTTTCAGTGCTGAGATGTACAGTACGCTTCCGTATACTGGTGTTTCAGTGCTGAGATGTACAGTACGCTTCCGTATACTGGTGTTTCAGTGCTGAGATGTACAGTACGCTTCCGTATACTGGTGTTTCAGTGCTGAGATGTACAGTACGCTTCCGTATACTGGTGTTTCAGTGCTGAGATGTACAGTACGCTTCCGTATACTGGTGTTTCAGTGCTGAGATGTACAGTACGCTTCCGTATACTGGTGTTTCAGTGCTGAGATGTACAGTACGCTTCCGTATACTGGTGTTTCAGTGCTGAGATGTACAGTACGCTTCCGTATACTGGTGCCCCAATGCTGTGAAGTGCAATGCATGTCCATATATTGGTGTTTTCACCCGCGACAATGCGTGGCCACAGACTGGTGTTTTCACTCTTCTCAGTGCAAATCATTATAGTGATATTTCCACTTTCGCTATGCATGTGCGTACACTGGTGATTCTACGATATGCCGTGCAGTGCAATGCGTGTGCGTATTCTGGTGAATCTGTGATACGCCGTGCAGTGCAATGTAGTGCGTGTGCGTATACTGGTGATTCCACGATATGCCGTGCAATGCAGTGCGTGTGCGTATACTGGCGATTCCACGATTTGCCCTGCAATGCAGTGCATATGCCGGTATTTCAACGTTCAACTGTGTATTTCCGTATACTAACATGTGCATGTCCATACACTGGTATTTCAACGTTCAACTGTGTATTTCCGTATACTAACATGTGCATGTCCATACACTGGTATTTCAACGTTCAACTGTGTATTTCCGTATACTAACATGTGCATGTCCATACACTGGTATTTCAACGTTCAACTGTGTATTTCCGTATACTAACATGTGCATGTCCATACACTGGTAGTTCAACGTTCAACTGTGTATTTCCGTATACTAACATGTGCATGTCCATACACTGGTATTTCAACGTTCAACTGTGTATTTCCGTATACTAACATGTGCATGTCCATACACTGGTATTTCAACGTTCAACTGTGTATTTCCGTATACTAACATGTGCATGTCCATACACTGGTAGTTCAACGTTCAACTGTGTATTTCCGTATACTAACATGTGCATGTCCATACACTGGTATTTCAACGTTCAACTGTGTATTTCCGTATACTAACATGTGCATGTCCATACACTGGTATTTCAACGTTCAACTGTGTATTTCCGTATACTAACATGTGCATGTCCATACACTGGTATTTCAACGTTCAACTGTGTATTTCCGTATACTAACATGTGCATGTCCATACACTGGTATTTCAACGTTCAACTGTGTATTTCCGTATACTAACATGTGCATGTCCATACACTGGTATTTCAACGTTCAACTGTGTATTTCCGTATACTAACATGTGCATGTCCATACACTGGTATTTCAACGTTTAACGGTGTATTTCCGTATACTAACATGTGCATGTCCATACACTGGTGTTTCAACGTTCCGCAATGCCTGTCCACATTCTGGTGATTCTACGGTTTGCCGTGCAATGCAGAGCGTGTGATTATACTGGTTTTTCCACTTTCCACAGTGAATATCCGTATACTGGTGATTCCACGCTCTGCAGAACATGTCCGTGTATTGATAAAGTTTTGTCATCTCACGCGATCACCCAATTCTAGGATCAGGTCTATGTCCATGTACCGAACATAAGATAGAACCAAGCAATCCATCTAGGTATTTATTTCTTTGCCACTCTTTTGCTCTTTGCCCTCAGTGCTGCCAGTTGTCACCAAGTTTTCCAGCTTTTTCCCCCTCTTAGATTATGGCTCCATAAAAGTCAGCGTGGATGAATGGTTTAGTGCGCTCGCTCTTAAATTCCGGTGCGCTGATGCCGAGTTGTCGGGTTCAACCCCTACACCTATCAGCTGGACTAAGATGTGGACTTCTCGTCCTTGAATTAGGGGAGTAAATATAAATTACCTTTGAAATCGGAATGGGTTCGCCTGATGGCGAGGGACCCTGGTCATTGGGAAAGTTAATCCGCATGCACACATCAGTCCAGTGCAATCCCTAGTTGTAGCAACTACTTCTAGTAGTCGCGCGTGTATGGACTACACTCGACTTCAAAGCGAGCAAACAATAAACTTGCTCCACAAGTCATAAATCTGCGGAATAATTAATAATTTGTGTGACGTGGTGGCTTAGAGCAGTGGTTCTCAGCCGGTGGGGATTTTAGGGTTTCCATGGGGAAGAATTACAATTATTTCAAGATCGCGTTAATACAAGAACCGATTACTTGATATTGTTTTTCCCTCCAAACTTCACGGTTCTGTACTTCTCGCCCTTCTGAAATTCGTTTTATAACGTAAGTAGACCCGCAAATCACGTTTTTTGTAGACGTCTAGACGTGTTCCAGTATGTATTATTAAATTTAATTTCCATTTGTACTTATACTGTGTAGGGGCGGGAGGGGGATATTTATAGGGAGGAAATACCAAAAAAAAGGGGTGGGGGGGGGTGACATTCTGAACATATGATGAATGTGTACATGGGCCAAAAAAGATTGAGAACCACTGGCTTAGAGGATACCGAGACGTGTAGTTTCGTATTCAGCCGTCCTACCGAGTCGAGGGCTCGAAATCGCTTTACGTTGATTTCCATAATATGAGGCGTCGGCCTTTCAGAAAGCAATAACAAACTATTGAACTACAAATTGTCTTGTAAATCACAAACCGCCACTAAATGCTGGGGTTGACTGCAGCGTCCTGTAAAGAACACGAAACTAACATTGCATAGGAAGGTGACAACAACCTGCTCATTATAGAGGTTCGAACACAAGTCCCAAGATATATTAACCAAACATTATGTTCCTCTACCATTAACTCCTTTCTTTGTAAATACGATTAACTAATATGCATAGAGACCATAGATTTTTATAAAATAATTTGTAGGAGAATACAGATTTGCTGGCAACAATTTGTAGAGAGAATACAGATTTGCTGGCAATAATTTGTAGAGAGAATACAGATTTGCTGACAATAATTTGTAGAGAGAATATAGGTTTGCTGACAATAATTTGTGGAGAGAATATAGGTTTGCTGACAATAATTTGTAGAGAGAATACAGATTTGCTGGCAATAATTTGTATAAATATAGGTTTGCTGGCAATAATTTATAGAGATAATACAGATTTGCTGACAATAATTTGTAGAGAGAATATAGGTTTGCTGGCAATCATTTGTAGAGAGAATACAGATTTGCTGGCAATAATTTGTAGAGAGAATATAAGTTTGCTGGCAATAATTTGTAGAGAGAATATAGGTTTGCTGGCAATCATTTGTAGAGAGAATAAAGATTTGCTGGCAATCATTTGTAGAGAGAATACAGATTTGCTGGCAATAATTTCTCAAGAAACTAATGTGTAGAACAAGTGTATAGACTTCAGACAGTAATCTGTAGAGAGAATCTAGATTTGTTGGCAATAAAATGTAGAGAGAAAATAGGTGTCTATGCAATAATTTGTAAAGATAATATAGATTTGCTGGCAATAAAATGTAGAGAGAAGATAGGTTTCTATGCAATAATTTGTAAAGATAATATAAATGTGCTGGCAATAAAATGTAGAGAGAAAATAGGTTTATATGCAATAATTTGTAAAGATAATATAGATGGGGTAGCAGGGTAGGGGTATCCCCTATCAAAGGAGAAGTAAGACGCCTTCTTCCCTCCGCTAGCCTAGGGACACCCTTGGGCAAGGTGGAGTACCCGATTAGCCGGCCCCCCCCCCCCCCCGATCAGGGTTACTTGAAGCCAAGTGTGCAAGGGGTGGATGAAGATGCAGAGCAGCCGACAGATAGTTGTAGGTTATGGTCTCCACCTTCATGGCGATAGGCAGAGGATCTCTTTTTTAGGAGACAATGGCTACGGTCACAAACAAGTATGGTCACTGCCAGGAAGGAAAGCAATGGCAAACTACCTTCTTTATAGATGCCAAGAAAATTATCTTGTGTGGACTCATCAATAATCAGAAATATTGAGGATATGGAAGGAATCAGCATTGGGGGACGATGCATCAATAACATTAGATATGCAGATGATACAGTCTTGATTGCAGACAATGAACAGGACCTGCAAAATTTAGTAGATGCGGTTGTTACACACAGTGAACAACTGGGGTTAGAATTAAATTGAAAAAAGACACAGATTATGGTCGTCACTAGGAAGAACGAAATACCACAATGTAATATACAAGTAAATGGGAATATTCTTCAACAAGTGAATAGGTACAATTATCTCGGAACAGTAATAACATCTGATGGGAGATGCCTTGAAGAGATTAGAATAAGAATCGCCATGGCAAAAGTAGCCTTTAGCAAGATGAAAAACATACTGACCAATAAAAAGATGTCAATTGAAACGAGAAAAAGAGTGTTGAGATGCTACATAGAACCTGTACTTTTATATGGATGTGAAGCTTGGACAATGAGCAGTCAGGCTGAAAAACATCTGATGGCTGTAGAAATGTGGTCTCTGAGGAAAATGCAAAGAATACCATGGACAGCCAGAAAGACCAATGAACAAGTTCTTAAAGAAAGAAATGAAGTTCGTAAACTGATTAGAGACATTAGACGTAGACAGTCACAATGTTTTGGCCATGTTATAAGAAGAAATGATTTGGAGAACTTGGTGACAACTGGTAAGATCGAGGGGAACAGACCAAGGGGAAGACCTAGAGGCAAGCACCTGGATGGCTTGGCCTTGTGGCATGGTCGAGACAGAAACATGGAGCTGATCCACAACTTTGGTGATCAAGTGAAATGGCAGAACATGACCGCCCACGCGTACCGGCATGGCACATGATGGATGGAATATATATTTTAATACAACAATTTGTTGATTGAATAAAGATTTACAGATATCAATATATATTTATATATTTTAATTAATATTAATATTGTACTCGGCAAATATCAATTTGCAGAGAATACGAGGGTAAGTTAATAAGTAAGTCACAAATGGCTGTAGAAAAATAGCTAAATATGATAACAACTTGAAACCAGTATATGTTTATACATACATTGTCCCTTTATTTCTCAACATAATCTCCACCAACATTGATGTACTTATCGTTTTATCAGTCCTCCCAAAACGGTTGCATAGAATTGCGTGCTCTGTTTTCTAAACCACGTTTTCACTTCACACATTCAACTTCGGCATCATTCGCGAAATGTCTCCCGCCAAGGTGGGTTGTCAGTATTTGTGCTGACAAATGTTTATCTCGTAAAGCGGTGCACAGCTGGGTGGAAAACGTTACGAGGGTGCGTCAATAAGTAAGTCACACAGTTCTGTGGGATGGCCGGTAAATGAAAACAAAGCACGCAGTTCTAAACATCCGGTTTGGGAGGACTGATAAAACGATGGGATAAGTGAATCCGTTTTGGTGGAAATTATGTTGAGAAATAAAGGGACAATGTACGTATAAAAATAAACTGATTTCAAGTTATCATGTGTAGTTATTTTTCTACAGCCATTTGTGACGTACTTATTAACTTACCCTCGTAATTTGGTTAAAGAATAAAGATTTGTTGACAGTAATTTGTATAGAGAATATAGAAATGCAGACAATAACTTGTAGAAAGAATATAGATTTGCAAACAACTAAACTAAAAATAGTGTCAGCAAACACACGACTCACAAATAAATAAACCGCTGCAGCTTCAAGTAAATAACCACATACTGCTGTTGTTATTTGATTGAAACAAGTAAGCATCCATGGAAACCATGTGTGAAGTATTCGCTAGATTTAAACTGTCCTAAGTGAGATCAGGTCCCTGGCACAATTCAACTGTTGGGTGACTGCGCGAGCCGTGTGATGTCACGCGGGGTATTATAAGCCAATCAGAACGGATGTAATTCGTGTCTGCGTGTCTCACTGAATAGGCGCAATTGCCAGAAGTTGTATTTCCCATGATGAGCGTGAGCTCTCCACACGGTGGGTGCGGGTCTATGGGTGTTGTTTGTCGACCATCATCGTGAGGAGTTACTGTGATTCTCTTGCAGCCTCGCAGTGTGTGAAGTTGCATTCCCATGATGAGCGTGAGTGAGCTCTCCACACGGTGGGTTGCGGTCTATGGGTGTTGTTTGTCGACCATCATCGTGAGGAGTTACTGTGATTCTCTTGCGCTCGCAGGCAAGTGTATTACGCCGAAGTGTGTGAAGTGTTGTTTCCCATGATGAGCGTGAGAGCTATTCCCACACGCAGTGGGTGCATTTCCCAATGGAGTCTACACGGTGTTGTGTTGTTTGTCGACCATCATCGTGAGGAGTTCTGTGATTCTCTTGCAGCCTCGCAGTGTGTGAAGTTGCATTTCCCATGATGAGCGTGAGCTCTCCACACGGTGGGTGCGGGTCTATGGGTGTTGTTTGTCGACCATCATCGTGAGGAGTTACTGTGATTCTCTTGCAGCCTCGCAGTGTGTGAAGTTGCATTCCCATGATGAGCGTGAGCTCTCCACACGGTGGTGCGGTCTATGGTGTTTTGTCGCATCTCGTGAGGTTACTGTGATTCTCTTGCAGCTCGCAGTGTGGAAGTTGCATTCCTGTGAGGTGAGCTCTCCACACGGTGGGTGCGGGTCTAGGGTGTGTGTTTGTCGCCTCATCGTGAGGCGTAGTATCTCTGCAGCCTGCAGTGTGTGAAGTTGCATTTCCCATGATGAGCGTGAGCTCTCCACACGGTGGGTGCGGGTCTATGGGTGTTGTTTGTCGACCATCATCGTGAGGAGTTACTGTGATTCTCTTGCAGCCTCGCAGTGTGTGAAGTTGCATTTCCCATGATGAGCGTGAGCTCTCCACACGGTGGGTGCGGGTCTATGGGTGTTGTTTGTCGACCATCATCGTGAGGAGTTACTGTGATTCTCTTGCAGCCTCGCAGTGTGTGAAGTTGCATTTCCCATGATGAGCGTGAGCTCTCCACACGGTGGGTGCGGGTCTATGGGTGTTGTTTGTCGACCATCATCGTGAGGAGTTACTGTGATTCTCTTGCAGCCTCGCAGTGTGTGAAGTTGCATTTCCCATGATGAGCGTGAGGTCTTCCACACGGTGGGTGCGGGTCTATGGGTGTTGTTTGTCGACCATCATCGTGAGGAGTTACTGTGATTCTCTTGCAGCCTCGCAGTGTGTGAAGTTGCATTTCCCATGATGAGCGTGAGCTCTCCACACGGTGGGTGCGGGTCTATGGGTGTTGTTTGTCGACCATCATCGTGAGGAGTTACTGTGATTCTCTTGCAGCCTCGCAGTGTGTGAAGTTGCATTTCCCATGATGAGCGTGAGCTCTCCACACGGTGGGTGCGGGTCTATGGGTGTTGTTTGTCGACCATCATCGTGAGGAGTTACTGTGATTCTCTTGCAGCCTCGCAGTGTGTGAAGTTGCATTTCCCATGATGAGCGTGAGCTCTCCACACGGTGGTGCGGGTCTATGGGTGTTGTTTGTCGACCATCATCGTGAGGAGTTACTGTGATTCTCTTGCAGCCTCGCAGTGTGTGAAGTTGCATTTCCCATGATGAGCGTGAGCTCTCCACACGGTGGGTGCGGGTCTATGGGTGTTGTTTGTCGACCATCATCGTGAGGAGTTACTGTGATTCTCTTGCAGCCTCGCAGTGTGTGAAGTTGCATTTCCCATGATGAGCGTGAGCTCTCCACACGGTGGGTGCGGGTCTATGGGTGTTGTTTGTCGACCATCATCGTGAGGAGTTACTGTGATTCTCTTGCAGCCTCGCAGTGTGTGAAGTTGCATTTCCCATGATGAGCGTGAGCTCTCCACACGGTGGGTGCGGGTCTATGGGTGTTGTTTGTCGACCATCATCGTGAGGAGTTACTGTGATTCTCTTGCAGCCTCGCAGTGTGTGAAGTTGCATTTCCCATGATGAGCGTGAGCTCTCCACACGGTGGGTGCGGGTCTATGGGTGTTGTTTGTCGACCATCATCGTGAGGAGTTACTGTGATTCTCTTGCAGCCTCGCAGTGTGTGAAGTTGCATTTCCCATGATGAGCGTGAGCTCTCCACACGGTGGGTGCGGGTCTATGGGTGTTGTTTGTCGACCATCATCGTGAGGAGTTACTGTGATTCTCTTGCAGCCTCGCAGTGTGTGAAGTTGCATTTCCCATGATGAGCGTGAGCTCTCCACACGGTGGGTGCGGGTCTATGGGTGTTGTTTGTCGACCATCATCGTGAGGAGTTACTGTGATTCTCTTGCAGCCTCGCAGTGTGTGAAGTTGCATTTCCCATGATGAGCGTGAGCTCTCCACACGGTGGGTGCGGGTCTATGGGTGTTGTTTGTCGACCATCATCGTGAGGAGTTACTGTGATTCTCTTGCAGCCTCGCAGTGTGTGAAGTTGCATTTCCCATGATGAGCGTGAGCTCTCCACACGGTGGGTGCGGGTCTATGGGTGTTGTTTGTCGACCATCATCGTGAGGAGTTACTGTGATTCTCTTGCAGCCTCGCAGTGTGTCAAGTTGCATTTCCCATGATGAGCGTGAGCTCTCCACACGGTGGGTGCGGGTCTATGGGTGTTGTTTGTCGACCATCATCGTGAGGAGTTACTGTGATTCTCTTGCAGCCTCGCAGTGTGTGAAGTTGCATTTCCCATGATGAGCGTGAGCTCTCCAAACGGTGGGTGCGGGTCTATGGGTGTTGTTTGTCGACCATCATCGTGAGGAGTTACTGTGATTCTCTTGCAGCCTCGCAGTGTGTGAAGTTGCATTTCCCATGATGAGCGTGAGCTCTCCAAACGGTGGGTGCGGGTCTATGGGTGTTGTTTGTCGCCATCATCGTGAGGAGTTACTGTGATTCTCTTGCAGCCTCGCAGTGTGTGAAGTTGCATTTCCCATGATGAGCGTGAGCTCTCCACACGGTGGGTGCGGGTCTATGGGTGTTGTTTGTCGACCATCATCGTGAGGAGTTACTGTGATTCTCTTGCAGCCTCGCAGTGTGTGAAGTTGCATTTCCCATGATGAGCGTGAGCTCTCCACACGGTGGGTGCGGGTCTATGGGTGTTGTTTGTCGACCATCATCGTGAGGAGTTACTGTGATTCTCTTGCAGCCTCGCAGTGTGTGAAGTTGTATTTCCCATGATGAGCGTGAGCTCTCCACACGGTGGGTGCGGGTCTATGGGTGTTGTTTGTCGACCATCATCGTGAGGAGTTACTGTGATTCTCTTGCAGCCTCGCAGTGTGTGAAGTTGTATTTCCCATGATGAGCGTGAGCTCTCCACACGGTGGGTGCGGGTCTATGGGTGTTGTTTGTCGACCATCATCGTGAGGAGTTACTGTGATTCTCTTGCAGCCTCGCAGTGTGTGAAGTTGTATTTCCATGATGAGCGTGAGCTCTCCACACGGTGGGTGCGGGTCTATGGGTGTTGTTTGTCGACCATCATCGTGAGGAGTTACTGTGATTCTCTTGCAGCCTCGCAGTGTGTGAAGTTGCATTTCCCATGATGAGCGTGAGCTCTCCACACGGTGGGTGCGGGTCTATGGGTGTTGTTTGTCGACCATCATCGTGAGGAGTTACTGTGATTCTCTTGCAGCCTCGCAGTGTGTGAATTTGCATTCCCATGATGAGCGTGAGCTCTCCACACGGTGGGTGCAGGGTCTATGGGTGTTGTTTGTCGACCATCATCGTGAGGAGTTACTGTGATTCTCTTGCAGCCTCGCAGTGTGTGAAGTTGTAGTTTTCAGCTGGCTCTCTCGTCCGACCAATGGTTAGGTAGTCCGTTGATGATTGACCGACCATGACGCTGCGGACACCGTAGTGGGCCGGTTGTCCATTCGTTGGCCGGATTAGTGAAGAGTGACTATTCCGTGGCATGGTGATACATGGGAGTTGATGTGTCATCTTGTTCTCCCGAAAATAAGATCTAAACCTATATAATAAGCCCTAAATCGACTTTTCGGGACGCTTTAAATGTAAGTTTAAAAAAAAAAAAGGCTGGTATCATATCCTTTACGGACGTATCAGTCAACCCCAACATTTAAAATTTGTTTTTTGCTGTTCGTGATTCCTGGGCAAGTTTATGTTCAGTAGTTTGCCCTTTTTTTCTGAACGACCGGCACGCATACCATTTCATTAAAAAAAAAAAAACAATACAGTTGTGTTTCGAAAGCGGTATGCGGGATTACGAACTTCCCCAGTAACACCTTCGCTGCGGAGTGGGCTTTAATGTAAGACACACTCCTAAAATAAGCCCTAGTTAAGATCGTCAGCTAGAATGTAAGACACAACCTCTAAAATAATGCCCTAGTTAAGATCAGTCAGCTAGAATGTAAGTACACAACTCTAAAATAAGCCTAGTTAAGATCGTCAGCTAGCAATGTAAGACACACCTCTAAATAAACCCCTAGTTAAGATCATCAGCTAGAATGTAAGGAACACACCCCTAAAATAAAGCTAGTTAAGATCATCAGCTAGAATGTAAGACACCACCCCTAAAATAAGCCCTAGTTAAGATCTTCAGCTAGAATTAAGACACACCCCTAAATAAACCCTAGTTAAGATCATACAGCTAGAATGTAAGTCACACCCCTAAAATAAACCCTAGTTAAGATCATCAGATAGAATGTAAGACACACCCCTAAAATAAGCCCTAGTTAAGATCTTCAGCTAGAAATGTAAGACACACCCCTAAAATAAGCCCTAGTTAAGATCGCCAAGCTAGAATGTAAGACACACCCTTAAATAAACCCTAGTTAAGATCATCAGCTAGAATGTAAGACACCCGCCTAAAATAAGCCCTAGTTAAGAGGATCAGCTTCAAGCTAGATGTAGACACACCCCTAGAAATAAGGCCCTAGTTAACGATCTTCAGCTAGAATGTTAAGACACACCCCTAAAATAAGCCCTAGTTAAGATCATCAGCTAGAATGTAAGACACACCCCTAAAATAAGCCCTAGTTAAGATCGTCAGCTTGAATGTAAGACACACCCCTAAAATAAGCCCTAGTTAAGATCTTCAGCTAGAATGTAAGACACACCCCTAAAATAAGCCCTAGTTAAGATCGTCAGCTAGAATGTAAGACACACCCCTAAAATAAGCCCTAGTTAAGATCTTCAGCTAGAATGTAAGACACACCCCTAAAATAAGCCCTAGTTAAGATCTTCAGCTAGAATGTAAGACACACCCCTAAAATAAGCCCTAGTTAAGATCGTCAGCTAGAATGTAAGACACACCCCTAAAATAATCCCTAGTTAAGATCTCAGCTAGAATGTAAGACACACCCCTAAAATAAGCCCTAGTTAAGATCGTCAGCTAGAATGTAAGACACACCCCTAAAATAAGCCCTAGTTAAGATCGTCAGCTAGAATGTAAGACACACCCCTAAAATAAGCCCTAGTTAAGATCGTCAGCTAGAATGTAAGACACACCCCTAAAATAAGCCCTAGTTAAGATCGTCAGCTAGAATGTAAGACACACCCCTAAAATAAGCCCTAGTTAAGATCTTCAGCTAGAATGTAAGACACACCCCTAAAATAAGCCCTAGTTAAGATCTTCAGCTAGAATGTAAGACACACCCCTAAAATAAGCCCTAGTTAAGATCGTCAGCTAGAGTGTAAGACACACCCCTAAAATAAGCCCTAGTTAAGATCGTCAGCTAGAATATAAGACACACCCCTAAAATAAGCCCTAGTTAAGATCGTCAGCTAGAATGAGAGACTTGTTGCCGAATGGTCAGTCGGAGTACAGAAGCCACTGGTGCTCACTTGCTGATGAATTGATGTTGTTCATAAGTTTTTTTTTTCTGCATATCCCTTATAGGGCGTTGCAGTCAACATCAGCATTTTCAGCTGCTGTTGATGTACTAGGCAAGACCACGCGCAGTAGTTTGCCATTGCTTTCTGAGCGACCGGCTCACATACCCCTAAGTTACCAACACGGCGAGAACCACTACCAATTCTCGCGCAGGTTGCGTTACTCACGAGAAAATACGGGATTACGGAGAAAGACGTTAACCCTTAGGCCAGTGTTGTTCATGATACAATACGTGACTCGTGTTAAATAAGAAGATGACATGACTGTATGTG
>JACEFZ010022099.1:0-10000 GCA_014155875.1 Cepaea nemoralis | reverse complement strand
CTATCTGTACCTATTGTGTGATTACAATATTCAATATGTGTCTTGTGTAGTGTGTGTTCGTATCTCCTCTTCTTTGCTGTGTTTCTATAAGTGTCAGTCAATACCCATGGATGCTTGTCTCGTATCATTGTGTATACGCAGTTTATTGACACCGATTTTGTTTTTCTTTTTTGCGCTCGCTTTGAGCTCAGTGTAGACCTTACACACTACCTCTAGAAGCATTTGAGTGAATTTTGTGTGAGGATTAGCGATTATGTCGCCATATTTGATGCAGCAAGAATTCCGGAAGTTTCCTGAAGCTGCCTCATGCTTTCACAATTAGTCGCATATCATTTACACGACGTCGCAATCAACCGCTGTATTTTTTTTTTCTCTATGTGGTTTACAGGGCAATTGTTTACGTTGAATAGTTTGCATTGCTTTCTGAACAACGGGTGCCCACACCATCGCAATCAAGGCTAATGCGGTCTGCTTCCTAATCGTCTGCAGCTGATTTTGAACCAACTCAGTATGTCCGGGAATTTTAAACTGCGTTCACTGCCCTATAGCCACAGCGCCGGCACCAAGGGATATAAGCGTGATAATTTCATGTTTGTTAACGGATTCCCATATTTTGCTTCCCCTTGGTCGCGCTTCCTGGGACGAACTTTTCGCTCGCCACAAGAAATGTTCCTTTTGACAACAACATTTTTAACTCTGACGTTGCTATCTACCTACGCAACACATATGTTTCTGTCACGTAAATTTATGAGAAAAGTAGGTTATATCATCATCACGTGCCATGTCAGCTGGCGTAGGCTGTCATGTCTGTCCACATATCTCGGTCTCAAGTGTTGTGGATTACCTCTGCTGATGATATTCCTCCATGCCACCATCTCAGTCCATCCAGCATCATTTCTCTTGGTCTGCCTATGTCTCTTTTTGTACGGTTTCCAGTTGTCGCGATATTCTCCAAATCCTATCTTTTCATCACATGACCAAAGAATGCTATTCGTCTCTTTCTAATTGTTGTGTATAACAACCGACCGACCGACTAGTTTCATTATATCGTCAACGTTATATTAATATTAGTATTTTAAAATAGTGATTGCCTGGAACAAGACAAATTGTTTATGTGTTGTCCAGAAAAACGTGTAGTTCTGTTTGAAACCTGTCAGGTTCCGTGGTTGCCTGTGACCTGTAAGAAACACACACATGCGCGCAGAACAAACGCTTGACAAACAAAAACAAAACCGCGTCGAAAAAGTACAAAATTAATGTCAAGACGCCAACACAAACGGTAAATCTCCACAGCAGACCGTCATCCATGTTCACAACGCCGACTTCGCAAAGAATGCCAAACGAATGAATACATATAAACACGATGTGGACATCGATGCCGGCGGTGCCAATCATGCGCGACCGACTTTCACTGACACTGAAACAGCTTCTTCTAGACGCATACCCCGTAAATTTACGTAGAAAATTGCGACCGTACAGAAAAACATACACGCTGTCAATGATAACAGCAACAGAAAATAACAGAATGCTAACTAATCGGAATTCCGCTTGGGCGATATTAACGGCGCTTTTGGTGCGACATTCAGCCGGAAGTTGATTTGCTTCCGTGCAATATTTGCAGTGATTAGTGGAGATGTTAACAGAAGATATCTGGCTACAGGGGCGGCACGAGATGATGTTGTTGCTGCTGTTTTTATGGGTATAAAATCCTTGGCCACAAGATGTCCTGTTGTCTGTGCCTGTAGAATGAAATAAATAAGTTATGTTTAAAGTATTCTGCTTTCATATGTTTTGATAGAGTAAAAGTTATGACATGACATGTAAATTATACCTTGTAACATATACGGTCTCGTGGAATATACGTCCTAGTGGAATACACGTTCTCGTGGAATATACGTCCTAGTGGAATACACGTTCTCGTGGAATGCAAAGATGTTGTTTCCAGTTATTTATTATTTTAACTCTTTCTGAATCACAGTTTTTGTTAAACCATGGAAGGGAACACAAAAAGAATGGGACAGTCCTGTCAGAAACACACGAAAACAGTAAGAATTATGGGAGAAGTGGGGACATATTGTAACAGTTGGTAATATTCATACTGCAACAACTGGTAATATTTATGGGAAAAGTATTTACATATTGCAACAGCTGGTAAGATTCGTGGGAAAAGTGTGGACATATTGTAACAGTTGGTAAGATTTATGGAACGTGTGTGGACATATTGTAACAACCGTAAAATTTATGGGAAAATGTAAGGGACATATTGTAACAGCCTTAAAGATTTGGCGAGAACAGAGGATTTTGACGTCAGTGATTCCACATCGCTGTCCAGGATGAAAGACCTGGGAGTAAGAATCGGCACAGCCAGACGCGAGAGGTACATTGGGGAAAACAAAGTGCCTCGTCAACCAACACAGAACTGGCACTATTAGCCACCGGACGCTGATGCATATGCTGGGGGAGGATCTGAGCACCTATGGACATGTCCGGAGTGCAACGAAGATACCCCAACTGATAACTGATAACTGTAACAGCTTATAAGATTCGTGGAAAAAGTGTACACACATTGTAGTAGCTGGTAAGATTCATTGTAAAAGTCTTAACATATTGTAATAGCTTATAAGATTCGTGGAAAAGGTGTGCACATATTGTAATAGCTGGTAAGATTCATGGTAAAAGTCTGAACATATTGTAACAGTGATTAAGATTCGTGGAGAAGTTTAGACATATTGTAATATTGTAAGATTCATTGGAAAATTATGGACATTGTAACAACTGATAAGATTCATGTACAAGTGTGGACATATTATAAAATTTAATAAGATTCGTGGGAAAGTGTGAACATTTTGTAACAGTTGATAAGATTCATGGGGAAAGTGTGAACATATTTTAACAGTTAGTAAGATTAATGGGAAAAGTATGGACATATTGTAAAAGTTGGTAAGATTTATTGAATAAAATGTAGACATGTAACAATTTGTAATATTCAAAGAAAAAGTGACGACATATTGTACAGTGTATAAGAATCATGGAAAAGTGTGGACATATTGTAACAGATGATACAATTCAAGGAACATAAAGAGACAAGAGAAAGACAATGATAGATGATTCTGGATATCCTGTAATATGGCATGGGGAGACATCAGTACGTAAACGGATGTATATACTGGGGATGCGAAGACGCTTAGTCTGTTGAAAGTGCAAATGATGGTGATTAGGATGACAGTGATAGTCGTGGATTTGGTGGTGATTGTGGTTGTGATGATGGTCGTGGCGGTGGATGAGACGATGATGGTTATGGTGAAAATTATAGTGCTTTTGACGTCAGGTCTTGGTCAGATATGACTGAGCAACCTTATGACAGTAGACAGTACTACCTGCTTTCTATACGCGCTGAATGTTGGGCGGCGTTCACCAAACCCGACACCACACATTGTGCCAACGGTTTCGGGAGGAGGAGAGCAACTGGGAGGTTCAAGCCTCATCCTAGTATGAGGAAATGCAACCTAAAGACTAAATGTCATGGACAGAGCAGATCAGGACTTAAGTCTTGGTCAGCAACTGGTCTAAGATCGAAGCTCCGACAGGCGGACTGTTACAGTATTGCTTTGCTGATCCGGCAGTTTCTGCAGCTGGTCTTGTTCCGGATGTACTGGTGTTACCTTTCTGCTGGAGTAAACCAGGCCGGCCGAGAGAGGGATCATCCTGCATGCGCAACACATGACCCAGGATTTGTGCAACGGAGAGGTATAACTCCATTTTACAAACTATCGTTTGTCAAGGACGGCAAGGTGCCAGTTAATAGTGGTTGTGATGATGGTGATGGTTGCGATGCTGATGATTTTGATGAAGATTATAGTGATCGTTATAATGAGAGTAACTGTTATGATGATGATACCCGCGATTGTGATGATAATAATGATGATTATGATGATGATGGCTGGTTGTGACGTCTATGATGATGATGATGATAATGATGATGATGATGATGATGATGATGATGATGATGATGATGATGATGATGACAGTAGTGGTGACGAGAACGATCATGCCGATCATGATGGTGGTGGTGGTGGTGGTGGTGGTAGTAGTGGTGGTGGTGGTGGTAATGACGGCAGTCGTTATGGTGATGGTGTGAACGACAACCGCCACGACAATTATAGTGATGGTGATCACAGAATTATCAAAACAAACCTACCAGTGATCAGTAACTCATGAAAACCTTCAGCTTGATTACCACCATCTTGCTGCAAACTTCCTTCCCCACCAAACATCACGTCATCTTTGCTGACACACAGCTCTCCAGGGCGACAACACACCGCATCAAAATGTTCTTGACATGGGCGGGCGAGGATATCGCACTGACTACACATGACACAACGGTCAAACTCTTCGGCACTTCTAGCTTTATATCTGTAGTATCCGCTTTGACAGAGTATCTTGGCGTCATGCGTCTGGTTACATTCGGTCACAAGTACTTCAATGTCCTCGTTTACTATTTTTGTGCACGGAAGACAGTTCCGATGGCTATGGTCAATGTCCGACATAAAGCTGCCATCTTGGCAAGGGGAACAAACCGCTTGATTGGAACTTGCAGACACGAAATAGTGTCCCTAGCACAGCTTTGATCTGCTCCCACTATATAACAACACGCCAGTAGTAACATACATGGGTATAGTTGTTTCGTTGGAAGACGCCGCGGCTGAGCGATTACGGCTTCCGATTCAGCCTTCGGAAGTATCAGGTTCGATCCTTGCACAGGGCTGGGGATTTTCCCAAAAACCATTGTGATATCTAGATATCGCATGCCCCCTGATATTTAATGATATCCCAGGCTCCCTGATCTCTCGGGTAGTGAGGTCGGATACTTGCTCTTCCCAGACATGAAGCTCCGTGTAAAAGTTGTGCACGTCAAAAATTCAACGGCAGTTGGAAATCACAAAAAGTAGGTGGTGAGGCGGTGAGCAGGTAATATTGTTAGGGAAGATTCGCTGGGCTGGTCACTTAACTCGCATGTCAGATCACAGGCCCCTTAAACGAATTTTTACGGCGAGCTGCGTTGTGGTAAACGCTCCCAAGGCGGCCAGAGGAAACGCTTTAAAGACACTCTGAAGATCTCACTAAAAGCTTTTGGAATTCATCACGACACTTGGGAGATTGCTGCCAAAGACCGAAATTCGTGGCGTACATCATTAAGCAAGGGTGCAGTCACTTGTGAAGCAACCAGGACTGTAAGAGCTGTGAAGAAAATGCTGGACAGAAAAACCACTGCAGGAGATCCTCCTACTGAAACATCAAGCATTCTCTTCCCCCATTGTCAAAGAACATTTCGAGCCAATATAGGCCTTATCAGCCATCTTAGAACTCACGGCTCCATACTTTCAACTGCACTGGATGAAATGAGTGGTCATCATCATTCTTGATGGACAAATAACCTTGTTAATGAAAGTAAACCTACCCACGGATAGATATAACCCGTTACAGTTGGTGCAATCTATGTCTAGAAGAAAAAACACAAATGTATGCCGAAGTCTGACACACACGGAAAGTTTCATTGTTTAGATTCCACAATCTCGAATTGTAGCAACGGGGGAAAGTAATGAAACTTGATTTAACCTAACTGGCAATTACTTGCTATATGCTGAGAGATTTATTCCGAAGAAGATCGGAGCATCTGTGTATTTGGACAGAATACAATAATCATAATTCGAACTGAACCTTTCAACGTTTTAGTTGGCTGAGCAATGGGGTGGTTGGGTATGTGGTATCCACTATCCAAGTAGAATTAAGGCACCACCTTCCCTAGGCTAGCCTACGGGATACCCATAGGCATGGTGGTGTACCCTTTTTATTTCCCCAAACGGATTAAACTTAAGAGCAGCCGACAGGTAGTTGGTGGTTATAGTCTACAGTTTACGACGGCAGGCAGAGCATCTTTTTACACTAACAGTAACTACTGTCACAGACCAATATAGCCACTTCCAAGAGAGAAACTCAATGTCCGACCGCTTTAAAATCCTACAGTCGTTCACAAAAATACAAGTCACATGACGCATTCTAAATATTTTACCGAAATTATCTGTTCTCCCACAATGGTTTCACGTACATTTCAAAGTCGTTTGACGTGTGTTAGTTGAAGTTGGTTCGTTGGCTTTTGTCCTAGTTATTACAACGCGTACTTTAAATACCGATTTGCAATAAATCACACATCGAGTGTGTGAGACGTCAGATGGTATGTGGTGGTGGAAATTACCATGTGTTCACATGCATCAGTAGTGGACGAAAATTTACTGGGCGAATTGGTCTGGACAGTCACTTTCGCTACCTCTATGGGTTGTAGTTCTTATGCCATTAAAAAAAAAAAATCACAATGTAACAAACTATCGTCAGATAGATGTCCATGTGCCAGTACTTGAAATAATACAGAATAAATTTCATTTATATGCACAGTAATGATTATTGTTGGTTATCCCACCAGTTTTAGTCATAGAATGGTCTGGTCTCTGATTATCGGTCTTCGAATGTCTTGTTTTACGATTCTTAATTTGTACATATAGGTTTGCTTTGTTCTTGTGGTTTTCCTATCTTTTCTTGTAGAGTTTGTTTAACGTCGCATCTAACGGCGCCAAAGTGACTGCCCATCCATCAGTTGTGAAGACATGTTCCGGTGTTAAGTCCAAGGCTGACACGGAGGCGACTGGTCACGTACTAACCGTTCGCTTGACCGTGATCCTGTTTGTCTGAGGGTTGACCGTTGAGGTTGCTTCAGATTACCTGAGGGTTGACCGTTTAGGTTACTCCAGATTACCTGCGGGTTGACTGTTGCGGTTATTTCAGATTACCTGAGGGTTGACTGTCGAGATTACTCCAGATTATCTGCGGGTTGACTGTTGAGATTACTCCAGGTTATCTGATGGTTGACCGTTGAGATTACTCCAGATTACCTGTGGGTTGACCGTTGAGGTTGCTTCAGATTACCTGAGGGTTGACCGCTAAGATTACTTCAGATTACTTGAGGGTTGACCGTTGAGATTACTCCATATTACCAGCGGGTTGACAGTTGAGGTTACTTCAAATTACCTGAGGGTTGACTGTGGAGATTACTCCAGATTATCTGCGTGTTGACTGTTGAGAGTACTCCAGGTTATCTGAGGGTTGACCGTTGAGAGTACTCCAGATTACCTGTGGGTTGACCGTTGAGGTTGCTTCAGATTACCTGCGGGTTAACCGTTGAGGTTACTTCAAATTACCTGAGGGTTGACTATTGAGTTTACTTAAGATTACCAGAGGGTTTACCGTTGAGGTTACTGCAGATTACCTGAAAATATTAAAATTGTGTCAGTCTGGCAGTTGTGATTTTTGGTATTTGTGGTGATGGTGTTGGTGTTGTTGTCGTAGTAGTAGTAGTAGTAGTAGTAGTAGTAGTAGTAGTAGTAGTAGTAGTAGTAGTAGTAGTAGTAGTAGTAGTAGTAGTAGTAGTAGTAGTAGTAGTAGTAGTAGTAGTAGTAGTAGTAGTAGTAGTAGTAGTAGTAGTATAGTAGTAGTAGTAGTAGTAGTAGTAGTAGTAGTAGTAGTAGTAGTAGTAGTAGTAGTAGTAGTAGTAGTAGTAGTAGTAGTAGTAGTAGTATTAGTAGTAGTAGAGGTAGTAGTAGTAGTAGTAGTAGTAGTAGTAGTAGTAGTAGTAGTAGTAGTAGTAGTAGTAGTAGTAGTAGTAGTGGTGGTGGTGGTAGTAGTAGTAGTAGTAGTAGTAGTAGTAGTAGTAGTAGTAGTAGTAGTAGTAGTAGTAGTAGGAGGAGGAGGGGGAGGAGGAGGAGGAGAAGTAGGAGGAGGAGCAGCAGCAGCAGCAGCAGTAAAGCAAGAAGAAGAAGAAGTTTAATGGTAATATCGAATAAACTTATTATACGTACAATTATAATCAGTGGTATTAATTTGGGGCGAGTGCAGAAATGCAAGTATTTCAGTGCATGGACAACATCAGGTAGGAGATGTATTGCACAAAAATACATGTTAAAAAAAAAAACAGAACAGGACAAGCGAAAACTATTTTTTTTTAATGACGAACATCTTGCGCAATAAATCCCTGTCATTAGAAGTTAAAGTTGCTTTAAGAATGAGTTTTGTCTCCCCCAAATAATGAAGCGTTGCACTGGGTTATAATTACGAGGAGGCTTCACGTGAAAACCTTAACAGTTTCTTTTTATTTTGTGAATATATTCTGAAAAAGTAAAGAACAAGTGTATCATGTTTCGATGTAGTCACCACTGCGTTCAGTGTAAGTCCTTCAGCGCCGATAAAGTGCTTGGATTCCCGTAGAAACAAATTCTCTTGATCGTGGGTGTAACTATGCATGCACCACTTGCTGTATTTTATTGACAAAAATTGGGCGGCCATCTTTAAACTGCCTTTATGACATCATCGTGTTCGTTTGTGCCGTGATGTCACGTGCTTAACCCTCTTTACATCCTTAACAACAATATTGACAGGTTAGAAGACAAGGGTATAGGTATTGTAATTTCTATCACACTTTTAAGTGTTTTATGGTGCTCTCTGGACAACAGATTGTGAGAGCTGATGTCCCAAGCCTCGCGGTAGATGGTAGAAGCGTCAACAGAGAGAACAAACTGAAGTATCTGGGAATCACATTTGACAGGAGCCTGTCTTTCAACGACCATTTGGAGACGGTTGTGACAAGGTCTCAAAAGGGAACCAATGCACTTAAAACTATGGCTGCAATGGACACAGAGCAGAGAAAGCTTTTCACACTATACCAGCACTTGATCCTCTCAGTGATTGATTATGGACTAGGACTGCTCATTGTCTCAAAGAGTCAGCTGGTGAAATTAGAGCGCATACAGAACGAAGCTATGCGGGTCATTCTGGAATGCATCAGAGACACCCCAGTAGTGTGTATGTGTTACATCCTTGGTTTGCCGACTGTTGCTGGTAGCTCAAGGTGATGCAGGCGAACACATGCCTCTGAGTAGCTGCAGACACAGATCACCCGTTGCATGAAGCGCTGGACGCAGTTAAGGGTCAGCGACTGATAAGAGGGAAATCATGGGTGGCTCAGGCAGAAGATACAATCAGACAGGTGTGCATCTTGGAGAACATTAGGCGTGGAGAGGAGTGGGTTAGAGTGCCAGCGGAGCAGTCAGACTTGTGCAGAGTTATAATCACATTGAGCTGGGAGTGCAGGGAGTGGCCAGCAGGGGCCACGGAAGTGGAAATCCAGCAACTAATTCAGGATAATGCTCGCTCGGGTGATGTGATTATCTACACAGATGGGTCGGTGTTGAGAGGTAGGAGAAGTGCCTGGGGGTTCTTAGCAAAAGCTAATGGTCGACGTTTGGTGCAGGAGAGCCTGGCATATGATACCACAACAACTAGCTTAAGAATGGAGGTGGAGGCGGTCAGTGCAGCTTTCCGCTGGATGGAGAATACAACACACACACACACACACACACACACACACACACACACACACACATCGTGATTGTAACTGACTCAGAAAGCATGCTGAGTAGGGTGAGGACAGGCAAGCTTCGTGCAGAGTGGCTTGCTTCGCTTCGGAAGTCACGGGTGGCAAGCATCGCCTGGATCTTTTCTCCGGGGCATGCTGGTGTGCTGGGGAATGAACAGGCGGACTGATTGGCTGGCTCTGCAAAACTTGGTGGCGTATTGATGCATGACAAGGCAGACGTGGTTGAGGCCTTGTGGGAGCACGTGTACACCTCGGAGAAGCAAATGGATCATCATGGTCTGGCAAGAATGAGACAGCGAGGAGTGACGAGGGGATCTGGCCGATGCTCGACGCTCAGAGGAAAGGCGAGACGGACATATAATCAGATTGCTACTGGTACTATTGGTTGTCTCAGGGGCGAAGCGGACGGACAATAATCAATCTACGTCTATTGGTGTTGGAACTCTGGAATGTAGATTGGGACGGAGGCAATGGGAATGCACCGAATGCTGTGATGTCGGCTCCAAAATCAATCAATCA